>JASJET010000155.1:4127500-4570463 GCA_034092305.1 Diaprepes abbreviatus | reverse complement strand
GACAAAATTGATTTTTTCGTCCGCCATATTGGATCCGCCAAATTGAGTTTTTTAAAAATGTTTTGAATTCGTTATGTGCAACCTCGAAAACTTCCCCATACCAATTTTGGAGAAAATCGGACAAAATTAAATTTTTTTCCGCCATATTGGATCCGCCATTTTGAATTTTTTTAAAATAATTTCAGATTCGTTGGGTATAACCCCGAAAATTCCTCCATACCAATTTTGGAGAAAATCGGAAAAAATTAATTTTTTTGGCCGCCATATTGTCAGCGCCATCTTGGATTTTACTGCACCAATGTTATAAAAAAAAACATGGGACCACCGCAGCAACTTCCTTTACATAAAGTAAAAAATTTCATTCAAATCGCTGCAGCCGTTCCGGAATAATCGGTGTACATACATAAAAAAAATATATCGTCGACGAATTGAGAACCTCCTTCTTTTAGAAGTCGGTTAAAAAATAAACAGCTCATTTGATACATTGAAAAGTACACTCGTGCTGAATTTCAACCAAATTGAATAATTTTTGTGGAAGAGAAAAATAAAAAAACCAAAATTATGGCTTTTCATGTATTTCTCTAAAAATTTTCAGGTTATGTTAAAGATGGTAAATACAAAAGATGTAGATTCTTTTTTTACCTACAACTTTTATAATCAATTGTTTTTGATAGGTAACATCGTTTTGCCAGAAGTAGCAAAAAACTATTTTTGGCCCCTAAATTTCCACCCCATTTCATCCAGACAACGTGCTATTGATTCAGATTATTTTTTGGTAATATATATATATATATATATATATATATATATATATATATATATATATATATATATATATATATTACTATTATTTCTCCTTATAGGAAAAGAGCTAAGAAATTAAAATCTGATCAGAACGCCATACATAATTAAAAAAGAGCCACCATTGAAAGTAGCGCTAAAATGCCAAAAGTACTGCAAAAATCTATAATTGTAATTTTTAAGTAGTAGCCAAATTAACACCTAAAAAAATCGATTAACAACAGCCCTACCTTCAACTTACTTACAATACAATAAATAAAATTCCGTCATTACATTACAACTGACTATTTGTAATTATGTACTGCTGATTTATATCTACTGTTAGTAGTTATTTGTTCTATTTAATATTTATTTATACTTTAAAAACTCTAACTAGAATTTTTTTTGACTGTATAGCACTATTTTGACATTGGGTATTTTTTTGGATTGTTATTTTACAACTTTTAATTTATTTCATAAGGGAAATTATTTTGTTTAGCGAGGTACTCTGCCTCGCAATATTCCAAGGATACAGAAATAGTACCCGCTTAAGCTTAACTTATATTAGAAACCACACTATATGAGCAATAAAAGTTTTAGATCGTGATAAATCTCCACATTCCTATTTTGAAAAAAATTGGACCAAACAAAATTTATCCGTCATATGGAATTTTCAGACATTAATTACAGATTCGTAATTCGTAAAAAATCTATTTAATTACAAAACTCCACGTAAATCGCCAACATGATCTAACTTTAAAACTCATGCAAACTAACAGTCAAGGGTTTAAGATGACCAGTACAATAATAAGTCAATCTAGTTTTAAACCTTGAAAATACAAGAATACAAAAATAATTTGTTTCATTAATAAACCAGCAAAAATAATAGCCCTGGCTTATTTTCGACAGACAACTATTTCTCTTGACGATTCCAAGGCTCTGTCTAGGTGTTTAATCGCAATTTTAATATATCAAAGTTTATTTGATGACATAAATAATAAAAACTATTACAGTATCATAAACAAAACAAAACTGGGCAACTAAAAGATCTAACTTCAATAGAAACTAGATCGGATCCAAGTCGTAAACTTTCTTAGTGAATCTGTGTGAACAATTCTAGATTTGGAGAAAATATTTATTTTAACCATTTTCAGGCAAAAGTATATGAAACCATGGTAGTAACTTCCTGAATATAACAAAATAATTTTTATTTGCTGACGACAGAGGTATTCAAAAATTTTTTAGTGAAAAGATATAGCAATAGGAAAATTTATAACCTAAGGGTATGCAAATGATAGATACATAATTAATGTTATTAGTTGTTGTTAGTTACATAGATATAAGATAAATTTTAAAAAGATTTTAAACAACAGTTTTTCAGACTTAGTCGAAAAATACATATATAGCGAATCAATTATCCTAATTGACAATTTTCTCACATTAAAAACAAAGGTAGGGGAAAATCATGTATACAATTATTTTAAAGCTTTTAACAGGGTTACTTCTTATCTTATTATTACTTTTAAACTAACCTAAAATGGATAGACTAACAGTATTGCTTTATTTCCTATTACTCACTCAACAATTTAAGAAGGAAGGTATTTATATTTTTCCTATAGTAGCATCAGTAAGTATGCAAGCTCAAAAGTCACGTACTCTCGTATTGCAACATTGCTGATTTTGCTTAGTTTGAGAATACTCTGGCTGTAATTGCGAAATCTGACACCGCAGACAATGAACAAGTTATCAGTTGTAAACATAAGCGTAGAATCGCATATAACAACTTCCCCTTTTAAATAAAATTTGGTGTCTTGCAGAAACTTTTTGATTTCCCCATCGGAGTTTTATTTCTTCTTCGTTAGGAATTCGTCTAGGTGGATGCTGGAGCTTCTCCTTGGGAGCATACTGCAAAATTTGAAGTCATTTTTCCGGTTTATTGGTATTGGTCCTGAAGGAAAATCGTCGTCGGAAGGGCGCGAGGTTATCACCGGCAGTGTTCTGCATCGACGTTTGGATATGGCACAGATTGTAGGCAAGAGAACGGTTATGACTATTGTCAATACTGTGAACCAGTGTTGGTGCTTGTTTATGAAAGTTGAGAGATGATTGTATCCAATTCTTCCGACTACTGTTGTGAATTTTTAACTGTTAACGGATGATCTCAATCTTTAGAGACAAAGCAAGTGTCCTGACTCAACGGCAATGAAGGAATACCTGGTAAAGCCCCTGCTTGTAAATCGTAGAACACAAAATGACCTACGCTCAAGCACACTCAAGTTACATTCTTGGCGATGCTTGCAGTTACGTCTTCTCAGTACTTCATAACGACTATACACAATACCGTTGGGATCTTCTTCGACTAGGAAGGTACAATAAAATATCAAACCACAAAAGAACACTGCTCGTCTAAAGGAAGCTGTTTTACACAATGATAAAATCTTAAATTCAATGTTAGATAACCTGGTCTCACCGGAAGTAAAACCATCTAGATTATTAGCCTTAAAAGAAGAGATACAGAATCATATTAACCTACTACAAATCTCTGACTCTGTTAATCCTACATATTAAGACATAATCGCGGATACACAAAATTACACTTACCGGAATAAGCGCGAAATAATTAACGGTATCGGAACAATATGTAAAATAGTCACCGGTAACCTAGACGTGTCAGGTGCCGAATAATTCAAAGATTGAATAGAGAAGATCACGCGGAAAGAAATACAAATCGAGAATTTACTGAAAAATCAAACTTCAGTAAATAAAAGTTTTGATTCTACCATTAAAAATTTAAGAATCGACGAAAAAACTTTCAATGATGCCGTACGAAACATACAAGCTGCAATAATGGACATATCAGATGATCTAGCATTTTATAAAACAAAACTAGATACTTTAAATTTGTACGAATTCCTTATGGAGAGCTACTCATTCATAGAAAATTGCCTTAATAATTTCTTAAACACAAAAACATTCACTCGCTCTTGTATTACCCCACTAGATCTCATCGAGCCAATGAAATAAATTTCTCAAGCTATACACAAAAATAATTTACCACTACCGGTTTATTCTTCTAGTCTCTCTAAATGTGTCAACATTATCGGGTTAGAAGCATACCAGTCTGACTCTAGAGTATTGTTTGTCTTAATACCCCGTCTGGTTAATCCTGAACGTACACTATGTAACGCCTTTACCCGATACCAATATAGGATAATCATACAGGGTTTTATTATATCATCTCTACTACCAAAAAATACGTTGCGAGAGATGATTATTCGATGCGTTTCATTTCAAAGCCTTGAGATTTGTAAATTACTAACCTTCTACCAGAAAATCTGCTCCGAGATACTACCACACTCGGTCGATAGTGACTCGATCTGTGAAGCAAAACTCCTATAGGAACTCACCCAACTATTACTAGGAACCTGCTAATCAAATTTGTTGTTAGCAAAGGGATACAATGTCCAACAAATCAACCAAGACCTTTGGTACCAGATCCACTACCCATAACTATGAAATGCGACGGAAGACAAATCACTACGAAGGTTGTCCAAGTCAACAACCTTCTACGTCTTAAATCAGACTGCAGCGCATTCACTGGAACCACTACAGTTCATAAGAAGCACAAGCCAAAGTGTCACCAACAGAAATTGTTCAGTGAGTAATAGTAAATTAAATAAAGCAATTAATGCTGTTACTTTACCTATTTAGAATTATTTGAAAAGTAATAATAAGATGTATATATATATATATATATATATATATATATATATATATATTATATATATATATATATATATATATATATATATAAATTTCTGCTTTGGTCGAGATGATAATTAACCAAGAATATGGAGTCATATGATTAGCATTATCTGTCGAACTTTAATTTTTTCCAAAAATATTCAAAATTTGGGTTTATACCTAAGGATATCGAAAAAATTGTTAGAAAAAGTTTTTCTAAATGTCGTTTTTACCCCATATGCAAAATTTCAGCTGTATAAGATAATTCAGATTTTTTGCCAATTTTTTGTAAATTGTACCACGGCTGCAAAATAAGACTCAACGCAACCTATATAAAACTTCTTAATTTGGACAATGCTTCATTCTATTTTTTGTTTAAAGTAGCGTCATATTAAATGTGTTTTTGTCTAGAAAATCCAAGTAGGGCTATTAAAATTTGGTCGCATATGATGCAAAGTTTATGTGTTTTTGACCCTTTATAAAGTAACTAAATAAAATAACTATTTTTGAATAAATAAATAAACTGTAAGTAAAGTTAAATAGAAATTTTTTTGCCACCTAATGCAGACTTTACTGATCACACTGTGTACTTGTTTGTCTTAATTATCTTTAAGACACTAACTACGTTTTCAAAAGTAGTGATTTTATAAAGTTACTTAATAGAGGTTAAAAAAATAAATTTTGCATCACATGTGACCAAATTTTAACACCCCAATTTGGATTTTGTAGAAAAACACACATTTAATATGACTCTACTTTAAACAAAATGTATGGATGGAATAAAGTTTTTTCGACATTTTGAGATAAAACCCCACTAGAATTTTTTTGAAAAAAAAATTTGATAACGCTAATCACGTGACTACTATTTTTTTTTTGTTAATTTTCGATCTGAGCAGAAATTGTTGCAAAAGTCAAATTTCGAATAAAACAATTAATAAAAAAAATCCAATATGATTCGGACTTAACTGGTCAAACACATATAATATATTTATATATATATATATATATATATATATATATATATATATATATATATATATATATATATATATATATATAAGAAAGTAAACTTTGGTTGCAAAAAAAATTGATAGTTGGTACAAAAATATTTTAATACTCCTAAAACATATATTTTCTTTCAGTGGTTTATAATTTCTGTTTCCTTTTCCTACAAGTATTATGTGAAGAATTTGTCCGCGTATGCACTTAAATTTTAGAATTTTAAGCAAAATGGAAAAAAATGTATTTAAAATAAGGTGTTAGATTTACATGATAAACTTATTAAGTAATTAGTTAGTAATAAGCTCAAGAAATAATTAAAATATACGTATTTAGAAACGTGTTTTTGTGTTTTATTTATTTCGAAACATATATTTTATCTACATGTGAAATGCATATGACAAAAGTACTTCATTCGATGTATAATTACGAGAAAGCGCAATTAACAAGCTAGCTACTGTTATAAAAAATCTTTCCATTTTCCATTTTCATAGTCTTAAGTTATAATGGCCTTAATGAGAGAATTTTTTAGTATATGCTAGTATTTGCATTCCAACCTCAAAATAAAATGAGAAGAAATTCGATAATTAATTAATAAAAAGTGAAGCAAAATCACCAGAGTACAGTAGAAGGGTAATAATAGCCGCGCCAGTGAGCAAAAATACCAGGCTAACCAATATGCCTGTTAGTAAGGGCAAGTTATTCAGGACACCACTGCATCTATACCTAGATTGAATGCAGAAACCTCCCGCGATGTCGCTAGGAACTAGCCTTCAACTTTACTCCTATATATATGTAATTAAAAAAATACATACCCCGGTGAGCATGTGGGTCAAATAAAATTCATTAATAGATAACAATAATAAAATCTTTAGTTGAATATCTAAGCTGTGTTAATAGCAAAAATCTGAATATCCTCCAAATAAAATCGTTAGTTCAAATATTAAAGCAATAAAAGTTTAAAAAATTTTCTTCTTTAAAAAAAATTATAAGTTAGTTTAGAGTTGTGAAATACTTTATAACTATTAAATTGTGAAAAAACTCGACGCAAGAAAGAAAATAAATTGAAGTAGAGCAAGATAAAATAATTCCAATAAATATTGATTAAGTTATGTTATACTATAAGAAAAGAGGAGCCCAAATAAAATTTAACAAGTAACAAATTATAATATTTATTGGAGCCAAAACATAACACAAACCCCCTACATTCCATGATCAAGAAATAGAATTCCAGAAAATTACAAAACCCCTTACAAAAAAAAAAAGGAAATAATCTTATTGTACGAATTTAAGGGTTGTTATTATTAAAATTCCAAAAGGTAAAATAATACTATGTTCTCCTGTTAAGACAATGGTGAAACTGTTAACTGCGTGATCTAGAGAAAATCAGGCTGCAACACTGCTCAACTGCGTAATAATATGTAGCTACCAGTGAAACATCAGTTGAATGTTCTTACCAAAAAGGTAAACTTTGTCATAACGTAAACAAAGCAAAGTTTACGGAATTATTCATAATAGTTTTTAGGAAAATGCCATAAGAAATGATAAAATAAAGAATTTCACTGAACTATTAGGCAGAGCCAAGATTTATCTGGAAAATAGATTACAGTTAATTCAACATTAATAGAAATAAAATAAAACCACCAATTGTCTAGTGAATTTCCAGCAAAACGACACAATTAATGGTCAAACTAATTATCAAATGTAATTTAAAACTATACTTCTTAGTGTAAGAATTTAAGCAAACTTCCGGAAGATAATATAACCGGGCTGTGAAAGAAATTGACAAAAAGGTAGAACTACGGGTATTTGTAGTAAAATAAGAAAGCAACTAGCCGACAAACGTTATATTTTATTCGAAGAATACACGGAGATACTTAAAGAAAAGGGTACTCTGTACACTCATTGAACCGAGAATAAAGCTCACTGTAACAAGAAATGAATGCCTAACTATTTTAAGAGTATAGAGAAGTTGTCAAACTATCTTCAAGGAGTACATTTGACAGTAATTACTGATTATCATTCTTTACTGTAGTTATATTATCTTAAGGATTCTCAAGGTCACTTAGCTTTACACCTACTACCTTATAATTTTGCTCCTGTGCATTGTGCTAGAAAAAAAATATTGTTACTGATTTTCTATCTCGTTCAGTTCCAACACCTGCTAATGTGCTGATGTTGTCGATGCAAACAACGAAAGTAATTTTTTCTCTGTCTGCGAAAAAGAACAAGTAATTTGCTAATATGTTTAAAAGACTGGAACAGCATCCTGAAAAGTTACCAACTTGGCGTGTAAAAATCAACCTATTTTACAAATACATAAGGTCTAGTCATGTAGATTTTGCTGCTTCTCAAAGTGCGTAGAAAATCGACCAAAGAAAAGAAGTTTTGACACGTTGTCATGATATTCCCGCTTAAGGCCATGTCGAAATATTCAAAACATTTTTAAAGGCTTGGTATCGTTATTATTGATGCAAAATGGAGTGTGACTTAGCAGGATATGTGAAATCATGTCAAGTGTTTACTCAGCAAAAGGTAGAACAGAAGCCTCCAGGAGGATTAATGGATGGTCAAAATGTTATGAATAAGCCCTAGCGATATATTAGCTGAAATTATATATGACCATTTCCACGATTGAGATCAAGAAGCAGCTACGTTTTCATAGTTAATGTCTATTTCACCAAGTTTACACTTCTATTTTCTCTCTCAAACTCTTACAAAGTAGGTTGAAAAAGGTATCTTTCTGATGTTTGAAGCCCATCAATCGTTAATATGTGACAGTGGAAGGCAAATAACGTCAAAGGAATTTTAAACACTCTGTAAACTTTACAAAACTAGAATATTTTATATGGCTTGTTACCGCGAGCTGATCTCACAGAACGTACTTACCGAGTCGTAAAAACGATATTCAAGTCATACATACAAGTTGATGACCACCGGACTTGAGACGAAAATTTAGCCGCCAATGTGCATTGCGGACTTCTCGCCATTCAACGACTAGATTCGCTCATTATTATCTAAATTTGACAGAGAACATATGTTGTACGGTAATTACCAAGGTGAAGAGATTCCCTGTACTAATTTGGATCCAAGGGACTACGCTAAGGAAATACAGGTCGTATTTCAAAAATTGTACGTGATTATCAGCCCAAGCATCAACGATATAACGTACGCAGAAGACCGATTGAGTGCCATGGGGGCAAAGCGAAGTCAACTGGCACGTACAAGACCTTCAGTTACTTTACTTCTGTTGTTTTCATCATCACATTTGCCAGTCTCTTGTCTATTTTTTCTTAATTTTGTTATAGTAATCGGCTAGTTGTGTATTGCTAACTTGACGAGAAATGGGTTGGTGCCACGCTCTCCAGTTGGAGACTATGAAATAGGTAACCTTCAATTACTTTACTCCATCATGTATTAACTCTACCGTTGTTAGTTTTGTATTAATTCAATTAATTATCTTGGTGATGACTTATATTTTCTTTATCCTTTCCGGACACCTTCAATTTCCTTATTCCTTATCTTACTGATTTAATAATTTCAGTTCATCTTTTCTTATTATACTATCTTTAACTATCATTATTACTGTTGATTTGTTAGGTAATTCGCTTATATTTTTTGTCAGTTTTGGATGTTTATCTTGATTCTCTTAATTATGGCTTTATATTTGCATTTGTCTTTTGTTCGTCGGGACATTAATTTTGAATTATGCCTTTGCCTTTTGTCCCTCAGAATATTTATCTTGATTATTACTAGAATTTTGCCCTTGTCTTTTGTCCGTCAGGTCGTTTATTTTGAATTACTTGATTATGACTTTTCTCCTACTACTTTTACTATATTACGAACCCTCGTAGTTCTACTTTCTTAGTAATTTCTTTTCCAGTTCGGTTATTTATATCTTTCTGAATTTTGCCTAAATTCTACTACAAAGTATGGTTTTAAGTTACATTTGATTATAAGTCTGATCATTATTTTTGTCGTTTTGCTTGGTATTTATTATAGTGTTGTTTTTATTGATGCTGAATTATTGCTAACGTTTTTTCAGATAAATCTCGGTTTTCCTGCCTGCTATTCCGGTGAAATTCTACCTTTTATCCTTCTTCTGACAGTTTTCTTGAAATTATTTTAAATAATTCCATAGATTTAGTTTATGTTATTCTTAGAATAGAGTATTATGTCACTTTCCAATTTTTATCGATAGGCTATTTTGCACGATCAACAGAATATTCTTTTAGGCAATTTTATGTTGTTGGGTTGCATAAATTTGTGTTTTGTAATTTCTGAGAGACAATTTGAACAGGTGACTTACTCTGCGCTGATAATATATATTTTTTGATTTAAGAAAATAATTGATGGTACACTTATTTAATTTGAGCCGAAAATCTAATGAATAATGAATTGGCTTTGTTAACAAATATATTTCAGTCGACTGTTGTTGCTCAGGGTTAATTTCGAACTGTCATTTCTGTCAAACGTGCAACCTCTTAAAACTTATTTTTAACATTTAAAAGAAAGCGTGGTACGCAGGTATGAATCGTATATAAATGGAGGTAATTTTTGCTACTTTTCCTGTTTATTTCGCCAGAAGAAACTGTAAATTTTTTCCATTTCAATTTATATTGGCCATCCTTTGGATGAAAAGTTTTTTACTATTCCTGTTATTAAATTTAGTTGACTAGTTGCTTTATGTCTTGTGTTTATTGAGTTATTTTTACCAGGATAAACCTGAAGACTAGGATCCTGCGAATATTTCCATCCTAAAGGCATATATTTTATTTAAGGTTAGTAGTATATGTTAACAGCCGCATTTTGCTGATAATCTTGGACATTTTGATAAATTTCAGTGGGCCAACCGAAGTTAGAAAGGCATATTTTGAGTCCCAGAGCATATATATATATATATATATATATATATATATATATATATATATATATATATATATATATATATATATATACATATATATATATATATATATATATATATATATATATATATATATTAATTTTCTTTATTCTTGAACCATAGATTATATCATTTTTCTTAATTTTGTATTTCTTGGGTTTAGAACCTAAACCAAGAAAATACAAAATTAAGAAAAATGATATATATATATATATATATACATATATATATATATATATATATATATATATATATATATATATATATATATATATTAATTTTCTTTATTCTTGAACCATAGATTATATCATTTTTCTTAATTTTGTATTTTCTTGGGTTTAGAACCTAAACCCAAGAAAATACAAAATTAAGAAAAATGATATATATATATATATATATATATATATATATATATATATATATATATATATATATATATATTATATATATGTAAAGGGTATTAATTTTTATTAGTAGGCCATAGTTATGTTGATTATTATTTAATCCAAATTATTTTTAACCTCATCTAGTTGAGAAACAAAAATTTTTTGATTCGAAAAATATTGAATGAAGCTGAACCAAACGGAAACTAAGTTTGCCATAGGTAATTTTTGATTTATAAACGACGTCCCTGAAAACTCTTTGGAAGAATTAGGAAATTACAAATTTTTTAATGTATTATTTTAACTTTCTATACGCCCTTGTATATACAGGGTGACTCTCCGGAAAATTTATCGATCGACAGTGGAAAAACTTGACAGTGTACTAACATGCATGGGGGACAGTCGGTTAAAATATTTTCAAGATGGCGGCATTTCCAGATATACCGAAAGTAGATGTCAACTAGCTTATTTTAAATATTACACTCTATATATTGCATTTTTTATACGTAAAATTCTAGACGTATCTTATGTATAATATTCTATACTTAAGTCTCACCGTTTTGGAAATATTTAAATTTTTATGTCAAAAATCACATTTGCGGACCAAAACTTAACTATAAATTTCTTCTCTAAGAAAGCCTTTATTATTCAATTTGGGTTAATTTTCTTGTAGACAAGCATCGACTTTAGTAGCCTTTTTATGAAATTTTGAAAATTATTAGTACAGAGTGGTCAAAAAAGAAGAATAAAAATTAAAAAAATCATGGTTCTTGGGTTTAGAGCGTGCCAAATTAATATTATTATCCGATGTTTCGCCCATGATTACACGAGACATCTTCAAGGATCCTTATTCTACGAGATTAGAACACTGAATGATTATGTTCAATATGTGACGAACAGTCACTGAAATGAGAAACAGAAAAACGGACTATTGCTCTGAGAGGAAACGGATATTGTGCAGAGATATCAGACGTTCTATAAACTAACCTGAACTAACCACCGACAAGATTGCCAAATTGCTCCGAAAATCAAACATACGGACAATTTTCAACACATGTAAGAAACTTGGACAATGTTTGAAGTCTCTAACAGACGCAATTCTATTTGAAACAGAAGGCGTTTACAAGATATCTTGCTCTTGTGGTGAAGTGTACGTAGGTGAGGCAGTACGGTCTATATCCACTAGGCTTATGGAAGATGAAAGATGTATAAAAAAAGAAACAAATTGTACAATCTGCAGTAGCTCAACACCAGCATTGCACAGGTCACACAAATTAGAGAATCAATCGAAATTTCGAAATATCCAAATAATATTAATAGAGATGCGGGTTACAGTCTACATCACACGTGGAAATTGATTGTAATGCTCGATCACGGTTCGCTGAGCACCAGTCGGATATAAATACCGGGCGGTTGCTCCTTGATAGTTATTCAGTGTTCTAATCTCGTGGAGTAAAGATCCCTGAAAATGACCCTTGCAATCGTAGGCGAAACGTCGGACTATAATTCTAATTTGACATGGTCTAAACCCAAAAGCCATGATTTTTAACTTGACCAAAGCCGTGAAAGGTTTCGTTTTTTAATGAAAATTATAGTTAAAAATGGTTAAAAGTCAAAAGCAATAAAGATAAGGGTGACTTTGAATAAGGTTCTCTATTCCAAAAATTTGTAATTTTCCAAATATTGGCAATTCAACATTTTTCTTCAGTAAAAAGGCTATACAGCTTTTAAGTTTTGTTATTAGTTGGCCATGATAGCGAGGTTTTGGCAAAAATAAAACATTCGAATCCTACAGAATTCTCACTATTTCTTGCCATTTGACATTCATTAATAGTAATCATGCTGGGGGATTAAATTACACGCACGGAGATTATTTAAACTTATTTATTATTTATGGAGAAACAGAAACCAAGACCACCAAATGTTAAAAGGATTATAGAAAACTTCAAGAACTTTGGTTCCATAAAAGCAAAAAGAAATAGAAGTCAACCAGGTGTTAATAATGAAAATATTGAAACTACAATTTTAGGATATTTCGCCGTATATCCGACAATATCTACAATGTAAGTAGCATTAGAGTCTGGATTATCTCAAACATCAGTTTTAAGGACTTCATGGAAACACAATTTTCATCCGTACGTATATTCCACAGTAAACATTTTAAAGGCACTGATTTTCCACGAATAGCAGAGTTACTAAATTTACAAAAAAATCGACGCAATTGGAGCGACTCAAACGACTCAACTCATTTAGAGAATTAAATTTTCAAGGGTCTTGGAAGTGTAACGTAGAATTCTACAAAGATAATTTGGATGGTAAGTTAGCCATTTTTGAAGACTTGTAGATACAAAATACGTTTTTTAACTTATAGGTGAGCGCTACTTCGACATCTTGAGAAATTTAGAAGTGAACTATTTAGATAACTTGCAGCTGGCTGATCATAGAAATCTATTTTATCAACATGATAGGGCGCCTCCACATAATAGTCATTTAGTTAACAATAATCTGCAATACTTGTTTAATGATCAATGGATAGCCAAGAATGGGCCACATCTTTGGCCACCTCGCTCTCCCGACGTAACGGTACTTGGTTTTTTATTTGGGGGACAATAAAAAATAAAGCATACAACACCGCATTCACCACTATGGAATATTGCATGCAGCGCGTCAGAATAACATTTGAAGAACTTAGTCCTCAGTCAATAAGAAGAGCCATCCATGAAGAGTTCCTGCTTGGATGAGAAAAATGTTTGGAAGTTCAAGGGCGTCAATTTGAACATTTCCTCAAATAATTTTTGTAACTTTATTTTATTGACAACTGGTTTATTTCAATTTCTTTTGACGTTTTTTTATAATCCTTGTAACAGTTGATAGTATTGGTTTCTGTTTCTTCGTATATCGGATCGCGAGTGTATCGCATGTTCTTGAAATAACTTATATATTCATATCCACATTCTCCCTAAATAATAAATATGAATAAATAGTCTTCGTACATGTAATTTAATCGCTCCAGCATGATTATTAATAGTGTATGTCAAATGACAAGAAATTGTGACAATTCTTTAGGGTTCGATGGTTTTATTTTCGCCACGCCTCGCTATCACGGCCAACTAATAACAAAACTTAAAAGCCGTATATCATTTTTACAATGGAAAAATGTTGAGTTGCCAATATTTTGGAAACTACAAATTTTTGGAATAAACAACGTTAAACAAAGTTATCCTTATTTTTAATGCTTAAAATGATAAAATTATAAAAATAGGTACTTTCTATTTGAAAAAATTGACTTCTGACGATTTCGAAATATAATTTTTATTCTTCGTTTTTGACCACTCTGTACTAATAATTTTTGAAAGTATCATAAAAAGTCGATCTTCGTCTATAAGAAAACTAACCCAAATTAAATAATACAGGAAAAATTTTTAGTTAAGTTTTGGTCCGTTAACGTCCAAAACGGTGAGACTTAAGTATAGAATATTATGTATACATAAAGTATGTCTAGAATTTTATGTAGAAATCAAAAATGCAATAATATATAGGGTATTCTATTAAAATAAGCAAGTTGACATCTATTTCCGGTATAACTGGAGGTGCCGCTATCTTGAAAATATTTTAGCTGACTGTCCCCATGCGCGTTAGTACACTGCCAAATTTTCAGATTCTTCCTAATTATAGTTTTCTCACAATCGATCGATAAATTTCCAGGAAAATCACCCTGTATACTTTATATATATATTATATGTCTAGTTTAGTGCATGGTTCCCATTTTTGTAAAATACACTTTTGCTTGGTATATCAAATAAATAGCATCGTTAAAGAACGAGTTTTATTTGTGCTTGACAAATAGTTAAAAGTGCTTTTACAAAAGGTAAAGAACACACACACGCCACAAGTGGCGACGAAGATCTTTTCAGTGACATCCACGTGGAAAGTTGAAGAACAGTAGTAAAGATATATGAGAGATGTTGAGTTGGAACATTTAGGTAAATATTCACTCAGAACCTCAGACTGGGAAATTTTTAAAGCATGTCTAGAAAATTAGTTTGCCGCAAATGACATAAAAGTTGCTACGCATGGTGATAAAATGCGGGTTTTCTTCTTAAATATATTGGACCAAAATGCCTATAAACTTGTTCTTGACTTGGTAAGTACAGAAAAACCGAAACAGAAGACATGTGCGCAGCTAGTAGCAGTATTGGATACATACTTTCAGTCTTCTGAGTTCCTGTTAGCAGCACGTTTACATTTTTACGCCGCCAAGAGAGAATCCATTGAATCGCCAAACGCATTGGCAGGTTGCATGGATTGACTGTATAAATGTATCTTTGAATTCGGACAATGGCCAGTGTTGGATCGTATAATGGAAGAAAAAATTTATAATGGTTGAAGTTGCATTCTCTAAAAATGGCTACCAGAGACTTTAATGAAGCAACTGTCAAAACCGAGCCTGTCAGTTACTTCAGAAATTGACGGAAGAATAGCGCATTAAGAAAAGGCCCAGATACCACTACCATGATGCCAGTTACACCAGTCGCAATAGAAGTACACCGCCAGCAGATAACGCGCAGGACCGCTGCGGAGCATGCGGAAGGAGCAATCATACAAAAGATATGTGTTTTGATAAAAACTATATTTCCGTAAATTGTAATAAGTCAGGTCATTTAGCTTCAATATGTAAAAATTTAAAAAAAAATCAACCCCAAAAACAAAAATTTAGACATCATTTTATTCTTGACAACCAAGTTGTGGGTGAAAATAACGGAAACAATAACATTTCTTTATTTCCTATAGACAATAAAAATATTTTTAGCATTAAACCATATACAGGGTGAGTCAACGATTGGATGAAGTAGGTTTGTGCCTTTTCGGTGAAATTAACAAAGAAACTATATTTATTGTTTGATGCAGTTTATTTTTATGCAGATTTTAAAAATATTTAGGACTCTACAGGGTGAGCCAAAAAACTAGGACAGCATAAAGTTGTATTTTTTTAAATAGAACACCCTATATACGAATCGTATTTTCGATTTAGCTTATAATTTTTAATCTTTTTTATTAAGGGTTTACTATAACAAAACTTTATAGTTTCTGAGATAATTAAGTTTAAAGAAAAAAAGTCACATTTTCAAGCATCAATTCAATCCTAAATAACGTTTTCAATTTTGTGACAAATATATTAAAATTTGGAATTTAGCAAGGCCAAGGACAAGTTAACATAATTTTTACCTAATATTTGCAATAAAAGCTACAGGGTGTTGAACACATCGGCTCAAATTTAAACAAGTTTAAATGAATAAATATCTTTTTTTTAAACGGTACACCCTGTATATTTTCATGTTATTTAATAGAGTAATAAAAACCCTAAAAGTTTTGTTCAATATATCCTATACCTATTTATAATAGTTTTTGAGATATTTCAGTTTTTCTTATTTTCCATACTTTTTTACAGAAATAGTCTTCATTATCATAGTAGCCATGGTAAAAACAATGTAAAAGAACATTTTTCTGTGTGTCAAATTTATAACCACAATCGCTTCTTTTGGTTTTTATGTAGTGTAGTTTGGTTTTTTTTGCATTAATCTTATATTGTAAAATGAATTTTCCAAAGAATGAGTTAATAGATATGATTTATACAGTAGGAGAGGCTCAAAAAAATTGCCTTCTAACTCAAAGAATTTACAAAATGAAGTATCTTGATCGACGCCAGCCTAATACCCATACTTTTCAAAACTTAATGCAAAGATTTGATTCTTCTGGTACTGTTGATTATCCAAAACGTAAAGTGGTCAACAAACCAGTAACTAATGAAAAAAAAAGAACTACAAGTATTGTAAAATGTTCAGGAAAATCCTTATATTGGTAGCCGTCAGTTAGCAGCATTATGTGAAACATCACAATCCACCGCTAATCGTACTACCAAGAAATATAGGTATCATCCATATCACAAGAATTGCATGGACAGGATTTTGAAAGTCGTGTAAACTTTTGTCGTACAATAAATGCGGAGATTCAATTAAATCCAAATTTATTATGCAAGGTAATGTTTAGTGATGAAGCTACTTTTAGAAGTAACGGTGCCGTAAATGGATGCAACATGCATTATTATGCCACAGAAAACCCATTTTGGATTAGAGAGGTGCAACATCAAAACCACTGGTCATTAAATGTTTGGTGTGGTATTCATCATAATCGAATTATTGGACCCCACTTTTTTTAATGAGCCACTAAATGGCCATAGTTACCTGAACTTTCTACAAGAAGAACTACCCCAACTGCTTCAAGGTCTCGATAGGGATGAGCTCGACAGTATGTGGTTCCAGCACGATGGTGCGCCTCCGCATTACCATCGTGAAGTTCGTGCGTTTTTGGACCAACGATATCCGCAAAAATGGATTGGACGTGGAGGTTTCATTGAGTGGCCACCAAGGTCTTACGACATCACCCCATTAGATTTCTTCCTATGGGGTTATATTAAAAATAAGGTGTATGTTAATCCACCAACAACAGTGGAAGATATGCGAAACAGGATTAGGGATACCTGTAGAACAATAACGCCACTAATTTTGTCCAGGGTCCGAGAAAATCTGCAAAAAAGACTAGATTTGTGCATTGCATAAGAGGGTCGTTTATTCGAACATTTATTAAAAAGAAATAATTAATCTCAGTATTTAATAGGTAATTTTTTTGTTTCAATTTAGTATAAAAGTAAATATGTATTTGCGTTGTCGTTATTGTTGTGTTAATTTTTTCACATTATGTTTAATTAAACTATTGCCGTTGTAATATAACGAATAATGTATTTCATCATATTTAACCACATTCTGTTTGTTTCTGTAGTTTCTTTTTATTATTTTACATGGCTACTATGATAATGAAGACTATTTCTGTAAAAAAGTATGGAAAATAAGAAAAACTGAAATATCTCAAAAACTATTATAAATAGGTATAGGATATATTGAACAAAACTTTTAGGGTTTTTATTACTCTATTAAATAACATGAAAATATACAGGGTGTACCATTTAAAATAAAGATATTTATTCATTTAAACTTGTTCAAATTTGAGCCGATGTCTTCAACATCCTGTAGCTTTAATTGCAAATATTAGGTAAAAATTATGTTAACTTGTCCTTGGCCTTGCTAAATTCCAAATTTGAATATATTTGTCACAAAATTGAAAACGTTATTTAGGATTGAATTGATGCTTGAAAATGTGACTTTTTTTCTTTAAACTTAATTATCTCAGAAACTATAAAGTTTTGTTATAGTAAACCCTTAATAAAAAAGATTTAAAATTATAAGCTAAATCGAAAATATGATTCGTATATAGGGTGTTCTATTTTAAAAAATACAACTTTATGTTGTCCTAGTTTTTTGGCTCACCCTGTAGAGTCCTAAATATTTTTAAAATCTGCGTAAAAATAAACTGCATCAAACAATAAATATAGTTTCTTTGTTAATTTCACCGAAAAGGCACAAACATACTTCATCCAATCGTTGACTCACCCTGTACATTGAAATTGCAGTAGATAAAAGCCTTGTTTGTTTCAAACTGATGTTTATATAATATATTCTAAGCAATGTCCGGGACAACAATCTAATAACCATTTTGTTTTTTATAACGGAGACAAAATGAAACTATTTAAATTTAAATGTTAAGTGTGTTTGCATCTTTCTAAAGGCGGAGCTAAGTACGATATCCCAAACGTCATTGAATACTCCTATCACCTGATCGAAATTAGAAAGTGAGGTACTACTCATCAAAAACGCTCTGTCACTTTCTAAGCATGAGGCTACTTGCTTCTAAAGCATACACGGTTTAAATATTTAACTTTAATGTCTATGGTCACTCTTTCTATTTAATCTATATTCAAAGGAAATCAAAAAGAAAGCTCTAGACGAGAAAGATATTGAAATATGGATTAATAACAAATCAATCAATAATGGGGCTATTCTTTTGAGTCATTATCACTTTCACTTCTATTACTTGAAGTAATCATGATCACTTCGACGCAATCACAAGTAAATGCATATTCAAAAGAACATGAAGTTATCAGTTTCACTTTTTTCACTTTGATCAATGATAATTCACTCAAAAGAATACAGCCAATGTCAAATACGCAGATAATAGTGTCCTATTGCAATTGATAGTATTTTGACAGAGTATTTGCTGCTAGTGAAGAAAAATATATTATAATACTATCAAAAAACAAAGAAAAAATGGAAATATTCTTATTCATAACGATCACGTTGAACAAGTGGATAAATATAACTATTTAGCAAGAACTGTTAATAAAAATAGTGATATTACAGATGATATTGGAACTTGACTTGGGAAAGCACGCGCCTAGACCTAAAAATGTTAAACAGCTTGAGTCTTTTTTAGGGAGTGTGAACTATTATGGAAAATTTATTACAAATATGTCTACAATTTGTAGCCCACTTTACAACTTGTTAAAATCAAATACTAAATTAAAGTGAAGTGGCCAGTGTGACATAACATTTCAAAATATTAAAAAATGAATGAAATCAGCAGTTGTATTAGCGCATTTTACACCTGATTTAGAGCTTAGGCTTATGGCATACGGTTCTGCGGTTGGAGTTTGAAAATGGTGAATGAGATTTCACCGAAACGTCAGCTGCCTTATAGTTCTGATATATATATATATATATATATATATATATATATATATATATATATATATATATATATATATATATATATATATATATATATTCTTATGGGTGTGATGTGTAATCGAAGGTTTTTGGGCATCCCGTGTGTGTGTTGAGTCCCTCTCAGGACTATAAGGCAGCTGTGTTGATAATATCCCAATAAATTGTAAAGGATCAACTTTAATAAAAATTCCTCATATATAGAAATCAGTTTTTTTTTCAAAGTTATTCAATGTTTACATACCGACATAAAAGATTTCAAATCAGTCGCTTGGTTTCCGAGATACAAACTGTCAAAGTTGACAGCCTGTTACGGTGAATCTATAAACAATACCGACCTGATTCTTAAACCAAAAACTTTATCTTGCCGAGATCTTTTTTGATAAAACTATTTAAATATTTATGTTATCGGAAACTTTAATAAAAAAATTAAAAGAATATTGCCCACGCGCGTTAAAAATGAATAAAAGAGGGGTGGGGAGCTCTCATTTAAAAATTGAATTCGAAGATTGAATATACATATCTGAAAAAAATTTTCATTTTCTCGGCTTTTAATGGAACGATTTTGATCACTTTTTTTAAACCGATGTACCTCAAATAATGGAACTCAAATATCATAATGTCATGTGCCCATCATGCATTCATTTTGTTATAAACAAATGACGTTATTTATGCATTATACTTACAGCATACTCTATCCTATAGACTTTCCAAGCGAATCTTTGTTTATTAATATAATTAAACATACGATAACGATATATATATATATATATATATATATATATATATATATATATAGGTTGCGCCATCTTTTATGTATGTAAACATTGAATAACTTTGAAAAAAAAAAACTGATTTCTATATATGAGATATTTTTATTAAATTTGATCCTTTACAATTTATTGGGACTAGTTTTTGAATACTGCATTGATCAAGAGGCCACCTTTGTTGGCCAAAACAAAATGTGACTTTTGCTGCGTTGTTCATTACCTTGTCGAGCATCTCGGGTGGTATAGCGGTGATTTTGGCACGAATGTTTACCTTGAGCTCTTCAATGATCTGAGGCTTGCTGGAGTACACTTTGTTTTTTAAATAACCCCACAAAAAGAAGTCCGAACGGTCAAATCTGGAGATTTGGGTAGCCAGTCAATGTCGCCTCTTTTTGACATCAGACGTCCAGGAAATTTCCGTTGCAGAAACGAATTGTTTCATTTGCAGTGTGGCATGAGCTGACATCCACCAATATCGATTTCCATCGACTGTTTCGTTTTCTTTGAAAAAAATGTCTCAATGATGGTTCTGCCTCAAACGCCGGCCCAAACAGCCACTTTTCGATCCCCCAAATGCGGTAATTTTGCTTACTAACGCCACCAAAAGTGTGAAATGGGCCTCGTCGGTCATCAAAATTTGCTTCCAAAAATCAGGTTCAATGTCAACTATTCGAGTGATTGTTTGGCCGTATTTCAAACGACGTGGACGGTCTGTCGGCAATATTCTTTGTGTTAATTGCACTTTATACGGAAACAAATGCAAATCATCCTTTAAAATTCGCCTCAAAGTGGTTCCACTGACGCCAAAATGCTGAGCGCGGTGACGATACGACACTTTTGGATTCTGGGCAACGCTCTCTCTGACCGCTTCAACCAGTTCATTGGTCGTTGATGAACGGTATGTTGACGATCTTCCCCTGTTCCGTACTCAACAAAATTCGAAAAAAAAACGACGGATAGTGTTGTCAAACGGTGCCTGGCCACGATATTTTCGACAATATGCAAGTTGAGTTAACAGAACTGAAAGACTATTTTCAATATACATAATCACTATTCCGACGCGTTGTTTCGGTGTAAAGTGATTCGTAGTTAAAATTGTACTGAATTGATGTTTCAATCTAGTTTAGTGCATATGCTTCCCCCTCTATGATATTTAGTGTAAGCGTTTTCATTTTTTCGACCAAGGCTTATTTGTTTCTAGGTGGATGTGAAATGGAACATGGAGATTTTTGCATGAGAGCCTTCAGAATAACATGAATAACAATAATTTTGATATGCATCAATTCAACAAGTTGAGAAACATTGTTTTTATTAATAAAAAATATAAAATTAACCAAAAAATACCGTTTTTTTTTTCAATTTTTCTCTCGTGTAACTTTGAAGGTATTCATTTTAAAGGAAAGTCGAAAAGGAAAAAAAAATTGTAATTAAATTTTCCATAAGATAGGCTTAGTCGGAAATCTCAAAATATATTTCCCTTATTGTAAAATAGCAATAATTAAAAAAAAAAGGTAAAAAAGCAGGTTTTTAATCAATTTTTTTCGACCATTTAAGTTTCCCAGAGAACATTCTTATTAGAGCAAAGAAAACTTTATGCTATGATAAAATAACACGCTAAAATTCGTTAGGATCGAATCGAGAGTTTTTCCACAATAATTTTGCAGTCCGATTTCATTTACAAAAATTGACCATTTTCCGAAGTATCACGTTAACGTATTTAAATTTATTTTCGACATATAGTAGGGAACTCAAGTTTTCCAACGCTTTTTTCAAAATCAAAATTGGATGATTTGGACGCCCTCAGGAATTGTTTAAAGACGTTGTTTATATTTTTGCTTATAAACAAATAGAATATCTCGGCGGATTTTCATTGGATTTTTTTCTGCAATACATGCTTTGAAAGTACTTGGAAAGACCCTTCTTTTCGTAAAAGAAATTTCAAATCAGTCGCTTGCTTTCCGAGATACAAACTGTCAAATTTGCCAGCCTGTTACGGTGAATCTATAAACAATACCGACCTGATTCTTGAACCAAAAACTTTATCTTGCCGAGATCTTTTTTGATAAAACTATTTAAATGTTTATGTTATCGGAAACTTTAATAAAAAAATTAAAAGAATATTGCCCACACGCGTTAAAAATGAATAAAAGAGGGGTGGGGAGCTCTCATTTTAAAATTGAATTCGAAGATTGAATATACATATCTGAAAAAAATTTTCATTTTCTCGGCTTTTAATGGAACGATTTTGATCACTTTTTTTAAACCGATGTACCTCAAATAATGGAACTCAAATATCATAATGCCATGTGCCCATCATGCATTCATTTTGTTATAAACAAATGACGTTATTTATGCATTATACTTACAGCATACTCTATCCTATAGACTTTCCAAGCGAATCTTTGTTTATTAATATAATTAAGCAAACTATAACGATATATATATATATATATATATATATATATATATATATATATATATATATATATACTTTAATTATCAGAATTGTTTAAACTATCATTGTTTAAACAAATTGGACAAAATGTTGGTTTTAAATTATTTTATTCGTAAAATATAGATATAAATAAAATAATTATTTTATATAAATCATATATGAAAACTTAATTGTTTTTAAGTTATAAGAAATACAATATTTCTACAAATATTTGGAGATATAATATTTTCGGAGATGAGAACATGATGCTTTAAAATATAACCGTTAACATGAAAGTAGTGAGGTGGAAGTAAAAAACATCTGCTCAAACTGGCTGGTATAGAATAGACATTAAAGAGAGTTAGTCTGTAGTTATTATGTATCTCTGTTTGTGGAAAGATACTGGTTACAGTGTTACCAAAAAATGTATTTTATAAATGTGCACGACATGGCATGTATAATTAACATGTAAATAATTTTAATTTGGAAACGAGTTTTTCAATTTGAATTAATGTCGTTTTCAACATTATATTTACTTATTAATCAAATATTTTTCTTAATTTTTTCATATAGGTGAATATTATGAAACAATTCATTTTTGCCGAAAGGAATTAGAGTAAATATATATCGTAATAGCATGCTTAATTATAATAATAAACAAAGAATCGCTTCGAAAGCCAATACTATAGGGTGCAGTATGCTGTAAGTATGATGCATAAATAATGTCAGTTGTTTATAATAACATGAATGCATGGTGGGCACATGGCATTATGATATTTAAGTTCCATTATTCACGGTACATCGGTAAAAAAAAATTATCAAAATCGCTCCATTAGAAGCTGAGAAAATGAAAAATTTTTTGTATTTTGAATCTTCGAATTCAATTTTAAAATGAGAGCTCCTCACCCCTCTTTTTTTCATTTTTCACGCGCGTGGGCGATATTCTTTTCATTTTTTATTAAAGTTTTCGATAACCTAAACATTTAAATATTTGCATCAAAAAAGAGCTCGACAAGACAAAGTTTTTGGTTTAAGAATCAAGTCTATATTGTTTTTAGATTCACCGTAACCGGCTGACAACTTTGAAGGTTTGTATCTCGGAAACCACTTGATGCATTTGGAATTTTTTTTCACGAAAGGAAGCGTCTTTCCAAGTACTTTCAAACCATGTATTTCAAAAAAAATCCAATGAAAATCCGCCGAGATAATCTATTTGTTTATAAGCAAAAATATCAACGTCACAACAAACTTGAAAAAAGGTTATTTCAACGTAAAAACTATAGATTTGCTCCTAATGAATTTTAGCGTGTTATTTTATCATGGCATAAAGTTTTCTTTGCTCTAATATGAAGGTCCTCAGAGAAACTTAAATGGTCGAAAAAACATTAATTATAAACCTGTTTTTTTAACTCTTTTTTTTCATTATTTATATTTTGCAATAAGGCAAATATACTTTGAGATTTTCGATTAACTCTATCTTATGGCAAATTTAATTATAAAACTTTTTTTCCTTTTCAACTTTCCTCTAAAATGAATACCTTCAAAGTTACATGAGACAAAAGTTGAAAAAAAAACGTTTGTTTTTTCGTTAATTTTATACTCTGATTAATAAAAACAATGTTGCCCAAAAATCAAATTTATCGTTATTCAGGTTATTTTGAAGGCTTTCATGCAAAAATGTTCTATTTCTCATCCTCGAAACCCCGATATTTTACTGATAAGCCCTGGTTTATGTGTAAAATTCACTTAGTGCTTGGTATATCAAATAGATAGCATGGTTAAACTTAAACATTGAGTTTTATTTATGCATAACCAAATTGTTAAAAGTGCCTTTCCAAAAGGTGAGAATGGAAGAAGATATACAAGTTTGTCTTATCTTATTTTAAAGACTAGTTTATATAATGTGCCAAAAAATATCAGTAACATAAAAAAATTGTTAAATTCACCCCTTAGATAAGATGGAAGTACATCCATGCAAGAAAAATGGAAAAAATTATAAAATTTCTGAAAAAATTATGTTCAAAGGTCACAACTTTCGCTGATCATTAAGTAACATTTGCCATTGCCATTGACACTCACCCTTCTATAAGGGTAAGAATAACCCCTAATAATAAAAAATGTCAAAAATACTTATAAAAATTTAAAAAAAAATTATTTTTTCCTTCATATAAATGAAAAGAAATATGAAAAAGATATCTGCATCAGGTCCAAATACAATTACACTATACACCCCAAAAAGAAGAAAGTATATCTTGCGATTACCTGAACTTTTAGGCGATTTTATCACAGAACAAAGATCTTTGACAGTGGTCAATTTTGTTAGCGAAGTTGGTAAAAAATATTTCTTGAACATTTAGGGCCCTTCAGATGAATCAACGTGAACTAACCCTCAAAGCGAATTAGAAGAGTGGGTGGCATGAAATAATTTATTTTTATTATTTGATAAAAGGATTTTATTTTTATTTCCGACCCTGTAGGTTAGACTAAACATTTTTTCTTCAATTATTTATTTAGATGATCCTTGTAGGTAAAAAAACTTCAACGGTGATTTATTATTAGGAACCCACCTTTGGCGCAAAAAAATTGGAGTTAGATTAGAATTTTATTATTTATTTACGACCCTGTAAGTTTCTTTTTCTGAAAATATCGATGACATTTGATTGGGAAAAAAGTTTGGTCTTGATTTAATAATAGGAACTCAACTTTAGCGTAAGTTGGCGGTAATTTGGCGAAAGTTGAATCCTCCTTATAAAGTGTATTTGTATTGGATAAATATTTCTCGGATTTTTTGACTATAAGGGGTTGTTTCCACCCATATGAGAGAATGAATGTCAATAAAAATGAATCACAAATATATGGCGGTTATTATTCTATAATTAGCTGAAATTATAACTCATCAACCCAATTTTTGTCGGATATTTTATAATTTATTTCTATTTTTCTTGCATGGGGTTACTCTGTCTAAGAGACAAATTTAACAATTCCTTTATGTCTTTGATATTTTTGGCATTCTACGTGACCTAAGCTTTAAAATATGATAAGATAAACTTGCTCATCTTCTTTCATTGACGAGATATTAGATTTTTAATATCCAAAGTTTTATTCAACTGAAACATATTATGCAATCCAGTTTCGTCAACTTTGGTAATTAGTTTTCTTTGTCGGGTGCGATCTTTCAATTGGTTTCGATAAGAAGTGGGTATTTCAGACCGGAAGTTCGTGTTCTTAAATGGTACATACATATTTTTATAATGGAATCTATTTCTACGCAACAAAATATGAAACAATTGTTAAAAATTTTTTTTAGAAAACGTCTTTTTTGACCTCCAAATGATCTTTAAATTTAAATTCGCGTTCTCTTCATATAAAATCTCTTATGTACTTTGCTAGCCGAATTTTCGGAAAGACAGCTGTTATATCTAACAGTTTTACGTCATCTCAAAAGACAATGTCATTTTGAGGAGTCATAATCATATTTTTACAGCAAACAAAATTTTTAAACAACATAATAATTCTTTTTATATTAACAAAAATGAATAATTATATTTTTACTACGAGCAAGATTTTTAGAACATAATAATTTATTTTATAAAAACAAAACTGAATAATCACATTTTCACTATTAACTAGATGAAAGTATTTTCCAACCAAAACCGTAAAAACGTGATTATCTACTATTGCTATATTTGATCAAATTATTATGTTCTTAGAAAATTTTGTTAGCAGTAAAAATATGATTATGACTCCTCAAAAGACGTTGTTTTTTGAGATGACGTAGAACTGTTAGATATCACAGCTGTCTGTCCAAAAATTCGGTTAGCAAAATACATAAGAGATTTTATGTAAACAGAAAGCGACCTTAAATTTAAAGGTCATTTAGAGGTTAAGAAAGACGTTTTCGAAAAAAATGTTTTAAAAAAATGTTTCATATTTTATAGCGTAGAATCTGTTCTGTTATAAAAATTTGTATGTTCTATGCAAAAAAACGAACTTCTGGTCTGAAAACCCACATCCGGTCGGAATCGGAAATTGTAAGTGGCACCAATCGAAAGAGCGTACCCGACACAGTTACAGAAAATTTTGAATCTGGGACACCCGGTATATATATATATATATATATATATATATATATATATATATATATATATATATATATATATATATATACATATATATATATATATATATATATATATATATATATAATATATATATATATATATATATATGTAAAGGAACTCATGTAAAATAAAAATCTACTATGTATTATTACTTATCAAAAAAATGGCTATTGACAAGTTCTGTAGACCAACTTTAAATCCCATCATAAAACCATGATTACGATTTTATATAGAAAGTCTCTTCAATATAAGCCAAACAAGCACAAATACCGTGAGATTAGTATCACCCAATAAAACATTAGCCATTTTCTGACTCCATCGTCAAACCCTGGATATTATTTTTAACCGACTTCTAAAAGAAGGAGGTTCTCAATTCGTCGATTACTCCTGAACGGCGGCACCGATTGAATTGAATTGAATGCGGTGGTCCCATATTTTTTTTGGACGAATTGGTGCAGTAATATCTAAGCTGGAGCTAACAATATGGCGGCCAAAAAAAATAATTTTGTCTGATATTCACCAAAATTGGTGTGGAGGAGCTTTCGGGGTCGCACATAATGGATCCAAAATATTTTTCAAAATTCAATATGGCGGATTCAATATAGCAGACACAAAATCAACATTGTCCGATTTTCTCCAAAATTGGTACGAGGAAGTTTTCAGGGTCGTACAGAACTAATCTAAATTATTTTAAAAAATTCAATATGGCGGATCCAATATCGTGGACGAATTTTGTCCGATCTTCTTCAAAATTGGTACTGGGGAATTTTCGGGTCGGACATAATGAATCTGAAATTATTTTTAAAAAATTCAATATGACGGATGCAAGATGGCGGATTAAAAATTCTACATCTCCCGATTTTGTCTAAAATCAGAATTGGGGTATTTTTGTTAGTGTTAATTATGAATTTAAAATATTTTCTGAAAAACTCAATCTGGCAGATTCAATATGGTGTCCTAAAATTTTACATTTTTCGATTTTCTCCCAAACTGATATAGGGGTTCTTGAGGGTGTAAATTATGAATTTAAAAGTATTTTTTCAGGATTCAATATGGCAAATCCAAGAGCGCGCACTAAAAATTTTACATTTTTTGATTTTGTTCACAAGAGGGACTGAATGGTTTTTGAGGATGTAAATAGCGAATATAAGAAATTTTCATCAAAAATTGATACTACGGGGCGGATATAACATGGTGGTTGGAAATTTTACTTTATTCGCATTTTTTAGATTTGGTATTACGAATATGAAGTTAATTTTTTCCAACTGTTAGGTTGATAAGATACAATATGAGGGACACAAAATTTTACATATTCCGATTTTGTCTAAAATTGATATTGTGGCTTGAGGCGTATACAAACTCAATATGCAGTATAGAATATATTGAGCTAAGAAATTTACATCTCAGGTTCATTAAACATCGATATTGGCAGTTTTTGGGGCCTATATTACCAATCTAAAATTAATTTGAAATTTAAGATTGTGGATTTACTATGACAGACTAAATATTTGTTTGACACAATTTTACTGGTATTTGGAAAACTCTAAGAACCAAAGAATTTTAGTGGTTCATTTTAGGGCGATTATAACTTTGGATAAAATGGGTACTTTTTTGCTACCTTGGAATCATTGTAAGGTACACTACTTAGTTCAAATAATTATCGATATCATAATGAATTCCAAAACTAGAAATAGTAAAATAAAATTTTTATAAAAAAAATTAACCGACTTCTAAAAGTGCGCCAAAAAGTGAAAAATAACTATAAATTTTTATATGAAACTAAACTTTTTAAATTCAGCGCCAAATTATTTGTAAATGAAATAAATAAAATCTAATATATACAAATTATGGGAGAAAGCAATTACAAATAAGTATTTGTAATCTGTTTATGCAAATCACATTTTGTCAGGTATTAGGTTTGGTGCCGATTTCAAAAAATTCAATTTCATATAAAAATTTATAGTTATTTTTCACTTTCTAGCGCACTTTTAGAAGCCGGTTTAATTTTTTTATAAAAATTTATTCATTAAAAATGTCTTTGAAACAATCAAAGCTAACTTGACTCATCTAAATTCGGATATTTATTTTTGAAAAAAAAAACTGAAAAGTTGCAGAAAATATATATAATCACTATATGTTTTAAGCAAATTTTGTACTATTAAACTAGATAAAATCAATTTTTTACGAAAAGTCATGAAGCGAAGCCGTGTATTACGGCATTCAAATAAAAAATTTAACATTAATTTATATAAAATTTTTATAAAAAAATTGAACCGACTTCTAAAAGTGCGCTAAAAAGTGAAAAATAACTATACATTTTTATATGAAATTGAACTTTTTGAAGTCGGCGCCAAACTAATACCTGATAAAATGTGATTTGCATAAAGAGATTAAAATTACTTTAATTGTAATTGCTTTCTTACCATAATTTGTATATATTAGTAGTTATTTATTTTGTGTACAAATAATTTGGCGCCAACTTCAAAAGTTCAATTTCATATAAAAATTTATAGTTATTTTTCACTTTTTAGCGCACTTTTAGAAGTCGGTTCAATTTTTTTTATAAAAATTTTATTTTTCTATTTTTAGTTTTAGAATTCATTATGATATTCATAAATTATTTGAACTAAGTACTAATCGAGATTAGTGTACCTCGCAATGACTCCAAATTGGCAAAAAAGTACCCGTTTTATCCAAAGTTGTAAATCACCCTAAAATGAACCACTAAAAATTCTTTAGTTCTTAGAGTTTTCTAAATACCAATCAAATTGGGTCAAACGAATATTTAGTCCTGTCATAGAAAATCCACTATCTTAAATTTCGAATTAATTTTAGATTGGTAATATAGACCCCGAAACCTTCCACTATCGATATTTAAAGACAATAAATTAATTTATTATCCGCCATATTGGATACGCCATAGTGAATTTTTCAAAAAAAATTTTAGATTCGTTATGTGTGACCCCGAAAACTCTCCCGTACCAATTCTGGTGAAAATCGGACAGAAATGTTTTTTTTTTGTCCGCCATATTGAGTTTTTTAAAAATAATATCAGATTCTTTATGTGAGGTCCCGAAAACTTCCCCATACCAATTTTGGAGAAAATAGGACAAAATTGATTTTTTCGTCCGCCATATTGGATCCGCCATATTGAATTTTTTAAAAATTATTTTAGATTCGTCATATGCGACTCTGAAAACTCCCTCATACCAATTTCGGAGAAAATCGGAAAAAAACGACTTTTTGTCGGCCATATTGAATCCGCCAAATTGAATTTTTTAAAAATTATTTTAGATTCGTCATATGCGACCCCGAAAACTCCCCCGTACCAATCTTGGAGAAAATCGGACAAAATTAATTTTTTGTCGGCCATATTGGATCCGCCATATTGAATTTTTTTTAAATTATCTTAGATTCGTCATATGCGACTCCGAAAACTCCCCCGTACCAATTTTGGAGAAAATCGGACAAAATTGATTTTTTCGTCCGCTATATTGGATCCGCCATATTGAATTTTTTTTAAATTATTTTAGATTTGTCATATATGACCCCGTAAACTCCCCCTTACCAACTTTGGAAAAATCAAACAAAATTGATTTTTTCGTCAGCCATATTGGATCCGCCATATTGAATTTTTTAAAAATAATATCAGATTCGTTATATACAACCTCGAAACTAGACTAAATTAAATTTTTTTCCGCCATATTGGATCCACCATTTTGAATTTTTTAAAAATAAGTTCAGATTCGTTGGGTATAGCCCCGAAAATTCCTCTGTACCAATTTTGGAGAAAATCGGACAAAATTAATTTTTTTGGCCGCCATATTGTAAGCGCCATCTTGGATTTTACTGCACCAATTTAATCTAAAAAATATGGGACCACCGCAGCAACTTCCTTTACATAACGGAAAAAATTTCATTCAAATCGGTGCAGCCGTTCCGGAGTAATCGGTGTACATACATAAAAAAAAAAAAAAAAATAGTCGACGAATTGAGAACCTCCTTCTTTTAGAAGTCGGTTAAAAAGGCGATAACAGGAAATAAATAAATTTATGTAATAATTATATATTAGAGTCTATGGAAAATTAATGAATTAAATTTTTATAGAAGAATTTTAAAAAAAGTTAAAACACGTAAACAGTCATTATATCTTGGCTGATATTACTTCAAATAACAAAAAATTGTCAGTAAACGTTTGTGCTTTTGACCTATAAGCAGGAGCGTCTGCTAAAATACAGTTATAAAATTAATCTGAGCTATTCTGTGTTAATTATATTTCACCATGAACATTAAACATATAAAATTATATATGATAATTTCTGGTACATGGGATATTAAATGGACGAAAAATATATTTTTAAAGACCGTTTACTTATGGCTGCGTTTCGGCTTTTTAGTAGTTGGTATAATTTTTATTATTTCAAGTCTGATAAAGTTCTTTCGGTTAATATCAATTGGTGGTGATAGTGAGAATATGGCCGAAAGTAGCGCATTGGTGATAACATGCGTACCGGTTATGATAAAATTATTTATATATCAGAAAAATAGTGTGTCGAAACTATTCCGGGAAGTAATAAAGAGAGAAGAACAAATGAGCTTGTCTCTCGATGAAGAAATAGTACTGTCCTACAATCAGGGTGCTAAATTTGCCAAGAATTTATATTTATGCATAACTATATTTGGTTTTTTTAGCATAATTGTTTATATTCTGGGTAATTTGATTATATATTTAAATGAATCACCAATACAGAAAGACCAAAACGAATTGCTAGAAAAATCTTTGGCGTTACCAATGTGGTTCCCTTTTAAGGAGAGAAACCATGCAGCGGCAGTATTTATAATAAGTACATTTTGTTGTATTATAAATGGATTTTTATTGATTGCCAGTCACATGATATTCTTTACGCTCATGATATTTACTGCTTCTGAGTTAAAAGTTTTACGTATTTCCATAGGACGCCTCGACAGTAACGATGAGAAACAACCAACAGATCACTATTATATTAAGTTAAAAAAAAATTATTGAAGATCATGTATTTATCATGAGGTAAGTAAAAAATAATTATATTTGAAACACAATTTATTCTTTTCGTGAGGCTGTGGGCGTTCGAGAATGATTCTTGATTCATCAAAAATAACGATTTTTGTACTTGAGTACTAATGAGAAACATATGGTATATTTGCATCTCAGAAAGTACTGGATACATTAAAAACCGAATGTAACCCTTCTCTAATGGAATAGCATCATTCAACAGCATTAATTATGAATTAAAACTCCCTAACCTTATATCGGATGAATATGAATGAATAAGTAGTAATGCTTGAACCATCTTGAAATAGAATATTAAACCATACTTTTTGGCTCTATTAACCATATCAAATAAATATTTGCCTGCGTACATTTTTTGTTTATGGTTCAGTTATGAAATGCATAACCTCTCATAGTATGCCGACTTCTTATATATCCACGAGGGGTGTGTTACAAACGAGGTGAAAACATAAAAAATATAAAAAATGTTGGATTAGCGAACGATTATTATTTTTAGTTAGATAATTTCGTTGGTAATCTAATCTCACTTGAGGGCAGGCGCAGATCCAGGGGGGAGGGTGATTGCCCCCTCCTCCCCCAAGATCTTTAAGTTCAGAAAAATAGGCCCAATTTTGCTTCTTATACTATAGTTTATTCAAGAATTAGAGAGAGTAATAAATCATTTTTTACCTTTTTTTTCGCAAACTACCTGTTCTTTAATCCAAAGTCAAAGATTTTGGGCTTAAAGTCGCGTCGGTAGCTGAGACCATTTAGCGACTGGGCCTACATTTTAACGTGGGTTCCGAATCACGGTCCTCGACACCCAATTAACTTCGAGTTTTTACACTCTTTGTCAGTCAAGTGTCTACCGCCTAGTCTATCTTCTAATGGTCTGACAACTTAAATAAGTAAGTTGCCGTGCACGGGGCTTGAACCCGCACTTAGACACATATATTTTTCATAGGAATGGGTTCGAAATTTTATAATCAAAAATACCGGTTTATAATAATGGACTATTTGGGTTGGATAACAATAGATATTTGGATGTGTGAAGCGTTAAAAAGGATTTTAATCCTTGTCAAAGGCGTCGGAAAGAGGTTTATTTTATCACTAAGTATTTATGGCATAGACTATTATTTCGAAAATAAACTTAAAATAAAAAGCTTTTATAATATTATTTAATTTCTTACGATTTCTTAATAATTCACATACATTAGAAAGTATAAATAATTTTGACATATTTAGCACAAATCACAACTGTATTTTTATTATTTTTAATTTTGGCGTAGAAACCGTTTCAGGCACATTCAGACTAAAACGTAGCCTTTTTCTCTCAAAAAATTCTAAGTTATAATTTAAATACTTACAAAATACTCATTGTCAAAAATACAAGAAGTTAAACATAAATAAAAAAATAAATTCGTCCATATAATATTAAAAATTTTTGGGGCTATAGGTCATTTTATTATTAACTAAAACACTTTTAGAACATTTGACTTTTCAGTTTATTTATTTCTTAAAACATCTGCAGAATTAAAATTAAACACTAAAAAGGGAATCAAATATAATTAATTTTTATATGTTACAGAAAATTTAAAAAATAAATTGTGTTTACGCTGGTAAACACTACGTATCTAATTCGTTGTCAAAGTCAGTGAAACTATCTTTCTTCAAATTAATTATAATTGGTTCCTCTATCTCACCGATCATGAGATCGTGCTTCCACGTTTTCTTTTATTCTCTTATTACATGGTTTTTTCCCAATTTTCTGCACTAACTTTATTCAAAAAAATCTTTCAAAAGTTCAGTTAAATTAATTTTGTAAGTTGTGTTATTTCTAGCAGCTCTACCTTTTACTTGAGAGATATTTTCTTCTCCAACGAACATTTATCTGACGATTTATAAGAACAAATTTCCTATCTGGTTTTTCCCAGCAAATTAAGTTCTCTGAGCAATTTCCAGAGCAAAGTTCTTTTAATTTCAGATAAATCGCTATCTACATTGATTTTACTTAGAATTTTGTCGACGGTTGGGATCTGCTTCTCATAATAAAATGTATATACAACCCCTTTTATTGCAGTTTACATTTATTCTTTCAACGAGGTTTTTCGTCTGCCTGTGATCGAATGTAGCTTGGGAGTAGTAACAATTTCAGTCGTTTTTTTTCTCCTTCAGTATTCGATATATAGTAGATTTTTCAACTCCTGTCATGTAGTAACACATCTCAACAGAGCTTTTAATATTATTATCTAGATATTGATATCTGGGCATCATAAACATTCATAGTAATAAATTTTTCGTTGAGGAAAAAATGCCCTGGTTTAACGATTTTGGAATAAATATAGATGTGGCAGCCATATCTTTTGGATCTCACTTATTTCGAATAATATATAAAAACAAGCACAAATAAGATCACTGACAGAAATTAAATTGAAGTATCAAAAATTTTATTGTTGCAGTAAAATAAAAGCTTATAATATTTAAATATAATTAGACTTACGGCAGTCCTCAGTTACTTGAGACACTGGAGCAGGTATGTTGGAGGTTTCGGTAACAGTTTTATTATTTTCTCTAGTTCTTGAATAGAGTATAGGAATATGTATGTTTGCGAGCGCCCCTCCCTTTCCTAGAGCTTTCAGTTCAGGAAAATAGAACCGATTCTGCATTTTATATTAGGAATGTGTATGCTGCTGGCACTACCCCCTCCCTTGACAACTTTTTTTTCTTGCTATAACCCCTCCTCAAGAGCTTTAAATTTAACAAAATAAACTCAATTCTGCCTCTTATACTAGGAATGTGCATGTTGCTCGCATCCTCCCCCCTTGTCGGCAACTTGTTTTTTCTTGTGATCGCCCCCCCCTCTCCAAGAGCTTCAGATTTAGAAAAATAGACCCAACCCTGCCGTTTACACTAGAAATAAGAATGTTGCTGGTGCCCCCCCCCCCCGTCGACAAATTGCTTTCGCTTGCCATACTGTACTTTTGTGATATCACCGCCCCCCACCCAAAGAGAGAGGCTGGATCCGCCCCTGCTTGAGGGTCAGGACTAGCTGTTTAAATTCTTGAAATGTTTTATACAAATTGAAATATAATATTTTCGTAATATGTGCTAAAATTCTTTTAACTTTTACATTTATACATGGGCGAAAATATTGTTATAGCAAATTTTGACATTATATTATAAAGTTTTAATTTAAATATTCCGATTTTCAACTCTTTATTTTTTTAACATTAAAGTTGGATTTTGCTCATTTTGCGAAAGTTTTTTTTTTTTAACTTGCCGACAATGTTTCAAACTCTTTTAAGAAATCAAACTTAAGGCAGATAACGAAAACGAACTTCTCCAAATTAGAGAATAATAATAAAATAGTATACCGCACAGAGATTTAGATACCAAGGTTTTTAACAGATTAAAGAACTTTTCTTGGTAAGTTATTTTTAATAATGAATGTCAAAAGGATAATCTGAAAAGAAATATTCTAAAACATAACAGAATATTGATCAATCTTAATAAAATGAATCGCTCAAAAATTCAAATAGCTAGAACTGTTTTAAAAATATTATTAAAATACTAAAAAAAAATTATAAAAACTTGCCCATTTTAACGTTTCTGAAATCGCAATATAATATATCCATCATTAATTTTAGATACAATATAACAATGTTGATAAGTACTTTCAAGCTCTTGTTCCCATTTATTCGAACTTCAAATGAAAACTATCTCGCTTACCACAAAGAAATAATTTTAAAAATTATTTTCTTAAAATAAGAGCTGTTGTAAATCCGGGAGAATTCGAAAAGCCCTTGAAATTATATGTATGTATTTTGCCCCTTAACTTCCCGAAAATTACAAACTTAATTTGACCAAAATTTTACAGGCGTGTTTCGTCCACACTATCGACCGCGACGGTAGGACTCCTCAGTGGGACCGTCGCACTAACGAGCATTTGACCTCAAAAATCGGACAAAATTAATAACGTCGTTGTTTTTGACTCTAGACATGCCAAAATCAGTATCCGGGGATTTTTGAGGGCGCTAAGTTGATTTCTGACATTATTTTACTAATCGGGTGAAGGGGGGCTGACTTAGGGTGGGGAGGGGGAAGGGAGTAATATTTAAAAAAACGTAATGGTTATCATTTTATATGTTTTTAAGTGCTCCGATTTTATTTCTGGCATTACTTTACCAATCGGCTGAAGGGTCGCTGACTTAGGGTGGAGAGGGGGAGAAGAGTAATATTAAAAAAACGTAATGGGTATCCTTTTATATGTTTTTAGGTGCTTCGATTTAATTTCTGGCATTATTTTACCAACCGGGTGAAGGGGTGCTGACTTAGGGTGGGGAGGGGGAGGGGAGTAATATTAAAAAAACGTAATGGGTATCGTTTTATATGTTGACTTAGGATAATTGTACGTTTTCCCATAAAAAAATCTATCTCAATCTTTACTGTGTGATCAAGTAGGTCCTGAAGCACAACTTCAAAACTCGTCTCCGTAACTCGGATTGACTTTGGTTTTGGATAGCAGAGGTTTCTTTGCTTCTCTAATTAGAGTATAACAAGGAAATATACCCTTATTGGAATCGTGTAACAACTCCCACTGCCTCCTTGTAAAGTCACCTTCAACAAAGATTTGCAAAGCTTGCTCAGGTGTGTAATTTTTTACTTTCGGTTTCTAAGCAGTATTTATTACCTTCCTGTAAAGTTTGGCTCTTGTTGGTGTTGAAGTTGCATCTATTATAAGTTTAGAGGCCGCGGCATTTCCAGACATTCGTTGACGTACGCTGGCTGGCTCCTCAACAGGTACCTGTTCACGGAGTTCTTGTGTATTTCGTCATTTACTACGATCAAGTAATTCTTGGAAATGCTTCCTTGGGCGTCCCGTAGAATTCGTGCCCCAGTTATGTACTGGTATTGATGTATTAAGCCATTTCTCGTTCTTTTTTTCAAAAATCTTTCTTCAATATAGTTAGATGATAGTCATTTTTTCTTCAAATCACTTTTAAAATGTTTTAAATCGTGACTTAAGGTATGGTACTCGTTTTGGAGACATTTCATCATTTCGCAAAGCTTATGTTCCATAAATGATATCTTATCTTCAAGTGTTCTGGATGTGCTTTGTTTAAAAAGCATATATGGTGTTTTTCGATATACCTCAGTAACATTTGATGTCAAATTTGTACCTATAGGAAAAAAAAAATATGTATGTAAGTAAAAAATAATCAAAATTACTGCAAAAAAAACCGTGGAACTCAAATCGGTTTTTTGAAGAGGTGGAAACATGTGGAAAATGTTTTGACTATTATGATAAGGCTGATGTCTATAGTTTATTATAAAAAAAGAATTGTAGCCCGACCTAGCTCGGAACATTTTCTAAAACACTAGTTAAAAAGAACAATTTTTCTTGCATATTGTTTTAGGTCCATAAGAATACTAAACAGTCATTATATCTTTAAATAATATATATTAAAATTAAATATATATGTTGTTCTTTAGATTCCATCACAATTTTTTTTTAAATTCCCTTTACAAAATACCAAACACTAAATACAAGTCTAAAAAAAAACTATCAAGAACGAATGCGTGCGTATTGAGCGAAACTTAGAATGCAATTAACTGTGCGGAGCGTAGCTGCATGGAAGGGCCACTTTATCATATTTTTATGATAGTACGATTACTCAGGTATACAAAAAAAATAATTTCGATGATTATTTGTATAGTTTGCATTTCTCCTTTTTGTCTGGTTTTTGAGGGCAAATGCTCGTTAGTGCGTCGGTACCTTTCCCAGACACCATGTTTTGACGTACTATAGTAAAGTTGAATCTAATATTTATAGTTATTTCACTTGGGGACGTATCGATAAGATATTAATTTTTAATGCCTTGCTCACAGAATATTCTTTTTAGTTTATGTCCGCCATTTCGTCGTCATATTACGACGGAACCTAAAATTTTTTAAGTTGTTTTTTCGGACAATATTTAAGAAATTGTAAGTTTAAATATCTTTATAGCCACTCATTCATCATTTTAGATTTTCTGCACGTAAGATATATAATAATAACTATATGTTTAATTGCATTGGGATATATTGTAAAAAATTCTTAAAATTTGAATATTAATCTGTGATCTATAAAAACCCTTGCAATTTTTCTCCCTAGAAGGTTTACAATTTAGGAGCACGCTTAAACATGTAAATGTTTATATGTAATGAAAAATTTACGCACGAGTGTACCAGATTGAATATTTCTATATTTAAAAGACAAACCTTCAACTTTCACCCACTTAATGGCAAAATTTAAGAAAATTCCTGGTTATTTATAATCTTATATACAGGGTGATTCAAAAATCGATCACGAAACTTAAGGGGGTGATTCTACTTGACAAAATAAGGGTAGAGCTTCATATAATTTTTTTTCAAAAATATCATTCGTTTTCGAGTTACAAGCCGTCCAAGTTCAAGTTTTTATTTTTTGTTTTTGAATTACTCGCTTACAGGAAAACCGATTTGACTAATATTTGAAAGATAGGCTAAGTCTTCTGCGCTTCATCATTTTAGTAACAATTCACATTGATTGTTTGCCGCTAGAGGGCACTTTACCTACATTGAAAATTGTTTTTTTGTCATAATTTTTTAGTGTTGACAGCTACAGTAGTTTTTGGCATAATTTCTGAAAGACTGATGCCAGGCCTTTAAAAAAGGTGCTCTTTATTTACATCGCTAAACCCAACGGTTTAGACGTAAATCACCCTTAAAAATTAAGTGGTAAATTTACTTTTCTCATTTCATTACCACCAGCTACCAGGTAAATAGCTATCAAAGTATACTAGAGCTGTCAGTTTAACATCAAATAAATTCGCTTTTTAAACTATTTAATTTATAATCTTAAAATAACTAATAATGGCTAATCACCAATATTCAAATATCGAATATTGTGATATCCATTTTTGTTATGGAAAAGCAAATGGTAATGCAGAGTTGGCAAGAAGATATTATATGGAGAGTTATCCGGAAAGAAATATCCCTCATGCTCAAACATTTTCCAGTGTGCACAGGAGGCTTGCGGAATGTGGTTCCTTTAAAAGTTATAATGGAAATAGGGGAAGACCTAGAACTGCTAGAAACGTGCAACAAGAAGAAAGAGTGCTTGAAATTATTGAAGATAATCCAGGTATTAGTACTAGAAAAATTGGGAATGAAGTGCGGCTCTGTCAGGCTAGTTCATGGAGGATACTAAGAGAAGAACAACTCTACCCGTTTCATTCAAAAAAGGTGCAGGCTCTTTATGACGATGATCGGCCGAGACGGTTGGAAATGTGCAATCAGATCCTAGCTAAGTATGAACACGATAATCGATTAATTGGCGTCATATTATTCACTGACGAAGCTGGTTTCACTCGTGATGGCATAACAAATCTACACAACATCCACGCATATGCTTACGAGAACCCAAACAATGTGGTAGAAACGAAACATCAGCGTAGATTTTCACTAAATGTGTGGGCAGGGATAATAGGAGATTACCTTATTGGTCCTCATTTCTTTGATGGCCCATTAACTGGTGACGTATACTTAGATTTTATCCAGAATCGTCTCCCATTGTATCTGGAAGATGTGCCATTGGAAGTAAGGGCCAACATGTGGATCCTCCAAGACGGAGCTCCGCCCCACTTTAGTATACGTGTCCGACAGTATTTGAATGCAACGTATCCTGAGCGATGGATAGGACGAAGTGGACCATTGGCATGGGCAGCGAGGTCACCAGACCTTAATCCTATAGATTTTTTCTTTTGGGGCCATTTGAAACAATTGGTGTACGATATTCCAGTAATCAACGTCGAGGATCTTCGCTTCAGGATAATCGAAAAGTGCCAAATTATTAAAGAAACACCAGAAATTTTTCATCGAGTTAGGCGACATTTTTTGAAGAGTGTTAGGTAATGTATGGAAGAAAATGGGGGACATTTTGAGAATCTTTTTTAGTTTGTTTAGTACTGTTTCATTAATTTTTATCAATTAAATGTATATCGCAATAATCCATAATATGAATATTTACTGATTAGCCATTATTAGTTATTTTAAGATTATAAATTAAATAGTTTAAAAAGCGAATTTATTTGATGTTAAACTGACAGCTCTAGTATACTTTGATAGCTATTTACCTGGTAGCTGGTGGTAATGAAATGAGAAAAGTAAATTTACCACTTAATTTTTAAGGGTGATTTACGTCTAAACCGTTGGGTTTAGCGATGTAAATAAAGAGCACCTTTTTTAAAGGCCTGGCATCAGTCTTTTAGAAATTATGCCAAAAACTACTGTAGCTGTCAACACTAAAAAATTATGACAAAAAAACAATTTTCAATGTAGGTAAAGTGCCCTCTAGCGGCAAACAATCAATGTGAATTGTTACTAAAATGATGAAGCGCAGAAGACTTAGCCTATCTTTCAAATATTAGTCAAATCGGTTTTCCTGTAAGCGAGTAATTCAAAAAACAAAAAATAAAAACTTGAACTTGGACGGCTTGTAACTCGAAAACGAATGACATTTTGAAAAAAAATAATATGAAGCTCTACCCTTATTTTGTCAAGTAGAATCACCCCCTTAAGTTTCGTGATCGATTTTTGAATCACCCTGTATAAGTATCAATTTAGATACCTCTTTCTGTAGCGGTTATCGTGATATTTAGACGATTTAACTTCATAATAGCATTTAGAAAAATGCTGTTTTGCGTATTTTCTTTTTTTTTATTCTTAGTAAATGATTCGCCAATCAATTTAAGTATCCAAGAGATTATTTTCTATAAAAATTGCAAATAGAAAAGTTATTGGGGAAAATTTTGCGAACAAGGTGTAATAAATGATATGCTAAAGAATCAAATTTTGACGAATATAAACAAATATCACAGCTGGTAAAAGAATTATAGCTAGACAGAATCATGTAACTTGAGAAAAAATAATGTCAGGAAATCAACTCCTATGCTGGAGGTCGACAATGAACCTGGAGACCTTATTAAAGCCGTCAAAATAAATGGGAAGAAGAAAGTACACCCACACTTTATTTAAGGCAAGAAATGGGTAGAACACTTTAAAAAGTTACAATGTGGAGCATAGACCAGAATACATAAACCAGGATGCAAATACCACAATAAAAATTCAACGAGTAAGAATAAATGTAGATTTACAAACAATGAAAATGATAATTGATGGTATAAAAAAATGGAAATGTTAGCGGTCCAGAAAAATCATCAAATCATACAAATGGCAACAAAGAGGAATGAAATAAATACCGAGGTATCTCAATTACAAGTACCCTCAACGAACGGTAGAATTATAATATATATTACTGAACAGGAATATCAAGAATATTAGAGGGAAAAAAAAGTTGGATTCAGAGCTGGTAAATCGTGCATTGATAACGTTTTCTATTTAAAAGAAATAATCGAGAAAAAACTCGCTACCAACGGAGATATGCACCTAACCTTTATTGACCTTCAAAGGCCTATGACACAGTTCCATCAAAAAAGCTTTGGGAAGTGCTTCACGAATCAAACCTCAATTACACCGTCATGAAAGCCCTGCAAAACTTTTGTGGACAGTCAACTTCAAGCATAAAAATAGAAAATAAATTATTCCAACAATTTACTGTAGCAAAGAGGTTAAAACAAGGATGCTGTATATCACCAACCATGTTTAAAATTTATGTATATGCTGTTTGACATACATTGGAAAAAAAGATTGGGGGGTATGAGTAGTGAACATAACCCGATTCTCTCAATCCCCCCACTCCTCGACCTTGACCTTGACCTTGCTTCACCCCTCTTTGGCCCCGCCCACATGTCCTTGTCATTGACCTTGAAAGGGCACGTGTGCTTTGACCTTGGCCTTGTGTTCAAGGTTGTGTGTGTGACCTTGACCTTGACCTTGGTCGAGACGACCTTGACTTTGTTGAAGGTCATCTTGGATGTGTGACCTTGAAGATATGTTACGTGGTTGGGGGTGACCTTGAATGGTTTTATATAAGGTATGGAACAGTTTCATTCATTAGTTGGCTCTGACTTGTATAGGTAGTACATGTGTTAATATTTGACAAATCATGGCATATGTTTGTGAAAATTGCGGTTCTAAGTTTACTAATATTTATAATATGAGACGTCATCAAAGAGAATCGTGTGCGGCGAGATTTAATGAAGTGCCTGGAGGAAAACGGCTCCGAATTGAAGAGTATACATCGACGATTCCGGTAATTAATTGCGCTACATGTAATGTAGATGTTCCAATAAATCATATGTCAGCGCATAAACGAACACAACAACATAAAAATAATTCATGTTTGCCGGTATGTCATGGTGTGCAACTCGTTCAATGTGCCTTCAAAAGGAGAATTGCAACCTATCGGGTTAGCAGTGATATGGAGCATTCCGATTACGTAATGTTCTTTGCAGACATTAAATCCAAGGTGGTGGAACTTGTTAATAATTTATTGCGTGTGCATCATGCTTTAAAAGTTAACATGACAGCTGTTGGCGAGTACATGCTTCCATCACAAGAAATATTCAGTGAAAAATCCTTCAACACTGCTAATCAAATAATTAGTGTGGAAAGTGATTTGGATGCCGTTTACCATTCTTTCACCGAATTAATAAAAACGCAGGAGACAGAGTTCCAGGAGAAAGATTCAGGTATGGAAAAATCAAAACCCGATATATTAAACTGATTTTTATATATTATTTTTCTTGTTATAGGATGGGCTCTTGTGCGAATTTTATACTTGGAAGTTGGTATCAACAAGTATATGCCTATGGGTGGCTCATCATACATCAAGTTGCCGTATTCTATTGAAAGGAAAGGAGCTGTCGTCAATGTGATTAACCAGGACGAATTTTGCTTTGCGTGGGCTGTAACATCAGCATTGTTTCCTCCAACATCCTACCCCCATTTTTCTAGAGTGCTAAATGTAACAGGTATGGATTTTCCAGTAAAATTACGTGACATTAAAAAATCTGAGGAAATGAACAACATATCAATTAACGTATACGGTCTGGAATCTAAATATGAAAATAATGAAGTAATACATGAAGTTATTGGTCCACTGAGGTATGCGTCAAAAAAGTTGGATAGGCATGTAAATTTATTGTTAATTACAAAAGACTGTAGTAGTAAAGATGGCGGTGAACATTTTTGCGATACGACTTGTTCAAAGAGTCATTATTGTTGGATTCGGGATTTATCACGTTTAGTTTCAAGTCAAATTAGTTGTCAACAACATAAAATATATTTCTGTGATGGTTGCCTCATTAATTTAGTACACCGTCAGCTTTAACTTTACATCAAAGCTACGATTGTAACCACATTTTCACGCAAACACCCTCAGTGGATTTAAAAATCGATAAATTTGGAAAGAGTGTGCCGGAAAATATTTTAAAATTCGAGGGTATAGAAAAGCAAATGCGCGTTCCATTCGTGGTTTATGCAGATTTCGAATCTGTTTTAAAACCCGTTGAAACGGTACAACCAAACCCACAAAATTCTTACACTGTAAAAAGTTTTAAACATGAACCATATTCTTTTGCTTATTTAATTAAATGCTCTTTTGACGACTCACTTTCGAAATTTGAGCTATTTTGGGGGGAATAATGCAGCTCAAGTCTTTGTGGATCGTATCGAGTGGTGATTTAAGGGCTCTATACAACACATATTTAAAAGACATTAAGCCTATGAAACCGTTAACGCCTGAAGAAAAAAGGGAGTTTAATGATGCTAAAATATGTGGGTATATGTGAAGGCCCTTTTGAAGAGGGTGAGATTAAAGTACGAGACCACTGTCACATAACTGGTGCAAAAAGATTTGGTGCTGCACATTCCGTTTGTAATTTAAATTATAAATTACCCTCTTTTTATCCCTATCATATTTCATAACTTAAGGCGGCTACGACAGCCATTTATTTATAAAAGAGTTATGTAAATATGGGGATACAATTGGTGTTTTGGCTCAAAGTAAGGAAAAGTACATATCATTTACCAAAATGCATTTATGTGCACGATTATTTTGATAGTAAATGTGGAAAAGTCAAGAGGAAATATTTAAAGTTGCGATTTATTGATAGTTTTAAATTTCTGTCAACGTCTTTGGAAAATTTAGGCAGCGGTTTAAACGACGACGATTTTATTGAAACGCGGAAACATTTTTCAATATCAACCAATTTAATTTGATGCGTCAAAAGGGTGTTTTTTCCCTATAGCTTTATTGACTCTATAGAAAAAATGGAAAATACATGTCTTCCAAGTAAAGATGAATTTTATGATAATTTACGGGAAGAACATATTAGCGATGAAAGCTATAGAAGAGCAAAAGAAGTATGGCGCTTGTTTGGGTGTAAAACTTTGGGGGACTATTCGGACGTGTATTTAAAATCAGATGTGTTGCTATTGTGTGATGTTTTTGAGCAATTTCGGAATAATTGTTTAAAATTCGATAAACATGATCCAGCACATTACTATACCCTTCCAAGTTTATCATTGATTGTATGCTACGTATGACTAAGGCAGAGTTAGAGCTCTTAACTGATATAGACATGATACATTTTTTTAAGAAAGGTATACGCGGCGGCATAAGCCAGTGTACAGAAAGGAAGCACATCGCTAATAATATTTTTTTACCAGACTATGACCCAACAAAACCTTCTTCATTTATAACATACCTTGATGTTACAAATCTATAAGGTCATAGTATGTCACAAGCATTACCATATGGTGGTTTTTCGATGGTTAAGCGAGCGCGAAATTCTGGATTTAAATATTATGGCTGTTGGTGATGATAGTTTACATGGCTACGTTTTGGAAGTGGATGTGCATTATCCGACTGAGTTGCATGATGCACATTCTGATCTTCCATTTCTAGTAGAAAATATCATACCGCCAACAGAAAACGCTAAATTACCGAAATTAATTCCTAATTTACAAGATAAAAAAAAATACATTGTACACTATAGAACTTTAAAACAAGCCATCGCCAACGGCTTAGTGGTAATGCAAACCCATCGAGTATTACAGTTTAAGCAATCAAAATGGCTAAAATCGTATATTGATTTTAATACCAATTTACGTAACAAGGCCATCACAAAATTTGCGAAGGACACTTTTAAATTAAAAAATAACGCGATATTTGGTAAACTATGGAAAATGTGGAAAATCGAAAGGATATAAAATTAGTAACACATTGGGAGAACAGTGTAGGCAGAAATGGAGCTAGAGCACTAATATCCCGCCCCAATTTCAATAGTAGCTCGATATTTACCGAGAACTTTGTTGCTATACATATGAATAAAGTTAAAATATTGTACAATAAACCAATTTATATCGGTTTTTCCATATTAGATATATCAAAGACTGTAATATACGATTTTTATTATAATTTTATTAAATCCAAGTTTGGTGATGATGCTTCGTTACTTTACACCTATACTGACTCGCTTATATTAAAAGTGTATACGGAAAACTTTTATCAAACTATATCAGAAAACCCCGAAAAATTCGATACATCAAATTACCCCGAAATTAATAATTTCAACATAATTAAAAGTAATTCTGTAGTTGGTAGAATGAAAGATGAGTTTCCTGGTGATCCGATAATAAGTTTTTATGGTACCGGCGCGAAGGCTTATTATGTAAAGTCCATTAATAATGAATTAAAAAAAGCCAAAGGTATCAAAAAATGTGTTATCGAGAAAGACCTTCATCAGGAAGACTACCAAAGAATTGTTGAACGGGGTGGTTTGATATTAAGAAAAGATGAAGACATTTAGAAGTGAATTACATAACATTTATACCAACATAATAAATAAAGTAGCATTGTCACATAGCGATGATAAACGTTATATAATTCCCAGTTCAACCAAAACTCTACCTTGGGGGCATGCAGACATAGATTTTTACAAAACAGACCCGGAAGAAAACTTAGCAAATTTAGTCACCGTGTTGGAATCATTTCTAAGTCAGGACAGCACGTAATCTGGAAAATCCATATTTCATTATTTGTATTGTTTTTATTATTTCTATTAAACATACAACATTAATATGTAACGACAGTATTGTAATTTTTTTTTTTTAATAAAAAACATGTATTCATTACTTGATTGCTTTTTTATTGAACCCTTTATTTTAAAATTATAAATATAATGAAGTGTCGACAAATAACAAACTGTAAAAGTTATTGTTGAAAAATTTTGTCTAATAGTAAATTAAACGCACAGGTCTACGAGTAAATGTTTAATGTGAAACAGGTTTGCTGACAAGATCCTCCATAATCTTTTCAATTTTCAACATTCTAGAGTTAAGTTCATCACGCAGTTCGTCTTGCCTAAGTTCATATATTGCAATAACAGTATCATCAATGTATCCTCTAAGTTCTTGACCGGTTTCAATTAATTTCTTGCGTACGTAACCTTCAAGTTGGTTTCTGAATATATCTTTAATAACAATTGTTGAGTCATGTAAAGCTTTCTGCGTATCTTGCACACACTGAGCAAGGTTATTATCAACATAATTTCGTGTGGTCGCATCGTCTCCTTCAAGAGGTTCTGCTAAATAGCACAATCTTTTGCTTCCCATGTCGTATTCTCCATTAGGTGTAAGTTTAAAACCTATTCCTGAAGGACCTCGCATAAAGTTAAAATCCTTAAATTTTCTTTTGCGACCGAACTTATCAATAGTGTTTACTTCTGACATTGTTATGTGAGACTGATTTGAAACCATTAGATTTCACCCTAATATATGGTTCTATTTCATTAATAAACGGACTCTGCAGAAAAATATGGATTGCAAAACGTATTTTTAGGTGATGTTTAATAAATACACCTACAGATTCATTTTACTATTGTTTTATTGAAAAAAAATTAAAATATAACAAAAGATTGAGTTTACTTTTTATTATTAAAAAAAATAAAAAAAATAACAAACAAAAAAAAATTAAAAATTAAGAAATAAAATACATGTTAATTCTTCTGTACAGGTAAGCTTCTTCTATGACCCAATTTCTTCTCTGGATGGCACGTTCATTAATGTCCTTGAACTGGTAGTAAACTAGTCCACAAAAGCCGCATTGTACAAATTTAACCCTGAAAAGGTCAATGTAGTTGAAGTCGTACGTAAGATCATTTCGCCAGCAGATACCTAGTCTTTTACAATGATGACAAGTTAAAATAAAAAGCTTTTGGTATATGACTGTATGTTTTGGCTGCTTCACTAGGTTGTTCATCAGTTGGCAACATGATGTTTGAATATGTTGTACTTTTCAATCGCGGTACTCTAATTATGTATTACTTTTTAAAATAACCTTGACAGGACCAAAAAAAAATCCTTGAAAATTACAACCTCGAAAACGACCCTGACATTGATGGGTACTTTGACCTTGGCCTTGGCCTCGCATCTAACAAGTTTAGTACTATATTTATATGCTTCTTTAAAATAACATTGACAGGGACAAAAAAAAATCCATGAAAATTACAACCTTGAAAAACGACCCTGGTATTGCCGGTTACGGTCGGCCTTGGCCTTGGCTTTGCATCTGACAAGTTTAAATATTATACTTAATGCATCGAACAAAAGGAATAAAGGTGGTGTAGTGGGGGAAATGGGCATAAAAGCAGACTTGCTGGCTCGAGCTCTTCACAGTTCGTCAGAACACCAAACAGTACAGTGCTAAGAAAAAGTTAATTGTGTGAGTTTGAATATCGAAGATGTCGAGTGTACGGTCTCTTTTAGATGCTCTTGACGTGAGCTGCGGTTCGCAGCAAGGCATGCTGGATAACATGAGTGGTTTGGAAGTGTTAAGTCCGGGGGTATTCGAGAACTGGAATGGCGTGGAGCATGAAGATGCCGAAGACCGAGCCCTCAATGATGGTCGCGACGAAGAGTTAGTTCAGTCGGCAGCGCAATTCCTCGAATGCTGGACGGAGGAGAAGGAGCTAAAGATAAATGTGATTAGTGATGTGGTTGTGCGAAAAGCATCGCGGCCTAGGGAATCTTCTCCGAAAGCTTCGAAATTGAAAAAGCTCTTGACTATGCGGAAGTCGGAAATCGCCGATAAAAAAACATTTATTCGGCGATTAAAGGTGTGGGACAAGGGAAGAAGAAAAAGTTTAACTTTAAGCGTCCCTCCACCCCTGTTCCATTACTCGACTTCCTAAAAATAGCACCAAAAGAGCCATTGTCGGTAGAAGTGGAAGTCGTAGAAGGCCCCGATGGACCAACACCACCAACGCCACCAACACCGGCCAGCGTAGAGAATGAAATAGTGTCGGAGGTGAAGTCTTCCCCAGCACCACTGTCGCCGATATTGGGGTGCCGGAAACCCATGAAGAAGCGGTTTAAGCGGTGTTTTGAAGGCGATGAAGTTTCCGCTGCTTCGTCGTCGTCGTCATCGTCATCGTCTTCACCAAATAAAACCGCTTCTTCTTCGTTAATATATTCGGAGCCATCACAACCGAGTGGGTCGAAGACTTCACCAACTCTCAGAAGACCAAATTGACAGACATTTACGAAATGAAAAACGCTTAGTGAAAGAAGTGAACGAGTGTGACAGTGACATTATAGAACTTGAAAGACAATTAGAGATAAAAAAGGTGAAATCTGCGCGGTTAAAAAGACAATTAGAGGACTTTAATAAATTATGTAGTAGGTGTTAGGTAGTTGTAGATATTAGCTTTTAATTTATAGTATTAAGTTTGTAAATATATATATAGTATATATATATATATATATATATATATATATATATATATATATATATATATATATATATATATATATATATATATATATATATATATTGTAGTTAATAAAAAAAAGTGTTTGATCAAATTTTTATATTTGTATAATGAGAATAAAAATGACTTGAAAATTTATTTTTGTGTGTTATTTCATATAGGCCCTGTCCCCACATAATATTAGGTATTAAAAAAAAAAAGAGTGAATAATCCACTAAAACTACGCAATAGCAATAGTTGTAAATATTTTCTGATAATATTTACAAGTATGCTAAAACATGGTTCGGTTTATGAAGTTAAGGTTCTGTCGCCAGAACTTCTAATACTTTGTATCTCAATATTGTATGTTTTTATGAAAAAAACATAAAATATTGGTTACAAAGTATTATAACCAACTAAAACTACGATCAAATTATTTTGTGGTCCTGAAAAGGACCGTTTGGTTGTAAAACATGCGACTCTTTTATTGAGTTGTGGAGGTCGCACGCCCGTCATCATCAGCGGGGGGTGGTGGTGTTGTCCTCTGTATATGCGATGATGAACCGCCAAAGTTCATCCCATCTAGGATCGTTCGACTCCCACTCCAAACAATTCTCTGTGGTAGAATCTACCACAGGGCATTGGATGGGTTGTTGTTGTTGTTGTTGTTGAGTCGCAGACATGTTGAACTAAAATGATTGTAATAAGTATTGGTGGTCGTATATATAGAGACAAATTAATGGTGGGGGGGTGAAAACAAATGTCGTATTACGTATTGAGACCAAAAGTTGTTTGTGGTCTCAAATACGAACGAACGATTTAGCTGGGTTCCACCAGCACTTAAAGTTTTAATACTTTGTATCTAATATTGTATATTCTATACATACAATATTAGTAACAAAGTACTAATATGTACTAAAACTACGATCAAAGTATTTTGTGGTCCTGAAAAGGACCGTTGTTGTGTGCCCTTAAAAAGGGCCAGGGAGAGTGTGGGGCTTATGGTGCCCCATCCTCGCTGGTCGACCACCAGCTTGACGAATCGCAGGGGCCTTGTGGGTCGTCGGGTGTTGGTGATGCTGGAATTTCCAGCACCGCATCTTCCGTCGAGTCCGGCTCTGGCTGCGGCGACGGAGTTTCGAGTCTTTGTAAGACCCAATCGCCCGCATCGTCTAATTCCACTAGACCCGGATCATGGTCATATACTAGCGGAATCGGCTCATCCAAGTCGTCCCAACGTAGGACGTCAATTTCAAAATCCACCTCGTCGTCGTCGTCGAAGACTTGCAGGTCTCCAACGTTGTCGGCTACGGTGTCATCACTAAAGATGGATGAGCCTCGGCTGACGGGTCTTTCTTCCTCCATGTTCATCGTATGAGGGTTGATGAATATATGACTGTGTAACTGGCCCAGTCTCATATATATAGAACTACCCCCACCCCACCAACGGATTCTAAATGTTATGTATTGGTGAGAGCTTATAGAATTATTGATTTTTTCAAAAACTTTAAATAAGGAATTAGATTTGTTTAGACAATAAGACTTATTCTTAATATTTTGTGAAGAATACATTACAAAAAAAAATAATAGAAACCTTGTTTGAACTGTTAACATTTTCATAGGTTCTCAAGCATATAACTTGGCACTTAAGCGACGAGACAAATCGTCGTTAAACGAATATCTCGCCCCATAAGTGACGATTACTAAACTACGATCAAAATATAATGTGGTCCTGAAAAGGACCGTTTTTGTGGCCCTAAAAGGGTCTGGGGGGAGGGTGGGGTGCCTACCGTGGAGTAATACCCAACGATATTAACACCGACCTAGGTGCAGCCCTTGGTCTTCTCATTGGCGGCACCGTCGTCGTCGCTGGTGGTGTCGGCGTTGCAGGCGGTGCCGAAGGTGCCGCTCCTGGTGCGGTACCCCCGCACTCCTCACACTTGCATGTTTTGCCGGGCACGAATGGCCTGACAATGCCAATGATCCTTTTTGGTATATCTTCCATCTTGCCGATCGAATGTGTAATGATGAAATAATTCTAATACCGGCCTCTATATACATTCAAAAAGTTGGAGGGGGTAAGGTGGAGTGCATATATGCATTATATAAATTTGAGAATAATATGATTTTATAACTCACCGTATCTCTGTTATGGACACAAACTACCCCCCTCCACTTTTCTAGCATATAGTACTAGACTTTCTCTACATTTTTTTCAAATACATTTTTTTTATATTTCTAACCATTACTTTGCTACATATTTACAAAAAATGCAAATTATGCATATATTTTAATTATTTTCAGGCAAGGTAAGGAAAATTTTGAAAATGTTTTGACCGAATCGTAATAAGGAAGAGTTGAAGTATATCACACTATTTTTCCCGATTCGCTAATATAAAAAAAATTTTTTCATCGCATTTTGGATGGGCTCTGGCGTCGTAACGGTTGACGATAAAAAATTGGAAAAATACATATATTGTGGGAAATTTTCTCTAGAATCCAAAAAAAAAATTTCCGAACTTCTGTCACCGCAAATAAAAAAATCGATACCTCAAAAATTGCGAAAAAATGGTGAAGGAGCCACGCAATCGCTCTGAAAACATCTAAAATCGATTTTTTTTCCCTCCGCGGGTGGGAGGGTGGGAAAAAAAAAAACCCTCCCCTACAACTTCCACATACTCCCGTTCGGCGGCCCTAGCCTCCTAACTCAAGAATTTCAATTTTTTCGTCTAAATTTTTTGTCATTTTTAAGATTTTCCAAATTTTTTTTTTACCATTGTATTCTACTCAAAATTCTAGGTAATTAAAGTGCTTTTATTTTTTCTCTATCTTGAACGGTTCCCGAGCTACAGCGCTTTAAAGAATTCAAATTACTAACTTTCTATAACCCTTTTTTTCAAATTTCATTTTTTCGAATTTTCAAAAATACTACAATATGTAGAAAAAAATTCTCTCTTTAATTTCCCAATACCGTTTTTCTTTAAATCTTCAACTTTAGCGCGTATTCAGCATTTTCAAAAAAAAAAATTATAATTTTTTTTACACCATCGCATTCTCCTCAAAATTTTGGGCTATCGAAGTGCTTTTATTTTTTTTCTATCTTGAACGGTTCCCGAGCTACAGCGCTTTAAAAAATCCAAATTACTAACTTACTATAACCCTTTTCTTAAAATTTCATCTTTCCGAATTTTGAAAAGTACTACCATATGTAGAAAAAAATTCTCTTTCTAATTTCCTAATATCATTTTGCTCCAAAACTTCAACTTTGGCGCGCATTCACCATTTTTCAATTTTTTTGAAAAAATTTTTTTTTTTACGTTTTTACTATCGAGAAAAATGCTTGCTTATAGTACTCGATTTCCTCTATAATTTTTTCTTATAACTTTTTTCCCTATTCCTAACCGTTACTTTCCTACAAATTTTCTAAATCGTTGTTTTCATATTTTGCCTTAAAAATTTTTTCTTGTGTTATTTAAGCTCTTTTTTCCACTTAATAAACCACCATTTTCTAAATTCCCGTACTCTTTTCTTAAAGAGCGGGCTTTTCCGCCAGCTTTTTTTTTTGGTTGGGTTTCAAATAAATATAAAACTACTACTTCACTCATTACAAATTTATTGATTCAAGAACATTATTTTGTGTTACATATAATAGATACATTAAAATATAGATTTATTGGTCACCGAACCGTTTAATACATTATAACTAAAAAATGAGTCGTGAATAACTAATGCGTACACTTTAGTGTCTTTGGGGAATTTATTCTTTCTCGTTTGGAACTCCAATTTTACATCCACTGTCGATGAGTTAATCGCCTCTGGTTGATGACTGCAATTGATAATAAAAACGGGGTTTTTCATATATTCCGCGAACGTTATCATCGGATCGTTTATTTCGCGCCCGTAGTAGCTGCTTTGGAAGTTTTCGTAATTGTAATAGGCTGCTGCGTACAGTTTCTTGGCGAAATCTAAATTCCATCTTTCGTAGGGATAAACGGTTGAATTCAGATACAGTCTAATGTCGCATACGTCGGCGTGGGTAAACTGGGTTGCGTTTTTTTCTTTCTTGTCGCAATTATTGCTGTCTTGAAACCCGACGATTATATAGCGCGGTCTTTCCAGACTTGTACTCGTTCTCAAGGCCCACACGTCGGAAGATGTTTGCCTTAAAGCTGGTAATTCGTACAGATCCCATTTACGATATGCCATTTGAATACTGGCATTGTTTCCTCCTTTATTAATGCGAGACAGTATTTTCAATTTTTGCTTGTCGTCTGGAATGATGTGACGAATTTTCCATTCGATTTTGTCGATACTAATTTCTGCCTCTACTTCGTCGACGTAACAATTGGTAAAAGTGCGAGCTATAATCATAATAAGCTCTTGTTTTACGTTGAAAACACCTTTTGCGTAATCTTCGGCGAATCCCATAAGATATTTTAAGGGTAATTTCCCGGAGAATACGTTACTTGCCGTGTCTACGATATCTTGGTTTGCTTCGTCGAGACCCCATCCGCACGTCATGAGAGATCTTTGTTGCAAACTTCCGAATGAAATCATGGTTTTTAATGTCGTCGTAACTCCAGGTTTACGAACCACGGCGACCTGCTCACCTCCCATCTCGTAGCGAATTTCATCGAACAAAAATGCGAGGGCATTATTTGATAAAAAACATCTTTTCGTTGCGTCTATGGGTTCAAATTTTCCTTCGATATATATGTAACTTTCGGCGATATCCAGTATAATATCTTGAAAATTAATGGGGATACGGACTTCATCCGAATTGTTGAATGATGGAGATCCGTATGGTTTATACGTATGCTCTTCTAGACTAATAATGGAATTGTCCAAGATGGGCTCGGAGAAAACCTCTATTTTATCGCTGGTGGTGGAAATCATTTTCGCACTTTAAGACCGATTGATTTTAAAAATTTATAGTCTTCGGCAGATAACTGTTGAGATGTTTGTGATCTAACGTCTGGACGACGACTAACCTTGACGTTAACTCTTCTTTTACTTTTATTATGTTTCGGCGGTTCCCCCATCTTAGTCGACAGCACACACAATTGACGATTGAAGCAAAAACCCATTTCTATGAAAGTTTCTTCAGTTCCAATTTCACGATTATTTTCTCGCCTTGAAAATTGATTAGATCACCGCTATCGTCCAAGATGCGAAGAGTAATGTTGTCGATAAACTGACGTCCTGCCGGCATTAACGGCATATAAATATTATTTTGTGGTTCTTTACTGATTTTGTAACCGGGCTCCACGTCGATATCGAATTCGAACAAGGTATGACCTTCCACCGAATTCATATATGCTCCGGAAATTATATTACAATCTACGCGTATGATGCGTACTTTCATTATTTCCACCATCTCGGTTAATTCGTGCTTTTTGTCTCTTTTTAACACTGTATGATTAAATCCTAACATTTTACCGATACTCGCCTCTCCCCGGAAATCTATAGTATATTGGGATTTCAGCGTATTATTATTAGCGACCAAGTAAAAGATTCCATCGTTCTTTTCTTCAGTTGAAATCCTCAAAGCCTCCGACATAGCTTTACCTATCTCATCTATTTCATAGGCCCCAGGTGGAATCTGCAATTGTATCGGCTCGGTGGTGTAACCCTCCTTCATGTAGGCAAACTTATTGTTGCTTTCGTCCACATTAAAAATTGAATTGTATGTGTAAAATCCCAGCAATGCCAGACCATATTTGTTTTCTCTATTTAATTCGACTGGTGGATAAAAATCGGCGCTTAAGACGCTCGAGTGTCCTGTTAGTGTGAACGTATAAGACATGACTAACCATTAAAACATCACACATCTCGGTTTTATTCTTAGCGGCAACATTTAAAAAGATTCATCTTCACACCTTTTCTCACCGCATTAGATAGTGATGTTTTTATGCTATTTTCTGCTTTTATGCGCACATCGCTGATTTTGCAATAACAACAAAATATTTTTCTAGCCGTAAGATTCTCATCAGTCATAACCTCGTTTAAATTGCTGCTGCTGCTGAAATAATGTTTGCAACCGCACTGATATTTTAATATATCGATATCGCTTTTAAGGTGCTCGGGCAACTTTTCCCAAACGAATGGAATTTCATTTGGGGCTAATGCAATCATTACTTCCTTGGGCATGTTTTCTAACTGTTTCACGGTCATTTTCCTTAATCCACCGGCTAGATGAAATGCTTTCAGTGATTGCAACATTTTAGTATAGTTATTGCGATCCATTTGCGGTGTTAATGGTGACGATGATGATGATGACATCTTTTACGCTGATGATTCGACAAGAAACTTTAAGCACAAATGTCCACACCAGACTGTTCCAAAATCCTGCTGACGATCGTATGTATAGTAAATAATTTTTGATGGTTCCGATCCCGTTTGTAGATATCGTACCAATTCGATCGGCGGGGGTAAATCACCGAAGCTGTCATAATATGTTACTTTAGAATTATTTTTTCTATAAGCTACCCAATGAGTCCCTGCACCACGCGTACTATCCAAATTCACTATTGCTGCTTCGTAACGTCGAGGACCTTGTCTAGGTAATAAATCCCTCATATAAACGCCTCGAAAGTGTCCTATTCTTTTCTTTTTGGCATATTTTTCTATATCGATGTTAGATAGTGGTCTTCGAGGTAGGGATTCAATTAGTTTTTTGATCTACGATTTAAAAATAATCCCATACCTTTACGATATGGCTTTAGAAACAAACCATTTCCTTTCGATTTTAAATACAGGCCGGCACCGGTTTTATCTTCGCTGCTTTTTTTTACTGCTTTTATGGCGCGCACAATTCCCGCTGCCCCACCGGCTAATGAACCCAAAGCTGATAACCCGGCAAAAATTGGTATTAATGGTAATATTCCACCAGTTTTAGGAATCGGTATTATTCTCGGTGTACGAACCTTCCTTTTGCCACCTGCCGCTTTTACCGATCTACGTGCTGCCGACAGAGCTATTTTAGATGCATTCATGACATTTTTTTCCAACACATTTTTACTTCCGGCTTTTAATAATTCCCTTCGAACTGCTTGTCGAATAGCTGTTCCGAAACTGGCTTTCCGAACATGTCGATTTTTATTAACACCTTTCCTTTTTGTATGACGCGTGCCTTTACTAGATGTTTTTTTTGTTGATAATGATGATGGTACACCCATACCAAAACGTTGTTTTCCTTTCATAATGTTTGTAACTAACCAAGCTGCTGTTTTTTCACCTAAACTGGAATCTTTCGATTTTAATCTATTCCAAGCACTTTGTTCGAGCTCGTAATCCGCTCGATGTCTCGCACTTATGTTGTCTTTATTATGTAAATAGGCTAAATCGTGTTTTTTGCATGCGGCATCCAAAGGATTAATGCCTGGATCACCTCTTGTTACACGTTTTATTACTTTTGTTCCGGGTCCGCAATATTGATAACCAGGAATGTGTACCTCGAATGGTAATTTATTTATTAACGAATTCACAATACCGTATCCAGTTTTGTTGGAAACGTGAGACCGTCCACTTCGTTTGACGCTCGGCATCTGAATGACAGTTTTTGTGAAAAATTGCCTATAAAATATCAAATTTTCCTAAGATGCGCGTTATCGATCTTAAACAAAAACTTCCTATTGACAATCTCGATGAAAAAGTCGGACTTGGATTTGAAAAGAAGATAATGAAGAGACACGGTCCTCTACTTCCTTCCTCTATTCGCGGCCTGTTAATTGGTCCATCCAATTGTGGAAAAACTAATGTCATGATTTCGCTGCTTACACACTCCCTTGGGCTACGTTTCGAAAATGTCTATATTTACTCGAAATCTCTGTATCAACCGAAATATGAGTATTTTAGGAAAATTTTAGCGCCCATCAAAGGTTTAGGCTACTATGCCTTTAGTGATTCCAGTAATATTGTGGAACCGTCCGATGCAAAACCAAACTCTATATTTATTTTTGATGATGTTATATGTGAAAAACAAGATGTTATAAGATCGTACTTTAGCATGGGACGTCATAAAAATATCGACTCCTTTTACCTAGCGCAAACATATTCGCGAGTGCCTAAACAGCTTGTGCGAGACAACGCCAATTTTATTATTATGTTTAAACAAGATGAGTTGAATATGAAACACATATTTTCCGACCACGTTTCACCGGATCTAACTTTTACTCAATTTCAAGAAATGTGCTCAAAATGTTGGGATAATAAGTATGGATTTTTAGTAATTGATAAAGACAGTGATGTGAAATCGGGAAGATACCGCAAAGGATTTGATAGCTATATATTACTGTAATAATAAGAGAAAATGCTCATTTGATTGTTGAAACGTCCTTTGTTAACATCATGAATAACGCGATCGACTTAAAACGTAAACTAGTGGAAGCTACCAATGCCGTCAGAAAAAAATTTAAACAAATTAAAGCGGCTAAAGAGTTTAATGTTGTGGAATTGGAAAAGTTTTACGAACCCATTTCTAAGCCGTTGACAACTATATTTGATGTGGTTAAGCAACGTCAGCAGCAGCAGCAACAACAACATCAACAACAACAACAACAACAGCAACAACATTATCCAGCTACAAAGCCACATAGTCTCAGTACATCAGTGCAGTCGACTCAAATATCAGGTTTTCCCCAACCTACACATTCCTTTCAAACCTCCACACCTATTCAGCAGCAGCAGCAGCATCGCATTTCAAAAGAAGATATTAGCCAATCGGTGTTTGATACACCCTCGACATCAACTAATACATCTCTCGCATCCGCTGACACCACAACTTCCGATACTTTAAACGCACACCTGAAAGGATTACGTTCGAAACCATCTCTATACGATACTGTATATGGTGTACGTTTTGGTTCAAAAACAGATTATAACAAAAATTTTATTGGTAATTTAGAGGTGCGTTTTCGAAATGGAAATATTGTCTTATACAAAAAAGGGAAAAATATTGCAGAATATGGTGGATCACCGGCACTTTATGATTTGTTATTTCTTAAAACACCCCCAAGTGTAGGCAAGGAACAACAACAATTAAGTGATAATGTACTTTCAACGTACAAGGAAATTTTGGAATCAACGAGTGCTGTCTACAACAATTTTAAAAAAAGTGATGGTTTACGGGAGACCAGATGGAACAAATATTTACGAATTATTAAACCTCTGATAATGGGCACAAAATTAGGTGGTACTATTACAAGAAAAAATCTCTCGGAAAAACTACAGTTACCCACAAAAAAGAAATTATCTTGGAAAAAATTTCAATATGTCTACTGGAACAAAGCTAAAGAGTTGGTGGATCGTTTACGTTTGTTGTGGAGTTCCAAAATGGCCGGTCACACTGGACACGAAAATGAAATTATGTCAATCATAGAGGAATTACGAGAAGAAGATATAATATATTAAGCTCAATATTTAATGATATTATTCAGTTCTTCCTTCGATCTGAAACCTTTAGTATTACTAATAATATGGAGCCCAGTTTAGAAAAAATCAAGATTGTTAATGAACTACATAGAACGGCTAGAAAAAATTTTGTAAGACGGCGCACGATAATAAAAGGATACAGAGATTTGTGGCAAATTGATTTGGCTGAAATGCAACAGTATGCTGATGAAAACGATGGTTATCGTTATATTTTGGTCTGTATAAATTGTTACTCGAAATTTGTCTATACCAAAGCCATAAAAAACAAGACTGGTATAGAAGTTACTAATGCGATGAAAAGCATCATTGAAGAGGCATCATATACACCAACAAATCTGCAAAGTGATCAAGGAAAGGAGTTCTATAATACAAACTTTCAAGCCCTGATGAAAAAATATAATATAAATCATTATTCCACTTACAGCACAAAGAAAGCTGCAATTGTTGAGCGAGTCATAAGGACTTTAAAAAATAATTTATATAAACAATTCTCGACAAGAGGATCTTACAAATGGATACATATATTATCGGCAGTAACAAAAACCTATAACCATTCGAAACATCGCACCATTGGAATGAAACCTGCAGACGTGCAAGAAAAAACACATATTAAAGCATATGATTATTTAAAAATTGTACCTAAAAAATTTCAGTTTTCCATGGGTGACATTGTGCGTATTAGCAAGTACAAAAGCTTATTCGAGAAAGGATATACGCCCTCTTGGTCAACCGAATTGTTTAAAGTTGTAAAAGTTAACGTTACAAATCCACCTACTTACTTGTTGGAATCGTTAGAAGGTCAGCCTATAAGAGGGTGTTTTTACGAATCAGATCTACAAGAAACAAGCAGTCCTGACGTTTATCTAGTAGAAAAGGTCCTTAGACAACGCAAGAAAAATCACATCGAACAATTATTTGTCAAATGGCTAGGATTTCCCAACCACTTCAACTCTTGGATAGATAAAGCTAATATTGTTTAGATAACATATTGTATGACTATATTTTTTATGTAAAATGTAAAATAAATAAACAATATATTGTAAAATAAAGTTTTTTATTTCAATCTTCATTATTAAAAACAATGACAATAAAATATCATACACATAAATAACATTTCAATATTCTTGGAGGGAAGGTCCAATTCACCGACGACTACGACGTTATCTTCAAGGCTATGCCACTCGGAGTGCGTTCTCCTATTCTTTAACCTGCTTTTTTTAGATTTTTTTTGAAGTCGAGTCGTACGACAGTGCGCTTAATGAGTCATTTAAAGGCTGATGATAGAGTATTTTCTGCATAACTTCAATTTTTGTTTTAAGCTCACTATTATTTTTGTATATCATGGGGAGGACATCCTTGTTAAATATGTCACATATTACAACTGCAAAATTGTAAAACTTTCTATTAACAAAGTGTTTTGTCACAGCATCGTCATCATCTTTAGGTTCGCCTAAGTTGGTTATGATTTTTCCACCCATATCATACTGCCCATCCGCTGTAAGTTTAAAACCAATCCCTTGTGGCCCAGATAATATATGATATTTTTCATTATATTTCTGACGACCAAATTTATCAATTGTGTTGTTTCCTCGACTCATTTTCAATCTTTACTAAACTATTTTATTTTTATTTGCCCTACTTATATTAAATATTTCAGCTGAGAAAAAGAAACACTGCCTATGATCTACTGGGTTGGTATGTTTATAAAAGAAATAAAATAAAACTGTGATTGTAATAGATATTTATTTACAGTTATTTAATTGCACAAATACAAAAATTATAAAAAATTAATTTTCCATGTCTTCGTTTTCGTTGCTCAAAATTCTATCCCATCCGACACTATTTCGATCGTCAACGTCTTGGGCTGTTGCTGTTGCAGAAACCAATTCATATTTTGCAGCAAGCTCACCTGGTAATTGTGGAATATTGACGAGGTATTCTTTTAATTCTTCTTCAACCATTTCAGCACAAAATGTATCCATGTCTATGGAACCATATAAAAATTTGTCGCACAAGTGTGCCCCAGCCATAAAATTGATTGTATCCCTGATCTCGTTCTTATATTGATCTTTGGTTACATCAATATGCGACCAATCATTTACGCTATCTAACATATCGTGAGCCCTATTTCTTAATTCTCTCCCCAACCAAAATATGTATCTATCTACACATTCGTTGGCGGTCGTCGTCGTCGTCGTCGCATCAGCAGACATCTATAACAGAAATAATGAACACGCGTAAGTATTCTGACATGTGCAACTATATTTTAAATTTCATTACATCCTTTTTTTTCAAACAATTTACATACAATTTACTCCAATGAGCCAAAACGTAATAATGTTCGAGTATTGTTTCCAAAAACTCTAGTACCCTGCCCCAAATAAGTTAGAGTGTATTTATCTTTAGTTTTACATCTACAATATCGTCAGATAGTGTTTCGGCCACACGTTTTGGTAAAAAAGTCTCAAATGTGCTATTATCACCGTCATCGTGTAAAGCCACTAAAAGAGTTTTACCAAATCGTGTAGTCATTGAAACCATCTTTACAATTTTATACACTTTGCCTACAATCATTTCGGTAACCTTTTTTCTCTCTAAAACCTCGAAATCTTTGCTAAACATTTCATTAATTTCATCTAGAGTTTCTTTTGCAATACTCATTATTGAAAAAAATGGTATATAAATCCAAAAATTACCGTGAATATAAAAGCACTTTCAGAACACTACACGAACACAATATTTGATGTTTATGCCACTGATATCTGCGACTGTTTGAAGTCACATCTTTTCCCACGAACCTTTATAGCGTGGTTTCAAGGTCGAATTGTAACAATGGTGGGGGTAGCTTAACGATAGAAATAGTGGGAGGAGTATTGAAGGTCAAATGACGTCACACATTTAAATTGGTATAAGGATAACTTCAAGGACAAAATATAATGAAACAAATAACTACATTTTATGTACTTTATTCATTGATTTTTTTCTGCCATTCTTCTATGCGTTTAACATTATCACCTAAACCTAATTTCCTTAATTTGTTCAATAATAATTGTTTGTTTTTATATCTAAGAAAATTCTTACAAACTATACTAGCTAAAAGACACACTTCGGCATGGTCCATATACTTAAAAAATACACTAAAGTCCTGAGCCTCCGAATCTTGCATTTCATATGCGTAAAATTCCGAACAGGCTGCAGAAATTAGAAATTCCTCGTACATTTCTCGCACTAAACTTTCCATATTAACTACTACTACGTTAAACTTAAGTCCTACACTCTAATTTCATCTAACACAACCGGATCTGCAATGAACCTAATCAGTTTTTCCAAACAGTCACTAAACCCCAACTTTTTTATCTCACGAACAAAGTCTTGTAAATTTATTGTTTTGCTGCAATATTTACGACATGCATTCGCAGCCTTTTCATATTCATAAGCCAAATCACAATAGCGCGACGCCCATTCTGCTCGACTTTTCATTGCATCATTGAAATAATTATTAGCCGTTTCAGTGAACTCATCGCCCAATTTTTTTACTGTCTCTTGCAAAGCACTATTCATATTATTCACTCATTTTTACATTCACGACACTTTTTTATTGCTGGTGGTGGCCCATCTATATAATGACGATATATTTGTTCATAGTGAATGTAACAGGGTAAGCTTAACTGTAGTTCCTTGTCACACCGATATGGCGCTGGCAGCTTATCCCAAATTTGCCGTAAACTCAGCGTATCAACGCAAGTTTTTAAATATTCGAGAGGAAAAAATGCTAGATCCTTCTCTTCAAAATCACACAAACTTTTTAAATTACTCTGATATAAACAAATTACTCTGCCGACTTGCTCTATAATTTTTTCTTTAGATAGTTCCGTATCTGACATTTCACACTGAATGAATGCAAATAGACTCACACAATTTATAGAACAATTTGCAAGGTCAAAATCATTTCAAGATCATCCCACACTATTACAATGCACAAATAACTACTTCAAGGTCACACACCCAAGATGACCTTCAACAAAGTCAAGGTCGTCTCGACCAAGGTCAAGGTCAAGGTCACACACACAACCTTGAACACAAGGCCAAGGCCAAAGCACACGTGCACTTTCAAGGTCAATGACAAGGACATGTGGGCGGGGCCAAAGAGGGGTGAAGCAAGGTCAAGGTCAAGGTCAAGGTCGAGGAGTGGGGGGATTGAGAGAATCGGGTTATGTTCACTACTGGTATGGATATTAAGCTCAACGAGAATACGTGCCTGTATGCCTTGCAATTCGCAGACGATCAAGCAGATATGGAATATATACTTCGGAAACTACAGAGATAGGTCTAACGGTGAACATAGAGATGTCCAAACATCTATGCGTGGGTGAAAACCAGGTCAACTTAAAACTGAAAATTGATGAAATATCAACATGTGACGAATATAAATATTTGGGAATGGCTTTTACAAGTAAAGATACAGATGATGAGGAGACATATATAAGAATCACATAAGCAAAAAAAGCTATATCTTGACTAAATAGTACACTATGGAATACACAAATCAACATTAAGAGAAAGTTTAACATATATAAGACAATAGTTAAGAGTTCTTTGCTCTATGGGGCAGAAACTTGGAAAACTACAGAAAGATAATAGAGAAGAATAAAAGATGTGGATCACTAAGAATTTTGCAAAGTAGAGAGAATATGAAATGAGGCCTTAAAAAAGAGAATGTCAATTGAAAGAACAATACATTGAAAGAAAACAATTAACATGGTATGGACATGTAAACCGAATGCATGATAGAAGAAGACCAGGACTGACAATGCTATGACAACTACAGTAGAGAAGAAAAAGAGGAAGACCGGGAATATCATGGAGAACCGGCACCAAAAAAAGCAATAAGTACCAGAAATCTGGAAAATGGATAGTGGAATGATATAAATAAATAGAACTTAGGAATCAGACAGCGACGTAGGAAGCTACAAACCGACATATATTTATGATGATCTTAAAAGCAATTTTTATCCTATCAATAGGCAAGAAATTCAGCTGAAAGTTTGTATCCTTATGCATAATTTAAAAACAAGCATTAAAATCTACTTTTCACATTTAGTTCATTACGTGTAAGATGCTTTGTTTAATTTCTATAAAACGTCAAAACTAGTTTATCTACCTACTGCCTCTTTGTGAAGAAACATTTCCATTCATCCCTGCTTTGCACATGTATGATTAGGATTTTAAATGACCGGCCACACATACATTTTATTTCGCTTTTGAGCGTTAGTACGGCTCAGTTAATATGCATGAAAGCATTCCTTTTATTCATATGCAATGATAAAGTTTCTAGCGAAACTGGTAATTTGGCATGATATGTGTGACAACGATGAAGTCTACCAAATAAATGCCGGAAGTGATTCATTTAAATAGCTCGCATGAAAAGTGCTAAAAATAATTTTGCTTCAAGTTGGTTACCTGACATATAAAGTTTTAGCGTACTATTCGACTAGGCTGTTAAAAGTTGTAGGGTTATTGACACAACTTCAAGTGTGCTCTTTAATTTTTAAAATGGCTTTCAAAGAAAGCTGAGGAGTGGTTGAAGATTTGACTGATTCTGGTTTACCATCACATTTCAGACTAACGAAAGTATCGACAAAGTTAAGGTGAAGAAAAATCCTCTTTCAAGCTTAAGAGAAAGGGCTCAGAATATGTTCATGATTTATGAATATGTTCACACTCTTTTATCTGATGTTTTGGGCATGAGACGCATCGCTTCACGACTTGTTATTCAGGTCAAATTTTTTCGAGAAGAGCCACACCAAAAAAAAATGTAAAAATAATTTCAGGATTGTATGGAGAATATTATAGGAAACCCAAATACGTAACTTCAAAAATTCGTACCCGCTCGGCGTCATCAATTAAGTTTTTAATTGTCAGTTCTACTATGTAGCGATATATATCGAAAGAACGCGGGAATTATGTCATTTGGATTGTTAAAACTGAGCCAGATATTTAGTAACGAATTCTATGACAGACGAAGCTAGTTTCGCACACTCTGGCGCTGTTAACAAAGAGAATTGTTCCTTTTAGGATATTAACAATCCTCACATAATTCACGAAACACCATTGCATGAAAATAAAGTGATTGTGGGTGTCGTTGTTCGCTCAAAAACCATCATTGGACCTTTCTTCTTCACAACTGATTAAACAGTCAATGACGATTGATATCGGTGGGTGTTAGCATATTTTGTATATATTTGTATATACAGGTGTGGAAAATCCAAAACAGAACATTTAGATAACGGCAAAGCAACATACAGAAACGAAAAACCCATTTAAGTCTGTTGTATCGTAGCTTGCTTCCAGCAAATATCATTTGGAGTCGTCAAAACACAGTGGATCCAAATGGACGAAACTAGGTGACCAAACACCGATTTAATATTAAAAAGTATAGATTATCGGATCCAACATAGCAGACTGAATCTTTAAAATCATGAAAATAAATATGCAATTTAAAAATAAAAAAAGAATAATTGCATTTCTATGAATAAAATATTGCGCTTGAGTTCAAGGTGTATTTTAAAAATAAATACATGGATACCGATAATCGTTAAAAAAACGAAAGCACTATTTCCTGAATGCTTCGAACTTCCTAGCAAATACCAATGTAAATAATTTTTAACTAATTTAATATTATAATAATATTTATTGATTAACATAAATAAATAAATAATACGACTGTAATAAAAATAATAAAAAGAAATTTTCTATAATTGCTTCCTGTGTGAACAGGAATCCTTATCAACTTGTTCGTTGATTTTTGTGTATCTTTCGATAGTTTACCTATCGGTAATATTGGAAATGCTATGATGTCTGGTCCATGGATAAGTAATTTGTGGATTCTTGTTGACATGTGTCAAGAATATTCTTTGAAGAACAATCTTGCTGTTTGAGGTATGTATTCGCAAATATTCTCTATTCCAATTTAATGTCCGCTTCCAATAGTTTACCAAATGACGGGAAACCGGAGAATCAGTTTTCGCTTATAACTCTTCTTATAATAGCTAACTCATCACTGTTCTCGAAGAAACGTCGAGCCGTGTTGTCATCTTTAGTGCTTCCTAACCCTTTCTTTGGCATGTTAACGAGAAGTCCTAATCTCTCTCCTTAAAGGCCTATTGGATGGTAGCCTTTGTCTGTGCTTTCACCTTTTTGTCTTTCTGCTTACGGGCTTGCCACTTCTGTGTGTCACGTTGATACGACAAATACAAGCAGCTCTCGAAAAATCGAATACATGCGTGCAGAGTTAACAGTCGTAGCTTGAAATACTCTGTATTTATTGGAACACAGTATCAATGTTGTTGAACTGAGATGTTGTTTGGCAGAGGTAACAACGTTGGACCGATTTCGTTCCAGCCACAGCATTCACCTAGCCGTCTATCATCGTCAAAGATAAGTTGTACTGTACTGAAGATGGGGTGGCAAAGGGACCTCTTTTATATGGTGCAAGTTGTTTAGTTTATAATTTTCTTTTTTCTTTAAAGACTTGTTCGGTTTCTGTTGAGTTTCCGTGTTAACACCTGCTAATTGAAATAATCGGATCAGTAAATTTCATTTTATACTGGCTCTGATATGACGTTCCATCGAAGCCCCATTTGCAAATGAAACTCATATTTACAAATCTAATTTATCGATTTGTTTAAGGGCGTCTAATTGAAGCAATATAATTCGATCTACTGTGTGATCCAGTAAGCCTTGGAATTTATCCTCGGCTTTTGATTTAGTAGAGGTTCGATAATTGTCATTGAATACCATGCTTTTTTTGTATTTTACGCACCATATTTATCTCTTGACAATCCAATGTCAAATAGAAGAGCGGCACCTTCATTGGCATTAAGCAAGTTAGGAAAAAACTGGATATTCTGCGGAATTGTGTAGAAGTCGTAACCTATACTTCAATTGTCATTGCATTTTAGGATAATTTGCTTAATTTTTTGTATAAAAGTTAAAAAAAAAATTAAATAGCTATTTTTAATTAAGTGCCTACATCCTGAAGGAGCCTGGCCGCTCATATTATCGAGATTTAATAGAAACAGTACTATAGCCAAACTTCTAGTTTAAATTTCTTAACTAGAAATTTTTTGTATTTTGGCCACGTTTTCTTAATTGTGACCCACTAAGCCTTTCGGGTTAGTTCGGGACAAACGTTGTCGGGGAACGCCTACACGACATATAACCCCCTCTAACTTCCGTGCGACACGAAAACCGAACAGCCAACCATCAGTAGCTGGAAACGAATGGGAGGGTGTATTGCTTTTGTCTAAACTTATAACATAATCGACGGAATTTGGAATATTTAATGACTATTTCATACATTAATTGTTTTAAATGAATCAAATAGTCGAAATACAAAAAAATTATTTTTTGCTGACCGTTGGGCGTAAAGCAATTGGTATTTCTGTTACAAAATGAACATGGATTCTAATAAAAATAACGGTAGTTTCTAAGTAAATAAGTTAATAAACCACATTTAAAAAATCATTCTCAAAAATAAAAGTAACATATTCAGTAGTTATAAATAAATAAACAAATAATTAAATTCTATTTAAGTAAATAAAAACATCTAAAATTATACAAGAGGTGTTCAAACAGGCCTCCACTTTGAGCGAGACAATAACCAAATCTAGTGTAAAATCCGGTTCGCGTATTTGCCAAAACTTCAGGTGGTTTATTTATAATAACTTCATTATTTTTTTGTCTCAATTCATCGAAATTCATAGCACGATCATATATGTGCCGATAAATTTTTTGGGAAATATGACCCCAAAGAAAAAAATCGTTTGAGGCCAAATCGGGAGACCTGGGCTTATGCGGCGCTCAGGAAATATAGTTTGCAAAAACTGTTGCACTTCTCTCGCATTATGAGCAGGGAAACCATCCTGCTGAAACCAAATTTGCTCAAAATTAATATTCAATGCTCGATCAGCTGGAATGGCGTGATTTCGCAAAAGGTCCAAGTATTTATTGGCAGTTAGGTTCCCATTAATATAAAAGGGTCCAATGATAAAATTTCCTAACATACCAGCCCATACATTAACCTTTTGCGGGTATTGTGTTCTCTCAGGAATATTGAGATGTTGATTCTCTTAAGAGTATCCTACGGCAATAGAAGGATTGTGACGGCCGTTCATGGAGAATGTAGATTCAACCGTAAACAAAATGTTGCTGATGAATCTGTCGTCCCTATTAGCCTTTTCCATCATGTCCTCACAAAACATCATACGTTTTTCCTGGTCTTCCGGAAAAATTTCTTGAGTTGTTCGCAATTTGTAACAGCGATATTTGTTACGCTTTAAAATATTTCGAACCGTTCGAGCGTTCATATCAAGTTCTTCTGCAATTGCGGTACTATTGCAAGGAACATTAATTTCCGCTAAACTACATACGTCAGTCTCCCGATTTGCTCGTTCTTCAGTAATTTGCGGAGCCGGTTGCTCCTCATTGTTATCAGTGCATTTTTTTACAAATTTTTAGACAACCGGTTGTCTCAAATTTTTTAATAATTTCTGAAATTCTAGATTTTGAAGGTATAGGATGATTTTCGTACGTAAATGCAAATCTGCGGATTATCTCATGTATACTTTTACCAGAATAATAGCACCTAATAACCTGTACTTTTTGTTCCGTGGAGTTTATTCCACGGTTTATTCCATTTTAAATAAAAAAAATTGACTCGAAACACGGAAATACCAATATTCGGTACTTACACTTCGACGGTCTGAATGAAAGCAAATAACTTGGAATCCTCTTGTTGTGCTAAGGCCGTCCGCTCTCACCGCGTCAGCATTGTATTACCCCTCATCCGAGGGCCAAACTGATAATTTACACGTATGTCGATGCTTACGATGCGTATCTTCTGTCTCATTCTGATTTGATGAATAATATAGTATTTTCTTTATCATACTTAAGAAACGTCGAGTTTCTGGTTGGGATTTGCCAGACCTGTATATATATATATATATATATATATATATATATATATATATATATATATATATATATATATATATATATATATATATATGTCAATATGTCAATAACTGGTGTCATTTTTCTTTCTCTTTTTCCTTCTGTAACACTTGATTAGTAGCCTACACCGACAAAAACACATCAAAGTCATTTGCAAATTCAAGTAATATTGACTATTTTGCATCATATTAATATAGATTTGAGAGGGTTTATTTTAAAGGTGATAAAAGAAATTTAGATGATTGAGGTAATATTTTGTATTAAATGAAACTAATTCCGGTATGTATTTGACAGAATACACAACACTATTAAATACTGTAGTCATTGTAAATTTTTTTTGGCGGATCTAGTTGCTCTTTTTTATATTTTTCATAACATTTTCCTAGTTTTTAAAACATTGAGCCCCTAAGTAACCAATAGGGTTTAACTTTAAAATCGGTCTAGTTTGATAGTAGGTATTTAAATTGATAAGTCAAAAAGGTTTTCAATCTTAAAAATACAAAAAGAAAAAATCGTTTATATTTATTAAGAAAACAATCAAAAATGAATAATTTTGTTTGTTTTCAGGCGGCAGGTATTCCTCGTATCATTTCCAAGTCTTCATCTATAGCCATATGTAATACAAATTATGACAAAATCACCAGCAAAACAAGACTGACTAAAAGATCTAACTTCTATGGCAAATAGATCAGGTCTAAGTTTCAAACCTTCATAGTGAATCTGGCTGTGAAAGACTAATGCCGGTCGGATTACTTTAAGTTAAAAATAAAAAACACTGTTCTACAAGCCCGGAATGCAGTAAGGTTAATTCTAAAAAATATTTAATCTTTGGGATGCATATTTACTGGTTTCCCATTCCACTTGTTGTTGCATTTGATGCTGTCTTTGCGTTTTCAGGTGGAAACTTTAATATTGTCACATTTATCTTCTTTTGATTTTTGTTGTCTAGAGCTGAATTTGGCCTCCCAATACTTACCTTTTGCGTAGGTTGTTCCGCAGAAATTGGCCTCTTCTGATTTACGTTTTGTTTATTTGGAGTACTTTGAGTCAATTTTCTTTTTATTGTTTGTTTATTAGTAATATTGTTACCAAGTTTTTGCTTATATTTTAATCATACTTTGTCTTATTTGGTTCCTACTTCTATAGATGTAATATTTTCTTTTAGGTATGTAAAAGAGTTAAATGATTCAACAAAGTACATTATGTTAACGGACTTCCTATTTAATTCAATAAATTTCGCACCGTTGGTTTTGGGAGTATTATCGGTAAGTAAAATATTTGTAAGACATATTTAAAAAGTCAACTCTAAAAGCTATCAATAACTTAAGAAGCAGCAAACATACTAGAAGACTGTATATGATAAATGATTAAAACAATTTGCATTTCTGTAATATATATCTTACATGAAATTCAATTTATGACAATGTTATCTGCTCGGTCCGTAGTTTGTTGTTATTGCTTTCAAAATTTAATAAAAATATTTCAAAAAAGAAACATAAACCTTCAGTCAAATCCGTAGATGCCCAACTTTTTTTAGATCACAGTCCCCTTTGTAAGAAAAAAAAAAACATCCAAGGCCCCCTCCCTCAAAATTGTTGTCTTTGATATTAAAATAACGTACTAAAAATTAAAACACCATCAAATTGTTTTTTATGAGTTATAGAATTACATAAAAATCGATAATTACAAAATGAAATAAAAATAATAAGACGGTTAAGGATGATACCGTTCTAATAATGTGTTCACGTCTCACATTTACAACAACAATGGACGTATATCGATACGCTCAGTAATCTGTAGTCAGTTGCTTTTTTTGCACAGTAAAAAGTGACCGTAAAATTATCCTATTTCATAGAACTCGTATTTGAAACCAAAATGTGTGCTAATTGAAAGTTTACGATAAGATAACGCTCTAAGAAAAGTTTCAAGATGATCATCTGCTTTAATTTTGAGAAATTAATTATCAAAGTTGACCAAATTGAATTTCATAATGTGTTTCAATTGAACAAGAGTTTTGACATTAAAAATCTAATATCTCAGCAATGACAGAAGATAAACAAGTGTATCTTATCTCAGTATAAAGCTTAGGTTACGTAGAATACCAAAAAAATTTCAGTGACATAAATAAATTGTTACATTTACCCCTAAACAGGGTAAAATTACCCCATGCAAGAAAAATAGAAATAAAATATGAAATATTCGAAAAAATTATGTTTATGAGTCATAATTTAAGCTGATCATAGAGAAACTATCGCTATATATTTATAGTTCATTTTTATTGCCATTCGTGGGGGTAAAAACAACATCTTATAGTCCAAAAACTTTAAAAATCTTTTATTTCTGGTGTTGGACGTATCAAGCCAAGTGCTAACAAACCTTCTGATTTTATTATCATCAATAATAGGACAAAAAAGTCTACGTGCTTCTATAAAATAAAGAAAATCTTTATTAAGTATTCAAAAAAAAAAATAGATAAATTGTTTTAACTCACGAGATAAGCAGTTTCAGATCTTTAAGTTCCTAAAATAAATACTCTTTTCATTGTGCCTATAGCTATTTGCCAATAAATCAGTCATAATGGACGTCATAATACTAAGAATTAATTTTTGAAAGTCATTTCCTTCTTAAGTTTTCATGAAGTAAACCTGAAAACATATTTCCATTAATGCTAGAAAAAATATGACGAAATATCATTTTACTAAGCCGATTAAATTCTCCTAAACTATATGAAAAGGTTTTTTGAACGATCCGGTGTAGGGGTAAGCATATGAGTGAATCAGCTGAGGGATGGCTACATATAAAAAAGTTGCACATTTTAATACTGTGACCTCCAATATCGTACATAAAAGTAGTATTCTAGATTTGTATAATTGCTCATCACTTCACGCGGGTGAATTACAATTCACTCTTGTCGTGAATAACTACGTTATACATTCGTTACATATTGTACCACTACATAATTTATTAGGCCATGCACCTAAACTACTAAAAGTTAACCAATAATAACTCTATAGCTGAAAAGTATTTCAAAATTAATAATGAATCCAAGAATGCGTAGGTACTGCATCTATATAGACAAGACACAACAAATGAATAAATGCAGATAATTTAGTCAGCAGTTGAGATTTGAAATCAGACCTGACAAAATGTGATTCGCATAAATAGATTTAAAAAAACCGTAATTGCTTTCTTGCCATAATTTGTATATACTAGTAGTTATTTATTTCATTTGGAAATAATTTGGCACCGACTTCAAAAATTTAAATTTCATATAAAAATTTATAGTTATTTTTCACTTTTTGGCGCACTTTTAGAAGTCGATTCAGTTTTTTGTATAAAAATTTTATTTTACGATTTTTAGTTTTGAATTCATTATGATATCCATAAATTATTTGAACTAAGTACTAATCGAGATTAGTGTACCTCCCAATGACTCCAAGATGGCAAAAAAGTACCCATTTTATTCAAAGTTGTAAATTGCCATAAAATGGGCCACTAAAAATTCTTTGGTTCTTAGAATTTTCCAAATACCAGTAAAATTGTGTCAAACAAATATTTAGTCTGTTATAGTAAATCCACTATCTTAAATTTCAAATTAATTTTAGATTCGTAATATAGGCCCCAATATCTTCCAATATCGATATTTAAAGAACTTGAGACGTAAATTTCTTAGCCCGATATATTTTATAATGCATATTGAGTTTGTATACGGCCGAAGAAACCCGCAATATCAATTTTAGACAAAATCGGAAAATGTAAAATTTTCAGTCCCTCATATTGTATCTTATCAACCAAATAGTTGAAAAAATGTGAATAAGGTAAAATTTTCAACATCTTAATCTGATATAAATCCGAAACCTGCAAAGCCCCCTCGTACGAATTTTGGATGAAATCCGGAAATTTAAAATTTCTAGACCGTCACATTGGATTTAATATATTAGATTTTCTTAAAATAATTTTATATTCACTATTTACATCATCAAAAACGATCCGGTCCCACCTTTGAACAAAATCGAAAAATATAAAATTTTTTGTCTGCTATATTGGATTCGCCATATTGAATCCTGAAAGAATAATTTGAATTCATAATTTATACCCTCAAGAACCCCCTATATCAGTTTTGGAGCAAATCGAAAGATGTAAAATTTTTAGGACGCCATATTGAATCCGCCAGATTGAGTTTTTCAAAAAATATTTTATATTCGTAATTAACACCAACAGAAATCCCCCAGTACAGATTTTAGACACAATCGAGAGATGTAAATTATTTATTCTGCTATCGTGAATCCCCTAGATTTATTTTTTTTTAAATAATTTCAGATTCGTAAGTTGCAATCCCAAAAACTTCCCTATATCAATCAAAATCAGACAAATTTAATTATTTTGTCCACCATATCGGATCCCTCATATTGAACTTATTAAAAAATATTTGAAGGTTCGTTATGTGCGACCCAGAAACCCCCCCCCCCATACCAATTTTGGAAAAAATCGGACAAAATTGATTTTTTCTCTACCATATTGAATCCACCATATTGAATTTTTTAAAAATAATTTTAGATTCGTTATGTGCGATTCCAAAAACTCCCTTGTACCAGTTTTGGAGAATATCGGACAAAGTTAAATTTTATGACCGCCATATTGGACCCGACCATTAGAATTTTTTAAAAATAATTTCAGATTCGTTGAGGACAACCCCGAGAATTTTCCTGTACCTATTTTGGAGAAAATCGGACAAAATCATTTTTTTTGGCCGCCATCTTAGATTTTACTGAACTAATATAACCCAAAATAATATGGGACCAATACAGTAACTTTCAGGACATAACGCAAAAAATGCATTCAATTCGGTGTCGTCGTTCCGGAGTAATCGGTGTATATACTTAAAAAAAAATACATAACCGACGAATTGTAAACCTCCTTCTTTTAGAAGTCGGTTAAATAGATGATAAATATAAATATATATATATATATATATATATATATATATATATATATATATATATATATATATATATATATATATATATACTTAACTTCCTCACCAAAAAATGTAAAAAGTGCCTGTAAAATAAAATTGAAAATAATATTATACAATTTTTCAGATTGGTTCACATAGTTTAAATAATAAAGTTTGAAAAGATGATTTTTTGTACTGTGGAAAGCGCGTTGATGAAAATTAATACGCTTTTCTTAGTTAATTTTAAACCATAACAAACCCGTTTGTATGACAAAAAATTGAGATTTAGGTAATGATAATTAAAAAAAAAATGATCCAAGAACTGAAATATAGAAAATTTTGTTCTTCTATACGTATAAAAGAACAAAACTACTCACTATATATATATATATATATATATATATATATATATATATATATATATATATATATATATATATATATATATATATATATATAGGTTTGAATAATTTTTCCATTTAAAAAAATAGTATTTCTGTGCAGTTTTAAAAAAAAATTCCTTCTTAAAAATGTCCATTCCCTTACCTAGTTTCAAGCCCGTGTCTAATAAAGCGGGTTACTTTCGATGTTCCCCAGGTGGATATGGAGGGTCCTCTACGTCGGTTCTAACCGACGCGCCAAGAAACACGGCAATTTTTCAAATAGCTATTTAGTATTATTTTATACAATATTTAAAAATCATTTATTTTTGATACTCTTGTTTTAACCTCACTAGAAAAAAAGGAAATTACAACAATAAGTAACAACTAATCATTGAATTTAGAATTTTTGTGCTTATTTCTTCTAAACAATGTGGCATAATCTTAGAGATCTTCTCGTATTCCCCTCAAAAATTGATTTCGGATAATTAATTTATACCAACGGCCAATCTTTGACATTGAGTCTCTAATCTTATCGAAATTAAATTTTTTAAACTTTTACAAAGCTATAATGCTTGCTATGATAATTCAAAAATATAATATTACCTTTATTCATATTGTAAACCATATATGTATTTCGTACAAGTTGTAAACAAATTAAGAAACTAAAAATTATTGTTGGCTCATTTTGGAGGTTATTTAGTTAAGAACAATTTATGTTCGTAACTTTTTTTCTACATCGCTTACCTTTCGATGTATAGACCTAAACATGGAGAAAAAAACGATTTTCCCATTTTAACTGTCTATTGTTAGTTAGCCTGGCTAGTTTTTCTTTCCTTTTTAGCATATTATTTTTAATACTTGACGGAAAGACCAATAGTTTTACTGGGCTACACGGTAACAGTCAAATGAGAAAATCGCATTATATTTTCTTAAGTTTACTTTCACTCTCACTTTTTTAATAATTCCTCATCTAATAATTAATAATAACGATCTTTAGTAGCTAGTTTCTTTCACCTGTTGATAAACTTTCTATACTTAGCAAATACTTTAAAGTACCGTAAATGTGTCAGCCTTATCAATTTGATTCTGTCAAAGTTACTTAAATAATTCTTACCTTCATTTTTCACCGGAAAAACAAACTAGAACCATTATATACAAGCAAACTATTACATGTCGTAACAAAGAAAAAGAAGAGAAGTAGTCAGTCGTTCGGTAAACTTATGTTAAGCGCACCGTTTCCTAGGAAGCAGCATTGCCACACTATCGCCTACAACTATGTAAAAATATTCTCTCATGAACGTCATTCTTGACCATTCATTAGCATGGTCTAATTTTAAAACTGGTCTAAATTTACAATAAAAAGTTTAAATCAACTAGTATAACATTACTTTTAAAATAAAAGAATAAGTAAATCGTTTCATTTTATTAATATTTATTTATTTATTAATTTATTAACTGATACAAATAAAAAATTTTGTTTATTTGTACAATGCATCTTTGTCCTACCTATTTCAAGGTTCTAAATATAGGTAATTTCGTTTAACTTTCGTATTTAAATGTTTGTCTGTGACATATATATTAAAATCATAACAATATTGTCAGTAAAACAAAACGGGACAATCCATGACAATTAGGTGCCCCTTAACTTAAATCATTTTACTAAAACTGAGAGTAAAAGCTTATTGTTCTAATACTTATCTACAAATTCCGTGAATCTATTAGTCTATATTTTACTATGATTTAAAGATATTATAGTTTTAAGATTAATAAACTTCTTCAGCAAAGAGATACCTTAAAATTAGTAAAATATGATAAACATGGCAACACAGGTTTCGACCATAAACATTTAGGGTTTGATTTTGTCGTTTCACTCTACAGCCAATTTGGCGATAAATTTTCTTCAAGCAAGCTGAGAAACAACGGCTTAGAATTTTCTTAAATGGCACCATTTTGTTGAGTTCGAGGGTCTTAGAATATCTTCAGGTTATCTTCCGGAGATCTTCCGCGTCCCTTTACGTATATGTTTTTACAGTTAACTTTTGAATAGAATTAAGTAATTTACAACGTTGTGACAACAATATACAATATTGAGAATTGTGCTGCACTTGTGGAACCCAAGTCAACGACATCTCTGGTGAAGTCATTTACTTCACAGGCCATTTTAAATCCGTTCAGTTTGAAAGTTAGTCAGCTAATAGCCTAGTTGTGGCGAAAATATGTACACTAAAGTGTCTATCTATTAAGCCCTATTGATGTTACCAATTTTTTTGATTGCTTAGTTCTCCAAGCAATGTTTCTTGTTCGATTATTTAGAGGGCTGATAGATAAGGGATTTTACTGTGCATGTTTTTGAACTTTCCTTGAATAAATTTTAACATTTGGACTTTATTAGTACATTATGACGGAAGTAGATTATTGCGGCGAAACAATAATTTGTAAAGTCAAACGGAGTCAAATGCGTAGCGCTACAATCGCAAATCGTAAATGTTGTTTTATTTTGCGTTAACCTTCTGTAATTGAGGTTTTTATTTTTTTTTCCAACGACCAAGAGTAGGTCAGTTAACAGTTTAATAATTACTTATTTCAACTGACTAAATTTGGCATTGATAAATTAAATGAAATTTAAATTAGTTAACAAATTAAGATTTGTAACTAGATATTTGCTTGGCCCATGTTGCCTACTTAATTTTTTGTCATTTAGACGTAGTTTTAGGAGACCCCACATAGGAACTTGCAATAATTCACCCAGACTGCTACAGACATTGAATTATTTTCTGGGAAGTAGTTTTATTTGGTTTTATTTTCTATAATTTTACTCTAAAATACTACTAGGTAATAGAAATTAGCGATCGATTTATTCGGGTATGACTTGTTCTTTTCTAAATATTCTGTACTACCTCTGCTCGTCTCATAATCATTAGAGCAAATTTTAAAGTATAATAGGTGGCGCCTTTCTCTCATTCAGACATTTATAAAATTTACACAGGAAATAAAATTAAGTTCAAAGTAAAGTTGAAGCTGGTTAAGACTAGTGAAAAATATAAAATAACGAATCTACTGTGCGATGAGCTAACGTACTGGTAGACTCCAGTCAGTATTAGCACAAAAATTTGGTAAGTCTGAACTGAGGTATCTTACTGGATGTTGTTGGAATTTGAGAGGCGTTGGACTTTCCCTTATAATTTACAATTAATTTTATATTTCTTTAACGCCTCATACAATAATTAAAATCTTAGATCTTACTCACACCTCCCAGTAGTTAAAATTCATCATGTCACTAATTAGGAATTTATAAAAGTTCTTCAGGTACCTAATTTTCTACTTTCATCATGCTAGTCTAGCCTATCTATTACTTAGGACCAAAGTATTACTGTACAATTTGTACAATTATGTAATAAGAATTATATAAAAGCAGAAATAAGTGGTTCAAACAATGAAATTTAGAAATTTTTAGATACAGGTATTTGAATAGTTACCTTTCCGTTTAAACAAAAATTACCCGTTTACATAAATTACAGAAAATGTTTCAAAAAATATTTTGACTTACTCCTAATATTCGTCTGTTATACTAAACAATAAAAATTGTTACATACAAAAATTTACCTAACAAATTGATTTAAATAATCGGCAATATTTTAAAAATATTTCATGAATTGAGAAAACTTTAAATTTTGCGAAACAATTTAAGACCCAATTGTACTTATTATTCAAAAAAATACTTACCTTGATGTTGTTTTTCTATATTTTAGGCACAAAAATTAGTCGATTATTTACTTCCTACATTCCATCTGATAGTTATTTTTTCACAAGTCTATTTAAAAGGATGGTTAGCTCATGATATTAAAGACCAGGTTCGTATTAAAATAAAAAAAAAATTGTAATGTTAAATTTGGTTTAAATTAGATTTAAAAAAACTCCCCAATTAGATAGCCATATATATATTTCTTGAATTTCACATATTGTATTTTTTATACATATTACAAATTGTTTTATTTTATTGTAATTATCATTTCTGTAGGTGTAGATCTATGTAACATAAGTGCATTTTAAATTGTAATTTCATTAATTTAAAAAATGCTTTTTAGAACCTTTTTACTAATGTTTTCATTCTAAAGAATTATCCAATTATAAAACAAAGATTCAAAATAAAAAATATATCCAAAATAAAGTAATATTTTTGGGTTGATTCAGATTACTAAAAATTATGATTTATAGAAATAATACCTATAAAATGACTGCTATATAATATATTGGTGGCATAGCTATTTACCTTTCAATATGAAATGACCATAGATACTTATATATCTGCCCAGACCAGAAAAATCCAAATAAAATAAGTTGCGGTAATCACCAGAATCGGCAGGCTAAGTTGCGATCACTAAGCAATAAGTTTATTCATCACCACGTCCATGATATTTAGGAAAGCATTTAGTAATTCTACTTTCTGATCACCGCAGATTATATTCTCTTTGAACTTGCAAATATTACGCCGGAAATAACCAACGAGAACGCGCATCCCTTGCAACAGTTTCTTTATATTCATACCGATTTTCAGATAAAATAAGCAAGACAGCTAATTGTATGGAAACATTAAATCTATCATTTTAAATTTTTCTAATTTAGGATCTTTTTGATCAATTTTAGGATATCAAAATTGCCTGTTAAGAAATTCAGGATTCTAGCCGAACGGAAAGAATTATTTACGTACTGCAAACCAGACCTAACCTCTAAATTTCTCTCACATTTTTAAAATTTTTTTTTTAATTTCTAAGTGAACTAAATGCAACAGTTTTATTACCAATTATATTAAATCAAAGGTACTAACTAGTATTCAAAACTCGGTGTTTTTATTTAGTACACAAAAAAAACTACATATGTTGCACATACATCTAAGAAACTTGCCTTACCCAGATTACTTAAGCTCATCAGCAAGAAGTATTTAATATAAATTAGTAAAGTTTTTAAGTAACTATGTTTCTCATATTATTAAGGGGTCGTACTCTAAAAATCGAATTCAAAGCTCATGACTCGGCCGTAAATATCATATAGAGCCAAGTCTATTGCATTCTTCTTATTTAGTCAAAAAGTTTTAATTAGAAATCTCTGTAAGTCTGGACGTTTTAAATTAAATAGCATTAAGTGACTTGACAATTATGCAGGGTAAAATGGTAAACTAGTAGTTATATTGGAACACGTAAAAATAGCAGGTTAAACTATTTCTACCAAAAATTATTATTTTTCGATCCTAAAATAAATACCAATATAAATATTTTAATTGAAAGTTTTGAGGGGTAACATAAAACTTCTTTACAGCAAGTCAAGAATGACTACTAAAAAGCATATCTTAGGATCATTTAATGCACCTAAAAAATTTTTGTTGTTTATAAATATTTTAAAACTATTTCAGAGCCTTGCTATTGGAGATGCACTTTACGAGACTAAATGGTACGATCAAGATGCAAAAACTAGAAAAATGATTCCTTTTATAATTCAGCAAACACAAAATCCCTTAACCATGCTGAATGGCCCATTTGGATCCATGACTCTGGAAACGGTTTTGAAGGTAAAAAATTCGGAAACTATTGACTAAAAAAATGGAATATATGTATATATATATATATATATATATATATATATATATATATATATACATGTTATGTTGGATATTCTCATGGGTGTGATGTGTAATCGAAGGTTTTCGGGCATCCCATGTATGTGCTAAGTCCCTCTCAGGACTGTAAGACAGCTAACGTTTCAGTGAAATCTCATTCACCATTTTCAACGCTCACTGTATGGCGTCTACGAGCGAACTGACGCCTGCGTCGCTAGTAGAAGCGTTTCCGAAGAATATCGCTAACTTCACACAGGTGCCTAAGACTGACAAACTGTATAACTAAAAAGAAGATATAACATTTTTTCGTAATTTTCGTAAAAAAAATATGAGTTCTAAGTTTTACAAATATTGTGCGGTGCCTTAGGGTACAGATACTACAATTAGAACATCCGAAAAGTTATTTATTTATATTCCACGTTCGGAAAATAGTAGGAAAATGTGGTTGCAGCTGGCCCGCAGGGATTCAGTACTTGTACGTACACAATCTAAAATGTATTTTTGTGAAGATCATTTTGATGTAAGTTTTGATAATATTTGTTTATTTTTCATATATTAGAAGTTACAACTTTTCAAGGAGTAAGCAAATTTCGAAGAAATCGCGCGAGAATTACTATAAAATAATATTCACCTAAAAATGTAGTCTTGTCATGTAGCGATGACGTTACATCCTAGCGATATCATTCATTTTGATTGGTGTTCGTTGTCACGTGACTTGAAGGAGACCTAATTATATTTTGATTATTAAATAAAAACTAAATTCCTTAAAAATAAAGAAAAATATGTCAGTGTTTTTTAGGATTTCTATTATGAAAACTACCGTCCCGCGGCAAAATTATATTTTTGTTTGATTATAGTCAACATCCCTATTGCACCTGACAGTCCCAATTCATGTGTCCGTTTCGTCCACATCTGTAGTATTTTATGTGTATTTTTAATTCCACCCGACAGTCCCTTGTCATGTGTCCAGTTCATTCATATTTGTAGTACTACAAGAAGTATAACTTATTATTATATTATAAGTTTGAATTTAGAATTGGACTGATGTAGTTTTTTTTTTGGTTTTCTTTTATGCAGTCTCTGTATGGTAAACTAGACTTTAATTGAACCTGTAGCACTCGACCTGGTTTCCGCTATAACGTAAAATATTACCTCTTCTGCTTAGGTTCTTTAGGATTTCCGATAACATTATCTCCATTGCCTGTATCGATAAATCCTTGCTTACTTCTATGGTGGCGGCTCTTATTTTTAGTCTTGACACATTATAAGCTGCTTCTATTTCCAAAGCCCTGTCCAACGCTTCACTACAATAATTAAACTTACTTATACGCAACACACGCTGTATTTCTTGATCTCTGATCCCACCAATAAAATACTGAATTGTAAGCTCTTCTCGAAATTCTTCCGTAGCTCCAGAGTCAGCCAGATGAACAAGGCGTCGGACATCTGTTTTATTTTCTTGCAAACTTTCTCCGTTTCCTTGATGTCTTGACTTGAGCTGTGATTGATATAACTGGCATCGATGTTGATCTCCAAAGCTTCTTTTCAGCAGTACTAAGGATTTCATAGTTCTTCTGTTGGGTTATAGGAATGGTTTGTAATAATTCCAGTGCTGGTCCACTAAGTGCAATTATTAATGCAGTAGCCATCTCTCCGTAATTTAGGTTATTTGAACTAGTCGCAGCTTTAAACAATTGTTTGTACATTATCCAAGATGTTTGACCATCGTAAGTTGGAGGTTTGATGTTCTATCCTGTGGTTCTTAGTTTATCAGAGGGACCATGCTTTTTTATTTTGTTGACTTACGGGTTTTTCCTTTTAGATTCTATCTCGTCTACGACTTCTTTCATTTCTTGTAGGACTTGTTCTAGGTCTTGTCGCATTTCTCCTACGTCTTATCTCACTTCTTTTATGTCTTGTCGTACTTCTATAATCTTTTTCTTAAACTTTTGCGATTTTTCCCGTAGAATTTTATCGAATTTTTGCTGTTTTTGTACAATGACCTCTTGCATCCATTTGCAAAGTATATTTTCATTTTCAATGCAACGTTTTTCTTCCAGTTTGTCTTTAAAGCGATGTTCTTCTTCTTTTTGGCTACGTTCGTGGTCTTCTTGTTTTCCTTTAAAGAGACGGTCTTGTTTTTCTTGCAGACGAAGTTGTTTTTCTTTAAGGCGACTGTCCTCTTCTTCCTCTTTTTTTTCTTGACAACATTCTTCTTCTTCTTGTTTTTTTTAGACTACTTCTAGAATATTCTCAAAAATTAGTTTCTAAACATTTTCGTAATACAAAATTCGATGGTTATCTCCGTTTTTCGCTATCTCTTCTAGTTTCCAAATATAATGTCTGGGACGTTGTCGACATTTGGTTTTAAGCTTTTCTGTTGATAACAAATTTGATGGTGAAGTTTGTTTTTCGACATCTCTCTTAGTTTTCAAATATAGTTTTATAACTTTGTCAAAAATTCCAATCTAAGCCTCTTTCTTAATGAAAAACTCAATGGCGAAGTCAGAGGTCTATTCAAAAATTCAAAAAATATGTTTTATTATAAAATAAATTTAGCTTGATAATACATAAAGTGTTTGATTAAAATAAATGTTGACGTTACTTATACGAATTATGTCTGTTGAGCTTTAGTAATAATAACACAATTGTTAGAAATTTCCAATATATATTTATATATTTGTTTGGCTTTAGATGATAATATTATGAACGACTAGAAGAAGCTTGCTAGTACGCCCTAGTATACAATTATCCCGATGAGATTAATCATCTTTATTATAATGTGCCGAAAGGAATATTATATCGATCATTCATATCTCTGGATAAATCGCAACTTTATGTTCTAGATTTGTATAGCAATTCTATAGGTATATAAATAGGGATATATTAAGAGTTTTAATGGATTTGTATAGTTGCATTTGAGAAAATAGACTTTTGACGATTCCTTAAGTTTAATTTTTAATCTAATTTTTTGAGCACCCTGTATTATTTGTTATCAAGATATTATAGAAAAATTAATAAATTAACAAGAAATCTAATCCAAATTAAATAAAAAAGGCTTCTTAATAGGAAAAACTGGTAATTATTTTAGGGCCGGCAAATGTTATTTTTGATATGAAAACTTAAATATCTCAAAAACGCTTAGACTTAAGTGAATGATATGATCCACAAAATGTGTTTAAAATATTGCGCAAAATCCAAAAATGCAATAATGTATAGAGTATTCTATTTACAATAAGGAAGTTGACACCTATATCCTGTATAACCGAAAGTACCACTATATATATATATGTATATATATATATATATATATATATATATATATATATATATATATATATATATATAGTTGCGTTGCTGAGTTGTAATCTGTTTCGTTACTAAGTGGTACTGGTCGATGTTTTGTAAGCTGATTGTTCCAAGTATTAGGCACTCGCTGACTATCATCTCTGCTATATAAGTTGTTAGGCCTCTTTGCAATTTCAATGGCTTTCCTTATAACTCTTGTCGACAGATTTTCACCTGTCGATAACATTTTTGTTCCTGAAAAATTTATCTTATGTCCTGTGTTTAATCAGTGTTGAGCCAGAGCAGAAGAAGTTGTTTTTTGCTTGACAGCGTTTATGCGTTCATCTCTTCTGGCGCTTATTCTACAGTTGGTTTGGCTTACGTTCTCTGCACGCCATTTCGTACACTCCCTGGTTTTCTAGAAGGATTCTTCCTTTAGGTGTTGGCAAGAGATCTTTTACTTTAGGATCTGTGGTGAAAATGGTTTCAATGTTGTGTCTCCTGAAAATTTTTGCGATATTGTCTGTGGTTCCTCTTACATAAGTGGTCCTAAACAGAATAGACTATCATGAAAAGATGATCGCCTTGTTAAATGATCCTGCCTACAAGTCAATAAACAGAGATCATACCACTTATCTAGAAAAGACCACCAAAACATTGATCGGAGCATCTCTACTTACCGAAGAAATAAAGAAGATCACACCAAGAGAAAAATCATTCATATGTCCTAAACTTTATGGCTTACTCAAAATACACAAGCCCGGAGCCCTCTCCTACGTTAAAAACTCGCAACATTTTTGCGAAATAATCGGAAACATACGTTTACCAGAAAAAGAATTTTTAGTAAGCTTCGACGTAACATCACTTTTCACGCAAATGCCAGTCAAGGATCTCTTTCTGTAATAGAAAACAAATTCAATCTCCCAAAATATATCATCGAATTAGCTAGACACTGTCTTAATAACACCTACTTTACTTATGAAGACCGACGATATAAACAAGTCGAAGGAGCCACTATGGGATCGCCGCTATCTCCTGCACTAGCTAACTTAGTTACGGAAGACTTTGAATCGAAAGCTGTGGAGACCTCTTCACACAAACCACGACTGTGGCTGCGTTACATAGATGATACATTCATTATCTGGCATCATAGAGAAGAAAATCTCATAACAGTATACATCCAAAAATCAAATTCACCATGAAGACAGAACAAGAAAGAAAATTACCGTTTCTAGATATCCTACTGAAAAGAAAAGAGGATGGCTTGCTTTCGCACACTGTCTACAGAAAGCCCACTTACACCAACAGATACCTCAACGCCGATTCACATCACCATCCCGTCCAATTTGCAGTAGTGAAATCATTTGCGTTTCGATCGCAAAATTGCAAAGAGGCCCAACAACCTAAATAGCAAAGATGATAGCTAGCGAGTGCCTAATACTTGGAAAAATTTACTTGCAAAACATCAACCAGTACCACTTAGTAACGAAACAGATTTCAACTCGGCAACGCAATCCCAAATACTGGCAACAGGGTCGATGACGCGTCCGATGTACACACGGGACGGACAGCACCCGAGTCGCAGGCGTCAGTTCGCTCGTAGACGCCATACAGTGAGCTTTGAAAATGGTGAATGAGATTTCACTGAAACGTCAGCTGTCTTACAGTCCTGAGAGGACACATACATGGATGCCCGAAAACCTTCGATTACACATCACACCCATGAGAATATCCAACATAACATGTATATATATATATATATATATATATATATATATATATATATATATATATATATATATATATATATCCCTGCGGGCTAGCTGCAATCACATTTTCCTACTATTTTCCGAACGTGGAATATAAATAAATAACTTTTCGGATGTTCTAATTGTAGTATCTGTACCCTAAGGCACCGCACAACATTTATAAAACTTAGAACTCATTTTTTTTACGAAAATTACGAAAAAATGTTATATCTTCTTTTCAGTTAGACAGTTTGTCAGTCTTTGGCACCTGTGTGAAGTTAGAGATGTTCTTCGGAAACGTTTCTACTAGCGAAGAGTTTTAGAGGGGAACTTGAAAATTGCTCCTACCGTCTGAACAACAAATTTGACGATAAATTTTGTAAGATTAACTGCTTAATTCCATGGTATTCTAAAATATTTTACTATGATGTTATACCTAGTGGAAAAATTAAAAACCGTTAAGTATAAGTTCTAGACAACTAGTTATAAACAAAAGCCCATATGTGTTACGATGTAAAATATGCTAGAAACAGACAGTGGGTTAATAAAAAATATGCAGTTTTCACAAGGAAAGCTTAGAGTCTACAACTCGGAAATATTTTTCAAAAACTTCCATTATACTGAAGAAAACAGAAAACGCTATAAGAATTTTCAACATCCTGTACGAGTTAAGACATAAAGTTAAGAGTGTCAGCAACGGAGAGTTTTATATTTTTGCATGGATTATTTGAAAATAACCTCTAAGAATATATTGACATAGTTACAACTACAATATTTTACAAAAGAAAATAAAGACGAGATTTCAATAGAACATAGCAGAGAGTATATTTTCAAAAAACATATGCTAGACACTGAAATAAATTCCAGGCTGTCGATTGTGAATATAATGTAAGTTTACTTAATGAAAAATAAGATAAAATTAAGGCAGCGAATAACTGGAAATAAAAATATTTTGGTCGAGCTCTACCAACTTGAACAAACATTTAAATGGAAATAATAATCTATATACTCGTTTTATCGCTTTAAATTAAACAGGACTCTACACTCTCACAACTATTTTTCCTGGCTTTGATCGTACTAATAGATTTAAATAAGTTTGTTTGGTTGTTGTTTAAATTTGGTGAGTGAGGAGTTGTTTTGATGTTATAAATATTTATTTTTAATTTTGCGTTTTTACTCTATATCTTAACTTCTACGGGTTGTTTACAGTTCTTATAGGGTAGGTTACTTTCTTCAATAGAGTAGTCGTTTTCGAAAAATACTTTCAAGTTGTAGACTCGAAGCTTCCCTTGTGAAAATTGCATGTTTCTTCATTGACTCACTGTCCGTTGCTGGCACATTTTATATCTTTACTCGTATGATCTTTTGGTTACAACTAGTTGTCTGTCACTTATGCTTCATAGATTTTAATTTTTCCACTAGGTACAACATCATGGTGAAATATTTTAGAATGCCACGAAATTAGGCACTTAATCTTCCAAATTTTATTGTCTAATTTGTTGTTCAGATGATAGGGGCAATTGAGAAATTCCCTTTTAAAAATTTGTCGAAACGTTTCTGAAGAAGTCGCTAACTTCACATAGAAGACATAGTGGCGTCACAGCCGTTTTGGAGCGAAATGTGAAAAGGAATTTTAAATATATGATTTTGAAAATAGTAGTTTTTTTTTTTAAATAATATTAAATGTTTTGGACTACATTAGAGACTTATGCTTGTTTCTAAACACTTTCTCAAAAGTAGTCAACTTCCCTGTTAAGGTCTAGTTCACCATCCAGAGATCACACAGAAGAAAACCAGGAAAAACTGCAAGAGTACAATTTTAATATCAAATATAGACCTGAAAGACTGCATAATAACGCAGATACCTTGTTAAGAAGACCATCTAAAGAAGAATACAAACACTGTAGCAAAATGAAATAGAGGGAATTATTTCCTATACGGAGAATCACTTTTGAAATTGATCCAGACTGGAGTACAGCTCAGATGAGTAAAGACCAATTTTAACTGAAAGAGAAAGTCAATGTTACACCTATTACCATAACTGTCGATACTGGTGCTGTAGTATCTCTGATAAAGTCAAGTCTTGTTGATAAATTTAGAATCCTATCATTGTCCAAAAAAGTACTGTTGTGACTGTAACTCAAGAAGCATCTAATGTGATTGGAGAAATGCAAGGTGAGATTCAACTTGAAAGGCTAAAATTTTACCACAACAACCATAATAAAGGGTGGCACAGAGAAATTCGTTTATGAAAGACTGGACGATATTTCTGGAAGCCATCTCGGATTAGTTCAACACTCCGACAAACTCTATAAATACCTGATACCAAAGGCATAAGTTAATTCATATGACATCAAGGCAAACTCGGTAGAGTTCCGACGAGGTGATAGAGTTTGGTTACGGAACCCACAGAGAAAGAAGGGCAAATCGTCTAAGTTGATTTCATCATGAGAAGGATTATATACTCTTCTAAAAAGAATCAATGACGTTGCTTATAGAATCCAACAAAGTTCCAAGAAGAAAAATGAAAGTAGTACATCTACACAAGTTAAAGCTATATCATGGAGATATCGAAGCTGCTCGGGACGATCAGAATTAGGAGGGTGGCAGTATTCTGAACGACTAGAAGAAACTTATTAGTACGCCCTGTATACAAATATTCCAACGCAATAAATCATCTTTATTATAAAGTGCCGAACGGAATATTATATCAATGAGTCATATTTCTAGATAGATCTTAACTTTTATTTTCTTAAAATGTATGGAATATATAAATAGGGATTGAATAAGAGTTTTAATGGAGTTGTATAGTTGCATTTGAATAGTGAATAAGTAATAATTAGAGTTGTACTTGAACAGTGAAGATATTACGAAGAAGTAATAAGAGGGTTGTGATTTTGCTGTGCTAAGAAGTAGTTAATATGGTATTGGGAGTATTAGTGAAAATTATTTTTTTTTTCTGCGAACCCAGTGAGCGTTTTTTGAAGAAACAAAACTGTATTTTATTTGTATTTTTATGTATATTCATTTTTGAATTCTAGATGATAATCATTTTACACGAGGTTTGGTGTAACATGGTTTTGAAAATTAGAAACACTACTTTTTGAAGTTTTTTTCTTTAAAGGACTATCGAATATAAGCCTAAAATTTTATTATGTAATAATGCGCGTTTAAAAAGAGGGGCTCTGTTTACCTCAATAAAAAAGAAATATTTTTTTATGTATTTTTATAAATAATTTTACTACAAATTTTATTTAATACGTTTAGATATTGAAAATAAATATAAACAAGTATCTTTTTTATTTTTAGTTACTGCAAGCAGCATACTCTTATACAATGGTTATGATAAATTATAAAAAAAAAGGTGCAAAACTAAGCCACGACATAATTGATTAATGATCTAAAAATATACCCCAACGATTGTGGAGAAAGGCGATGGAAATATAAAATAACCTAGATATTATCGTAGTTATATGTTAGTAAATAATTTCCTAGATATTTATAAATATGTTATATTTATAAGGAGTATTTATCAAAGTTTGCATACATACAAGTAACTAACTATTAGTTTTTGATGTATATATATATATATATATATATATATATATATATATATATATATATATATATATATATATATATATTAAAGGAACAAGAATAAGAAATTAGGCTCTAATCTGAGCGCCTTACATAATAAAAAAAAAGAACCACCTTTCAAAGTAGTGCAAAAAATTTCAAAAATAATGCTAACTTTATTTGTAATTACGGTGTTAGATGCTGCTAGTTGATATCCAATGTTAATAGTTATTTCTTTTATTTAGTATTGATTTATACCTAAAAAACTGTAGGTCAGTCAAGATAATATTTGGAAAAAAAAAATTTATTGCATCATTCTGATAGGCGAAAAATTTAAAAAATAATACGAAAAAAGAAGTAAAAATAATTTGAATCAAAAGCTAGTTGTTTGGGTAAAATGGAGTGAAAATTTAGGAATGAAGAACGGTTCTTTGCTATTTCTAACCAAACTATGTTACCTATCAAAAACAGTTGATTATAAGAGCTGTAGGTAAAAAAATCTACAACTTCTGTATTTGCCATTTTTACAGTAATCTCAAAATATTTAGGGAAAACTAGAAAAACCATAATTTTGGTTTTTTACTTTTTTCTTCCATAAAAATGATTCGATATGGTTGAAATTCAGCAATAGTGTACTTTTCGATGTCCCAAATGAGTTGTATTTTTTTTGACCAATATATTCAACTATTGATTTTTATTGAACTTACTAAAAAAAAGGATATTTTTAACTGCAATTTTTCTTAAGAATAATTGTTCGACAGAGTTTGGATTTGGCTCATTTTAACTTGTACTTTCAATAAATATAAAAATATTTCTCTAGAATTATAGGAAAAAGAGCCTGAAATCGGAAAACCCCAAAAAGTGACTTCTTGTTATACGTTTTCTATTAATTTTATCGTAAGTTAAATAATTTCTTTTTTTTTCAATTGTTTATTTATAAATAGCATTAGAAAATTGTTTATTTTGCAGATATGATAAATTAGATATTTTTACTAATATGTGATTTACGAAAGAAAACATTTTTATAACAAAAATATAACTGATTGTATCGAAAGTTTTGAAATGTTTTCGAGTTTAGATTTAAAAAAAGAGGTGGCCCAATCAGATTTATAGAAAGAATTCACTACCTTCAATGAACTCCAAAAATATAGTTCATAGTAGTAGATACCTGATGCCCTTCCATTGTTTTTATTTTTTGTTGAATCTTACGACGTTTCGATTAGTAGTTATCTGCAGCATGTTGTCCATGGAGGCTTTTTATTGCACAAAGTTATTTGGCAAAAAAATAATATTGTTGAAGTCATAAAAAAGAAATATCTTCGGTGGGTACACAGTAATTATGCAGAAAGTAGTTACATAGTTTTTGATGGATATCAGAGTATTCATCTAACATTTGACACTGTCTAAACCCAAGAATCATGATTCTCAACTTGACCAAAGCCATGAAAGCATTCGTTTTTTTTAAGATAAGGGGTACATTTATTGTTTATAAAATTAATAGGTATGCAAATTAATAATAATGTGACTTTTTTCAACAATACAATGATTATTCTTCATTCTATTATATGAAACTATCAATTTCTTTAGGATTGTCGAGAGTTTCATCAACTGGTTGAAAATTACTTGACTCAATTTTTATTTCTTCTGAGTCTATTAAAATGGTTCATTTTCTGCATTTGAACAATTTTTTAAATTCTATCAATTTAAAGATAAAAATGCTGCTTTTCAGGCCATATTTTCGACAGCTGCATCTTGCACTATGACGGCTCTTTTCGCAGCTGTAATATATGGTTTTAAGGAAATTATCTGGAATCAGTTTTTCTTCAGTGAAATTTTGCATTATGATTCCTTTCGCCGATCTATTCTAGACTATTGCAATTACTTCAATTCCAAGGCATGATTGAAGCCGGTAATATGTTCTAAAACAATGTTGTTCAGATGCTTCTGATGTTGGAGGTAATTTTTATAACTTGACTGTTTGGAAAATTTTAAACTGTAAATATTGCAGTGTAGCATTTGTTTCTTCCTATAAATCCATGCTATTAATTTAGTTCCATTAGCAGCTATCATTTATCAGCATCTTTTTGGTAATTTATTATCAGTGAATCTGTATCTTTTTTTGCCAGCCTACATGTAAATCCTGCTGATTGAAATTTACATTAATTTATTTTTTTTATTTTTATAAGGTAAAAATTTGTTTTCCAAAATGAAAAAACTTTGAAATTTATAAAATCATTTATTTTAGGTACCATAAATAATTTTTTCGTCATAAACTTTCAGTGATCTTCGTACCAGTTAAACTAGCAGTAACAGTTCTATCAATAACAGGGTGTCCATCAAAAACCATGGTCTGCATAATTACTGCATACCCACTGAAGATATTTTTTTTACGACTTCAACAATATAATTTTTTTGCAAAATCACTTTATGCAATAAAAAACCTCCACCGACAACATACTGCAGATAACTATCAATCGAAACGTCGTAATATTCAAAAAAAAAAATAAAGACAATGGAAGTCCAATATATATCTAATATTATGAACTATATTGTTGGAGTTCGGTGATTCATTAATGGTTGTAAATTCTTAATGCAAATCCGATTTGACCCCCTATTTTTCTAAATCTAAACTCGACTAGGTTTCAAAACTTCATTTATATTTATGTTAGGAAAAATTTTTTCTTTTTTATATCACATATTAATAAACATATTTAGTTTATCATATCTGCAAAATAAACGATTTTTTAATGAAATTTCATAATAACAATTAAGAAAAATACATTTATAAATAAACAATTGAAAAAAAACACTAAGCAAGTTATTATAAACTTAATAGAAAACAAGAAGTCACTTATTCTGTTTTTATGCTTTTTTCCTGTTATAATACAAAAATATTTTTATATTTATTGAAAGTACTGGTGAAAATGAGAAAAATGAGCCTAATCCAAATTCGGTTAAATAAGTAATTTTAAGGCAAATTTTCCTATATATATATATATATATATATATATATATATATATATATATATATATATATATATATATATATATATATATATATATAGATATAGATATAGATATATATATATATATATATATATATATATATATATACATATATATATACATATATATATATATATATATATATATATATATATATATATATATATATTATAGTTTTAAGGAGTATCTATCGGCATTCAAGTAATTAACCATTAATTTTTTGATAACTATTATATGTCTTTAAAGGAAAAGGAATAAGAAATTAAGCTCTATTCACAGCGTCATGCGTAATTAAAAAAGAGTCAATTTACAAAGTAGCATAACAATGCCAAAAATAATGCAATAAATTTTTATTTGTAATTGTTATTTCTAAGTGATAGCTAAATTAACACCTAAAAAACGACGGTTAGAAACTGTTCTACCTACAAGTTGCTAAAACTATAATAAATAAAATTCCGTAATTACGTTTTAACTTTATTCATTTGTAATTGCAGTTTTTGGTACTGCCGATTTATATCTAGTATTAGTAGTTATATGTTGTATTTAATACTGATACATACTTCAAAAACTCCACCTACAATTTTTTTTATGACTATATAGCACTATTTTGAATTAGGGTATTTTTTTGAAGTGCCATTTCACGACTTTTAGTCTAGTTTATAATGGAAATTGTTTTGATATCTGTAAGTTATTTATTTAGATAGGTACTGTGCCTCGAAATAGTTACAAGAGTACAGAAATAGTACCCGTTTTAGCTCAAATTGTATTAGAAACTACACTATATGAACAATAAAATTTTTTAGATTTTGAAAGTTCCCCATATTCCTATTTTGAAAGAAATTGGACAAACTTTATTTCGTCATATATAATTTTAAAAAATAAATCACAGATTATGTCTAATATCGATTGTGGAAGAATTTTAAAAATCTATTTAATTAAAAAACTCCCCCATAATTCATCAATTTGGTCTAAATTTAAAACTGATCAAACTGACAGTAAAGAGTTTAGAATGACAGTTATAACAGTAAGTCAATCTAGTTTTGAACTTTGAAAACACGAGGATAATTTTACTTTATTAACTAACCAGTAAAAATGATAGCTCTAGCATTTATTCGGGTTCCAAGGTCTAGGTGTTTAATCTCTATTTTAATATATCATGGTTTGTTTGATGACATAAACAATAAAAACAATTACAGTATTATAAACAACGCAAAACTGGTCTAGTAAAATATCTAACTGCCATAGTAACTAGATCCGATCTAAATCTTCAACTGTCTTAGTGAATCTGGTTGATCAATTTGGAGATTTGGAGAAAATATTAGTTTTAACCATTTTCAGCCAAAAATATATAAAAGCACGGTAGCAACTTCATGAATATAACAAAATAATTTTTATTTGCTGACAGGAGAGGTATTAAAAAATTTTTTTCAGTAAAAATATATTATAGCAAAAGGAATTTTTTATGACCTGAAGATATGTAAATGATAGATACAAAATTAATGTTATAAGGTTTTGTTCGTTACATACATATAAATTAGATTCTAAAAATATTTTAAGCAAAAGTTTTTCGGAGTTAAATTATTTTTTCACAAAACACTTTTTAAAAAAATAATTTATTAATTTAAACAATTATTTTATCACTTTTAACATCGTAACTTGATACGTTACTATTACTTTTAAACTAATTTCTACGTGGACAGAGTAACAACATTAATATCGACTTGTCTACTATTACTTTTAAACTAACTTTAAAATTGGTTGAGTAGCAGCATTATTTGCTTTATTTACTATTACTCACTTAGCAATTTAAAAAAGAAGATAGTGATATTTTGCACGCTCAAAATTCACGTACTCTCTTGCTGATTTTACTTAGTTGGAAAACTCTCTGGTTACTATTGCGAAATCTGACGCCGCAGTCAGTGAAAGGCAATTAGTTATAAACATAGGCGTAGAATCGCATATAACAACTCTCCCTTTCAAATAAAAATTGGTGTCTTACAGCAACTTTTTAATATTCTCATCGGAGTTCCATTTCGTCTTCGTATAAGGATTCGTCTGGATGAATACTGGGTCTTCTTCTTTGGAGGATACTGCAAAAATCGGAGTCATTTTTCCGGTTTTGTAGTCTTGGTCCTGAAGGAAAATTGTCGTCGAAGGGGCGCGAGGTTATCATCGGCACTGTTCTGTGTCGACATTTCGATATGACATAGATTGTAGGCAGAAGAACGATTATGACTATTGAACACTGTAAACTAGTATAGATGTTGATTTATGAAAGGTTAGGAGATGATTTTATCCAACTCTTCCGGGTATTGGTCCATCTTTTGTTGAGCAATGATTAGGTCATCGGTATCAATTTTGTGCAACTTCAATAGTTTGACGTCAGGTATAGATGATTTTCTGAGAAAGTGTTCACAATACTTGTATGGAATTTTGACTGGTAAAGGTGACATTTTGGTACACATTAATCACTTGCTTTTTCATCAACTCTAGCAGTTCAATGAATGCGCTGCAGTCTGGTTGAAGACGTAGAAGGATGTCGACTTACACAACCTTCGTAGTGAGTTGCTTTCCGTCGCATTTCACAGTGATGGATAGTGGATCTAACACTTAAGTTAACCAGAGGATTTGTTTGATTTATTGGACATTATAACCCTTTGCTAACAGCAAACTTGATTGGCAGGTTCCTGGTAATAGGTGGATCGGTCGCCTCAGGAGTTGTGTTTCGCAAATAGAGTCACTATCGATCGGATGTGGAAGTAACTCGGAGAAAATTTTTCGATGGAAGGTAAGTATTTTACAAGTCTCAAGGCTTTAGAGTAAAACGAGAGTATCGAACAATCATGTTTCGTGAGGTATTTTTGGGTGGTAAAGATAATAGAGTAAGACCCTGTATGATTATCCAGGATCAAGCAGAGGAATTTTCAAGATAAACAATACTCTGGAGTGAGATTGGTATGCTTCTAACTCAATGATGTCGATATATTTAGCGAGACTAGAGGCATAAATTGATCTTCATAAAATATTTTTTTGCAGAGCATGAGAAATTTATTTAAGTGACCCGATCAGATCTAATGTGGTAATAATAGAGCTGCGTAGAATTTTCAAGCGAGCAAATGGAATGGTGTTTAGAATATTATTAAGATAATTTTCTATGAATGAACAACTCTCTATAAGGGATTCGTACAAATCCAAAGTACCTAGTTTGCGTTGTAAATGGGTAGATCGTCTGATATGTCCATTATTATGACTTGTATGTTTCGTTCATCATCGTTGAAAGTTCCTTCGTAGATTCTTAATTTTTGAATTGTAGAATTAAATTTTTAATTACTGAAGTTGTCACCGAAATTTGATTTTTCATAAAATTCTCGATTTGTTTTTCGTCCCGCGTGATATTCTCTATACAATCGTTGAAGTATTCGCCATCTGACGCGTTTAGGTTACCAGTAATTATTTTCCATATTGTTCCGATTCCGGAATTATTTAGAGTTTATTCTTGCAGGCGTAATTTTGTGTTCATTTTTAAGATTAACGACGTCAGACAGTAGCGTAACTAAGAGTATGCACGCCCCCCTGCAGATTTTTGAATAAGCCCCACTATTAGGCTGTGCACCCGTCTTGATCCTTCGTATTATTTATTTTTATCGATGGACTTGAGGGCGTCCCTGGATTGGCTGCCCTCCCTGAACCGCGGGGTCTGCGGGGTCTTTATTTACGCCACTGGCATCAGATATTTGTCCAAGTAGGTTAATGTGTATCATTCCTCTAAAGGCTATTAATCTAGGTGATTTTATTTCCGATGAGACCAGGTTATCTAACATTGAAGTTAAGATTTTATCATTGTGTAAAATAGATTTCTTTATACCCAGTATTTCCTTGTATATGAGAAATGTCCATTTGTTTTTTGATATTTTATGGTATCTTCCTCGGAGAAGAAGATTCCAACGATATTGTTTATAAGCGTTATGAAGTACTGAGAAGACAAAAGCATCACGCAGCAGAATGTAGCTATGTGCTTAGGCATCGGTCATCTTGTTCTCCACGATTTACAGTCAGATGCTCCACCAGGTGTTCCTTCCGCTACCGTCGAGTGAAGAAGCCTGCTTGGGTTCTTTCTTCGTTTCTAAAGATTGGAATCCGTCATTAACAGTTAAAAATTTTTCTTGTTTAGCCAATGTAAACGAATGCTACGAGCTGCGCCAATTTTTATATCTCTTTTTTCACAAAACACTTAAAAAAAAATTATCTATTTTAAAATTTATTTTAACACCTTTAATAAAAATCAGACTTCAAACAAACAGAGTAACTTCTTATTTTATTATTGCTTTTAAACTAATTTCTAAATGGGAAAAGCAACAGCCTTAGTATGTACTTGTTTATTATTATTTTTATACTGGCTTTAAAATGGGTAGAATAACAGCATTGCTTTATTTACTGTTACGAACTTAACAATTTAAAATGGAACGTATTTATATTTTCTCTATAGGAGCGTCAGCAAGTCTGTACGTTCAAAAATCACGTACTTAAGATTTGCAAAATTGCTTATGTTGCTTAGAAAACTATCTGGTTGCTATTGCGAAATCTGACACCGTGGTCAATTAACAGGTCATTAGTTACAAACATGGGTAAAATCGCATATAACATATATATATATATATATATATATATATATATATATATATATATATATATATATATATATATATATATATATATATATATTTCAAGTAAGAAAGTAAAATTTAGTTGCAAAAAATTAATAATTTTTTCGAAGATATTTTATTTCTCATAAAACATATATTTTTTTTCAGTTAGTTATAGATTCTGTTTCATTTTCCTACAACTAATATGTGTAAAAAAATTTTATGTATACTCTTAAGTTTTTTACGCAAAATGAAAAAAATTATATTTAAAGAACGGTGTTAGTTAGTAATAGCCTCAAGAAAATAATTAAAATATATGTATTAAAAAATGTGTTTTAGTGTTTTATTTATTCAGAAATATACATTTTATCTACATGCAAAGTACATGTGACAAAAACTTTGGCACACAATTAACCAGCATTACAGAACGCAATTAACTAGCCAGCTATTGTTATAAAAATGTTTCAATTTTCTAAATTTTGGCAATAAACAAATAGGAGCAATTGAAAAACATAATTCCAATGGGAAGTTTCCTGATCTTAAAATACAATAGTTTACTAGAGTTTTTAATACATGCTAGCAAGTATAATGCTACGCTAGTATTTCCACCCCCACCACACAATTTGGCAAGAAGTAATTTAATGATTAATTAGTAAAATCTGAACCAAATCACCAGAATACAGCTAAAGACTAGTATCCGCGCTAGCGAGCAAAAATACCAGGCTAACTACTATGTCGGTGAGTTGGGGTGTGTTTTTCAGGGCACCTCTGCATCTGTAACAAGGTTGAATGTGGAATCTCCCGCGATGTCTCTAGAAACTAGCTTTCAATTTTACTCTTATAGATATGCAAGTACAAAAAGATACATATGCAGGTGATCATGTGGGTCCAATAAAATTCATTAATAGTATATAATAATATAATAATAATAAAATATTTAGTGGAATATCTATAATTTAGCTGTGTTGATAGCAAAAAACCGGATTTGCTCTAAATAAAATTATTAGTTTAAATAATCACACAATTTTCAACTTCGAAAATTTACAACATTTTCTTCTCTAAAAAAATTATAAGTTAGTTTATAGCTGTGAAACTTTATACTTTAAAACTATTAAGCTGTGACATGACTTGACGCAAGAAAGAAGGGAAATTGAAGTAGAGCAAGGTAAAATAATTCCAATAAATATTAATGAAGTTATGTTACAGTATAAGAAAATGGAAGATCAAATAAAATTTAACGCGTAACAAATTATAGTACCTACTGGAGTCATAACATAACACAAACCCCGTATATTCCATGATCATGGGATAGAATGCCGTAAAATTGCGTAATGTGTTATGAAAAAAGATTAGAGCAAACTTAAGTAACAAAACTAATGGATTGTTATAATTAAAATACAAAAAAGTTAAAATAATATGAAGTTTGTCTGTTGAGCCAATAGCAAGACTACTAGCTCTGTGGTTTCGAGCAAATCAGGCTGTAATCCTGCTCAACTGCGTAATGATTTATAGGTACTAGTGAAACATCAGTTGAATGTTCTTGCCAAAACGGTAAACCTAGCCATAATATAAACAAATCAAAGTTTAGAAATTATTTAAAATTATTTTAAGGAAATTACCGTAAGAAAAGATAAACGAAAGAATTTCACTCAAATATTAAGCAGAAAATCCAAGATTTATCTGGAAAAAAAGATTACAATAAATTCAACATTAATAGAAACAAATAGCCTAGTGAATGCTCAACAAAATCATTAAATTAGTGATCAAACTAATTATCAAATGTAACATAAAATCATAATTTGTTGTATAAGAATGTAGGTCAAAATTCGGGAAAACAAAATAATCGAGCTGTGAAAGAGATTGATTAAAAAGTAGAACTACGGGTATTTGAAGTAAAATAAAAAAGCAACTAATCGACATAAGACATATTTTATTCGAATAATTCACAGGAGATACTTGAAGAGCAAATTATATATAATTTCTGAACAGAGAATGAAGTTCACAGTAACATAAAAGGAATGCCTAGCAGTAATTTGGAGTGTAGATAAATTATCTTGAAGCATATTTCACAGTAATTAATAATCATCGTTCTTTACTATAGTAACATATTCTTAAGGATCTTCAAGATCACTTCGCTCTGCGCCTTCAACCTTTTAATTTTACTCCTGCGCATCGTGCTAGAAAAGAAAATATTATCGATGCTAACAACGAACGCAATTTTTTCCCTCTTTGCGAAAAAGGATAAGTAATTTGCTAATATGTTCAAAAGACTAAAACAACATCCTGAAGAGTTCCCAACTTGACAAGATATGGGAAATAATGTCAAGTTTGCGCTCAGCGAAAGATAGAAAAGAAGGCTGCAACAGGATTAATGGATAATCGACTTGTTATGGATAAGCCTTGGCGATGTATTAGCCGAAATTATATATGACCATTTCCATGACTGAGATCAAGAAGCAGCTACGTTTCATAGTTATTGACTATTTCACCAAGTTTACACTTTCTAAACCAATAGTTACTTCTGAAATCTTGGCCTCTTTTGAACTTTGCCTATCACAAACCTATTTCCAGTTTAATAACAAATTTTATTTACAAAATTCAGGCCTACTAATGGGTTCTCCTCTTAGCCCTCTCCTAGCAGACATTTTCATGTCAAACTTAGAAAACAAAATCCTTAATTCCCCTTTAAGCAAAAACCATGTTCGATTTTGGTACAGATATGTAGATGATGTTCTAGCATGTTTTAAAGGTACTACTAGACAGCTTCAAAAATTCTTACAATTCAATAATAATTGCCATCCAAAAATTCAATTTACTCTGGAAACTGAAAATAACCATAAAATAAATTTTCTTGATCTCACCATATCTCACCTCAATAATCAGTGTAAATTTAAAAAATTTTTAGAAAACCAACGTTTACAGTTAATACTATATCTAATGATTCTTTTCACCCCTTACAACAGAAAATGGCTGCATACAATTCAATGATACATAGAGCATTCTCTTTGCCTCTCTTTGAAGAAGATCTTCAAGAGGAACTAAATATCATTGAAAGGATTGCAGTATCAAACAATTTCTCCCAACAAACCATAAAGAAATTAATAACTAAAAAACAAAAACAACTAGCTTTTAATTCCATATATCCTAAAATAAAAAATGATAAAGATAGTTCATCTTATATATCGTTGTCATACTGTGGTGCCCGATCAGAAAACATAGCTAATACTCTTTCCAAACATAACATAAAAGTAGCCTTTAAATCTCAACACAATCTGTCCACTATCCTTTACAATGCTAAAGATAAAATTAATAAATTTGATAAATCAGGAGTTTACAAGTTAAAATGTTCAGAGTGTGATAGCTTGTATATTGGACAAAGTGGTAGAAGCTTTAAAACTCGTTTTTCAGAACACCACCGATCATATAGACTACAAAAAACAGACTCGAACTTGGCCAACCATTGCTTAGAACACAGCCACAGTTTTCCTGATTTGGGCAACACTGACATATTACATTATTCAACAAAGGGCCAAAAGTTAAATATTCTTGAATCTTTAGAAATATATAAATATAGTAAAAATAAAAATGTAAATTTGCTTAATGACCAGACAGAACTTGGGTTTTTCCCGTTATTTGTTGTCGCCAAATAATAATTAGTTCCCAAAATTTAGTACCTCCCCTTTGTAATAATGAAATATCTCAGGTAATTTTTATTTATTGTTAAATTTTCTCATGTTTCTGTATTGAATACTTAGTCTACCTTTATAATTCAGTTTGAAAATAACTCTGTGAGTTGAAACTGCAGTCACTGTTTTCTTAATAAATTTAGTGGTATAAAACATAGTAGTTCCTTTTAAACATTTCTCGAAGATGATTAACTACCACATAATAACGGCTACCAGCATCAACTCTTTTTGATCAATGATAATTCACTCAAAAGAATACAGCCAATGTCAGATACGCAGATGATATTATCCTATTGCAATTGATAGTATTTTGACAGGGTATTTGCTGCTAGTGAAGAAAAATATATTATAATACTATCAAAAAACAAAGAGAAAATGGAAATCTTCTTATTCATAACGATTACGTTGAACAAGAGCATAAATATAACTATTTAGCAAGAACTGTTAATAACAATAGTGACATTACAGATGAAATTGGAACTTGACTTGGGAAAGCACGGGCTAGATTTGTAAGGACGAAAAACTTCTTGTCTATTTAAGACATAAACTCGTACGTTTAGGTCGTCTTTTCTGGTGATTAGAAGGTCAAGGAAAGATAACTGTTTGTTGACTTAAACTTAAAGGTTAACTATAAAAATAAAAATAGTGCTGTGCAGTTTTTTATTATTAAAACAAGTGGACCTTACGGCGAGATTTTCTAGCATATTTTAATATTGATATATCAATGAATTTTTGTAACAATATTTTAGATAAGTTAAAAAAAATCCTAGTGTTTTTCTTTGGGATTAGGTCCATTTAATAAAGCAGTTGAGAAAATTTATTTAAAAAATAATGCTATTCCAAAGTTTATTAAAGCTAGACCTATTCCTTTTGCTATAAAGGACAAAGTGGAAGAAGAAATTAATAGGCTATTATATTTAGGTATAATTTCGTCTGCTGAATTTAGCACTTGGACGACCCCTATGGCCCCATCTTCAAGAAGAATGGCTAAATAAGAATATGCGGCGATTTCAAGGTAACCATCAACCTTGTCGTAGAGGTGGACAGGCATCCTGTCCCGCGAATTAAAGAGTTATTTTGTAAGGTTCAAGGAGGGGAGGAATATAATAAGCTAGACCTTTCTCAAACCTTTCAGCAAATTGAGGTTAATGAGCAAAGTAAAGAGCGTTAAGGATTTCTACGCATATGGGATTGTACAGGTATAATAGTCTAACTTTCGGGGAAACGTGCGCCCCTATCAAATTTCAAAAAATAATGGATTCATTATTTGTATTATTAAAAGGGGTGACCGTTTTCCAAGATGCTATATTATTAACAGGACGAGATGAAAACAACTCTTATTTAATCTTAAAATGGTGTTAGCTATTTTACAGATTGTTGGTCTTAAAATGAGTTTTGATAAATGTCAGTTTTTCAAAGATACTGTTGACTATTTGAGTTTTAGAATAAACAAAGAGGGTTTATACCCTTCCCCAGAGAAGAATAGAGTTGTTGATGATGCGCCTAGACCTACAAATGTTAAACAGCTTCAGTCTTTTTTGGGGAGTGTGAACTATTATGGAAAATTTAATACAAATATGTCTATAATTTGTAGCCCACTTTACAACTTATTAAAATCAAATACTAAATTAAATTGAAGTGGCCAGTGTGACATAACGTTTCAAAATATTAAAAAATTAATGAAATCAGCAATTGTATTAGCGCATTTTAAACCTGATTTAGAGCTTAGGCTTATGGCATACGGCTCTGCGGTTGAAGTTAGGGCTGTTTTAAGCCCTAAATTTCCCAACGAAGAGGAGAAACTATAACCTTTGCTTCAAAAACACTCTCAGAAGCAGTTTGCTCGTAGTAAAATGGTGAATGAGATTTCACCGAAACGTCAGCTGCTTGAGAGGGACTCAGCACATAGACGGGATATATATATATATATATATATATATATATATATATATATATATATATATATATATATATATATACAGGAGGAATTTGATCCTTTACAATTTATTGGGACTAGTTTTTGAATACTGCATTGATCAAGAGGCCACCTTTATTGGCCAAAACAAAATGTGATTTTTGCTGCGTTTTTCATTACCTTTTCGAGCATCTCGGGTGGTATATCGGTTATTTCGGCACGAATGTTTGCCTTGAGCTCTTCAATGATCTCTGGCTTGCTGGAGTATACTTTGTTTTTTAAATAACCCCACAAAAAGAAGTCCCAAGCGGTCAAATATGGAGATCTGGGTAGCCAGTCAATGTCGCCTCTTTTTGACATCAGACGTCCAGGGAATTTCCGTTGCAGAAATTGAATTGTTTGATTTGCAATGTGGCATGAGCTGACATCCACCGATATCGATTTAAGTAGTGAACATAACCCGATCCTCTTCATCCCCCCACTCCTCGACCTTGACATTGACCTTGCCCCACCTCTCTTTGACCCCGCCCACATGTCCTTGTCATTGACCTTGAAAGTGCACGTGTGCTTTGTCCTTGGTCTTGACCTTGTGTTCAAGGTTGTGCGTATGTGTGACCTTGACCTTGGTCAAGTCGACCCTGACTTTGTTGGAGGTCATCTTGGGTGTGTGACCTTGAAGATATGTTACGTGGTTTGGGGTGACCTTGAATGGTTTTATATAGGGTATGGGGCAGTTTCATTCATCAGTTGACTCTGACTTGTATAGGTAGTACATGTGTTAATATTTGACAAATCATGGCATATGTTTGTGAAAATTGCGGTTCTAAGTTTACTAATAGTTATAATATGAGACGTCATAAAAGAGAATCGTGTGCGGCGAGATTTAATGAAGTGCCTGGAGGAAAACGGCTCCGAATTGAAGAGTATACATCGACGATTCCGGTAATTAATTGCGCTACATGTAATGTAGATGTTCCAATAAATCATATGTCAACGCATAAACGAACACAACAACATAAAAATAATTCATGTTTGCCGGTATGTCATGGTGTGCAACTCGTTGAATGTGCCTTCAAAAGGAGAATTGCAACCTATCGGGTTAGCAGTGATATGGAGCATTCCGATTACGTAATGTTCTTTGCAGACTTTAAATCCAAGGTGGTGGAACTTGTTAATAATTTATTACGTGTGCATCATGCTTTAAAAGTTAACATGACAGCTGTTGGCGAGTACATGCTTCCATCACAAGAAATATTAAGTGAAAAGTCCTTCAACACTGCTAATCAAATAATTAGTGTAGAAAGTGATTTGAATGCCGTTGACCATTCTTTCACCGAATTAATAAAAACGCAGTTCCAGGAGAAAGATTCAGGTATGGAAAAATCAAAACCCGATATATTAAACTGATTTTTATATATTATTTTTCTTGTTATAGGATGGGCTCTTGTGCGAATTTTATACTTGGAAGTTAGTATCAACAAGTATATGCCTATGGGTGGCTCATCATACATCAAGTTGCCGTGTTCTATTGAAAAGAAAGGAGCTGTCGTCAATGTGATTAACCAGGACGAATTTTGCTTTGCGTGGGCTGTAACATCAGCATTGTTTCCTACAACAGCAGCGTCTTCACAGAAGACATCCTAACCCCATTTTTCTAGAGTGCTAAATTTAACAGGTATGGATTTTCCAGTAAAATTACGTGACATTAAAAAATTTGAGGAAATGAACAACATATCAATTAACTTATACGGTCTGGAATCTAAATATGAAAATAATGAAGTAATACATGAAGTTTGGTCCACTGAGGTATGCGTCAAAAAAGTTGGATAGACATGTAAATTTATTGTTAAATACAAAAGACTGTAGTAGTAAAGATGGCGGTGAACATTTTTGTGATACGACTTGTTCAAAGAGTCATTATTGTTGGATTCGGGATTTATCACGTTTAGTTTCAAGTCAAATTAGTTGTCAACAACATAAAATATATTTCTGTGATGGTTACCTCATTTATTTTAGTACACCGTCAGCTTTAACTTTACATCAAAGCTACGATTGTAACCACATTTTCACGCAAACACCCTCAGTGGATTTAAAAATCGATAAATTTGGAGAGAGTGTGCCGGAAAATATTTTAAAATTCGAGGGTATAGAAAAGCAAATGCGCGTTCCATTCGTGGTTTATGCAGATTTCGAATCTGTTTTAAAACCCGTTGAAACGGTACAACCAAACCCACAAAATTCTTACACTGTAAAAAGTTTTAAACATGAACCATATTCTTTTGCTTATTTAATTAAATGCTCTTTTGACGACTCACTTTCGAAATTTGAGCTATTTCGTGGGAATAATGCAGCTCAAGTCTTTGTGGATTGTATCGAGTGTGATTTAAGGGCTCTATATAACACATATTTAAAAGATATTAAGCCTATGAAACCGTTAACGCCTGAAGAAAAAAGGGAGTTTAATGATGCTAAAATATGTGGTATATGTGAAGGCCCTTTTGAAGAGGGTGAGATTAAAGTACGAGACCACTGTCACATAACTGGTGCAAAAAGATTTGGTGCTGCACATTCCGTTTGTAATTTAAATTATAAATTACCCTCTTTTATCCCTATCATATTTCATAACTTAAGCGGCTACGACAGCCATTTATTTATAAAAGAGTTATGTAAATATGGGGATAAAATTGGTGTTTTGGCTCAAAGTAAGGAAAAGTACATATCGTTTACCAAAAGGATTTATGTGCACGATTATTTTGATAGTAAATGTGGAAAAGTCAAGAGGAAATATTTAAAGTTGCGATTCATTGCCAGTTTTAAATTTCTGTCAACGTCTTTGGAAAATTTACGCAGCGGTTTAAACGACGACGATTTTATTGAAACGCGGAAACATTTTTCAAATATCAATCAATTTAATTTGATGCGTCAAAAGGGTGTTTTCCCTATAGCTTTATTGACTCAATAGAAAAAATGGAAAATACATGTCTTCCAAGTAAAGATCAATTTTATGATAATTTACGGGAAGAACATATTAGCGATGAAAGTTATAGAAGAGCAAAAGAAGTATGGCGCTTGTTTGGGTGTAAAACTTTGGGGGACTATTCGGACGTGTATTTAAAATCAGATGTGTTGCTACTGTGTGATGTTTTTGAGCAATTGCGGAATAATTGTTTAAAATTTGATAAACTTGATCCAGCACATTACTATACCCTTCCAAGCTTATCATTTGATTGTATGCTGCGTATGACTAAGGTAGAGTTAGAGCTCTTAACTGATATAGACATGATACATTTTTTTTAAGAAAGATATACGCGGCGGCATAAGCCAGTGTACAGAAAGGAAACACATCGCTAATAATATTTTTTACCAGACTATGACCCAACAAAACCTTCTTCATTTATAACATACCTTGATGCTACAAATCTATATGGTCATAGTATGTCACAAGCATTACCATATGGTGGTTTTCGATGGTTAAGCGAGCGCGAAATTCTGGATTTAAATATTATGGCTGTTGGTGATGATAGTTTACATGGCTACGTTTTGGAAGTGGATGTGCATTATCCGACTGAGTTGCATGATGCACATTCTGATCTTCCATTTCTAGTAGAAAATATCATACCGCCAACGGAAAACGGTAAATTGCCGAAATTAATTCCTAATTTACAAGATAAAAAAAAATACATTGTACACTATAGAACTTTAAAATAAGCCATCGCCAACGGCTTAGTGGTAATGCAAACCCATCGAGTATTACAGTTTAAGCAATCAAAATGCCTAAAATCGTATATTGATTTTAATGCCAATTTACGTAACAAGGCCACCACAAAATTTGCGAAGGACACTTTTAAATTAAAAAATAACGCCATATTTGGTAAAACTATGGAAAATGTGGAAAATCGAAAGGATATAAAATTAGTAACACATTGGGATAACAGTGTAGGCAGAAATGGAGCTAGAGCACTAATATCCCGCCCCAATTTCAATAGTAGCTCGATATTTACCGAGAACTTTGTTGCTATACATATGAATAAAGTTAAAATATTGTACAATAAACCAATTTATATCGGATTTTCCATATTAGATATATCAAAGACTGTAATATACGATTTTTATTATAATTTTATTAAATCCAAGTTTGGCGATGATGCTTCGTTACTTTACACCGATACTGACCTGCTTATATTAAAAGAGTATACGAAAAACTTTTATCAAACTATATCAGAAAAACTCGAAAAATTTGATACATCAAATTACCCCGAAATTAATAATTTCAACATAATTAAAAGTAATTCTGTAGTTGGTAGAATGAAAGATGAGTTCCCTGGTGATCCGATAATAAGTTTTTATGGTACCGGCGCGAAGGCTTATTATGTAAAGTCCATTAATAATGAATAAAAAAAGCCAAAGGTATCAAAAAATGTGTTATCGAGAAAGACCTTCATCAGGAAGACTACCAAAAAATTGTTGAACGGGGAGGTTTGATATTAAGAAAGATGAAGACATTTAGAGGTGAATTACATAACATTTATACCAACATAATAAATAAAGTAGCATTGTCACATAGCGATGATAAACGTTATGTAATTCCCAGTTCAACCAAAACTCTACCTTGGGGGCATGCAGACATAGATTTTTACAAAACAGACCCGGAAGAAAACTTAGCAAATTTAGTCACTGTGTTGTAATCATTTTTAAGCCAGGACAACACGTAATCTGGAAAATCCATATTTCATTATTTGTATTATTTTTATTATTTCTATTGAACATAAAACATTAATATGTTACGATAGTGTTGTATTTTTTTTTTAAATAAAAAACATGTATTCATTACTTGATTGCTTTTTATTGAACCTTTATTTTAAAATTATAAATATAATGAAGTGTCGACAAATAACAAACTGTAAAAGTTATTGTTGAAAAATTTGTCTAACAGTAAATTAAACGCACAGGTCTACGAGCAAATGTTTAATGTGAAACAGGTTTGCTGACAGGATCCTCCATAGCCTTTTCAATTTTCAACATTCTAGAGTTAAGTTCATCACGCAGCTCGTCTTGCCTAAGTTCATATATTGCAATAACAGTATCACCAATGTATCCTCTAAGTTCTTGACCGGTTTCAATTAATTTCTTGCGTACGTAACCTTCAAGTTGGTTTCTGAATATATCTTTAATAACAATTGTTGAGTCATGTAAAGCTTTCTGCGTATCTTGCACACACTGAGCAAGGTTATTATCAACATAATTTCGTGTGGTCGCATCGTCTCCTTCAAGAGGTTCTGTTAAATAGCACAATCTATTGCTTCCCATGTCGTAATCTCCATTAGGTGTAAGTTTAAAACCTATTCCTGCAGGACCTCGCATAAAGTTAAAATCCTTAAATTTTCTTTTGCGACCGAACTGATCAATAGTGTTTACTTCTGACATTGTTATGTGAGACTGATTTGAAACCATTAGATTTCACCCTAATATATGGTTCTATTTCATTAATAAACGGACTCTGCAGAAAAATATGGATTGCAAAACGTATTTTAGGTGATGTTTAATAAATACACATACAGATTCATTTTACTATTGTTTTATTGGAAAAAAAATTAAAATATAACAAAAGATTGAGTTTACTTTTTATTATTAAAAAATAAAAAAATATAACAAATAAAAAAGGTCAATGTAGTTGAAGTCGTATGTAAGATCATTTCGCCAGCAGATACTTAATCTTTTACAATGATGACAAGTTAAATAAAAAGCTTTTGGTATATGACTGTATGTTTTGGCTGCTTCACTAGGTTATTCATCAGTTGGCAACATGATGTTTGAATATGTTGTACTTTTCAATCGCTGTACTCTATTTATGTATTACTTTTTAAAATAACCTTGACAGGACCAAAAAAAAAATCATTGAAAATTACAACCTCGAAAATGACCCAAACATTGACGGGTACTTTGACCTTGGCCTTGGCCTTACATCTGACAAGTTTAGTACTATATTTATATGTTTCTTTAAAATAACCTTGACAGGGACAAAAAAAAATCCATGAAAATTACAACCTTGAAAACGACCCTGGTATTGCCGGTTACGTCGGCCTTGGTCTTGGCCTTGCATCTGACAAGTTTAAATACTATACTTAATGCATCGAACATAAGGAATAAAGGTGGTATAGTGGGGGAAATGGGCATAAAAGCAGACTTGCTGGCTCGAGCTCTTCACAGTTCGTCAGAACACCAAACAGTGCAGTAGTAAGATAAAGTTATAGTGTGAGTTGTAGTATTGAAGATGAAATCGAGTGTAAGGTCTCTTTTGGATGCTCTTGACGTGAGCTGCGGTTCGCAACAAGGCATGTTGGAAAACATCAGTGGCTTGGAAGTGTTAAGTCCGGGGGTATTCGAAAATTGGAAAGGCAGGGAGCAAGAAGATGCCGAAGACAGAGCCCTGAATGATGGTCGCGACGAAGAGTTGGTGCAGTCGGCTGCGCAATTCCTCGAATGTTGGCCGGAGGAGAAGGAGCCGAAAATCAACATAATAAGTGATGTGGTTGTGCGAAAAGCATCGCGGCCTAACAGGGAATCTTCTCCGAAAGCTTCCAAATTAAAGAAGCTTTTGACTCTGCGGAAGTCGGAAATCGCCGATAAAAAAACCTTTTATTCGGCGATTAAAGATGTGGGACAAGGAAAGAAGAAGTTTAACTTTAAGCATCCCTCCACCCCTGTTCCATTACCCGACTTCCTGAAAACAGCACCACAAGAGCCGTTGTCCGTAGAAGTGAAAGTGATCGAAGGCCCCGATGGACCAACACCACCAACGCCACCAACACCGGCCAGCTTAGAGCAGGAAGTAGTGTCGGAGGTAAAGTCTTCCCCAGCGCCACTGTCGCCGATATTGGGGTGCCGGAAACCTATGAAGAAGCATTTTAAGTGGTGTTTTGAAGGCGATGAAGTTTCCGCTGCTTCGTCGTCGTCGTCGTCGTCATCGTCGTCTTCACCAAACGAAACCGCTTCTTCTTCTTTAATATGTTCCGAGACATCGCAACCGGAGTGGGTTGAAGACTTCACCAACTCGCAGAAGAGCAAACTATCAGACATTTATCGAATGAAAAAACACTTAGTGAAAAAAGTGAGTGCGTATGAGAGTGACATTTTAGAACTGGAAAGACAATTAGAGTTAAAAAAGATGGAATGTGTGCGGTATAAAAGACAATTAGAGGACTTTAATAAATTATGTAGTAGGTGTTAGGTAGTTGTAGGTATTAGCTTTTAATTTATAGTATTAAGTTTGTATATATATATATATATATATATATATATATATATATATATATATATATTGTAGTTAATAAAAAAAAGTGTTTGATCAAATTTTTTATATTTTATAATGAGAATAAAAATGACTTGAAAATTTATTTTTGTGTGTTATTTCACATAATATTAGGTAATAAAAAAAAAGAGTGAATAATCCCCTAAAACTACGCAATAGCAATAGTTGTAAATATTTTCTGATAATATTTACAAGTATGCTAAAACATGGTTCGGTTTATGAAGTTAAGGTTCTGTCGCCAGAACTTCTAATACTTTGTATCTCAATATTGTATGTTTTTATGAAAAAAACATAAAATATTGGTTACAAAGTATTATAACCAACTAAAACTACGATCAAATTATTTTGTGGTCCTGAAAAGGACCGTTTGGTTGTAAAACATGCGACTCTTTTATTGTGTTGTGGAGTCGCACGGCCCGTCATCATCAGCGGGGGTGGTGGTGCTGTCCTCTGTATATTCGATGATGAACCGCCAAAGTTCATCCCATCTGGGATCGTTCGACTCCCACTCCAGACAATTCTCTGTGGTAGAATCTACCACAGGGCATTGGATGGGTTGTTGTTGATGTTGTTGTTGAGTCGCAGACATGTTGAACTAAAATGATTGTAATAAGTATTGGTGCTCGTATATATAGAGACAAATTAATGGTGGGGGGTGAAAACAAATGTCGTATTACGTATTGAGACCAAAAGTTGTTTGTGGTCTCAAATACGAACGAACGATTTAGCTGGGTTCCACCAGCACTTAAAGTTTTAATACTTTGTATCTAATTTTGTATATTCTATACATACAATATTAGTAACAAAGTACTAATATGTACTAAAACTACGATCAAAGTATTTTGTGGTCCTGAAAAGGACCGTTGTTGTGTGCCCTTAAAAAGGGCCAGGGAGAGTGTGGGGCTTATGGTGCCCCATCCTCGCTGGTCGACCACCAGCTTGACGAATCGCAGGGGCCTTGTGGGTCGTCGGGTGTTGGTGATGCTGGAATTTCCAGCACCGCATCTTCCGTCGAGTCCGGCTCTGGCTGCGGCGACGGAGTTTCGAGTCTTTGTAAGACCCAATCGCCCGCATCGTCTAATTCCACTAGACCCGGATCATGGTCATATACTAGCGGAATCGGCTCATCCAAGTCGTCCCAACGTAGGACGTCAATTTCAAAATCCACCTCTTCGTCGTCGAAGTCTTGCAGGTCTCCAACGTTGCCGGCGACGGTGTCATCGCTAAAGATGGATGAGCCTCTGCTGGCGGGTCTTTCTTCCTCCATGTTCATCGTATGAGAGTTGATGTATATATGACTGTGTAACTGGCCCAGTCTCATATATATAGAACTACCCCCACCCCACCAACGGATTTTAAATGTTGTGCATTGGTGAGAGCTTATAGAATTATTGATTTTTTCAAAAACTTTAAATAAGGAATTAGATTTATTTTTTTTTTGTTTAGACAATAAGACTTATTCTTAATATTTTGTGAAGAATAAATTACAAAAAATAAAAATAATAGAAACCTTGTTTGGGCTGTTAACATTTTCATAGGTTCTCAAGCATATAACTTGGCCCTTAAGCTACGAGACAAATCGTCGTTAAACGAATATCTCGCCCCATAAGTGACGATTACTACACTACGATCAAAATATAATGTGGTCCTGAAAAGGACCGTTTTTGTGACCCTAAAAGGGCCTGGGGGGAGGGTCGGGTGCCTACCGTGGAGTAATACCCAACGATATTAACACCGACCTTGGTGCAGCCCTTGGTCTTCTCATTGGCGGCACCGTCGCCGTCGCTAGTGGTGTCGGTGTTGCGGGTGGTGCCGAAGGTGCTGCTCCTGGTGCAGTACCCCCGCACTCTTCACACTTACATAGTTTGCCGGGCACGAATGGTCTGACAATGCCAATGATCTTCTTCGGTGTATCGGTCGAATGCGTAATGATGAAATATTTCTAATACCGGGCTCTATATACATTCAAAAAGTTGGAGGGGGTAAGGTGGAGTGCATATATGCATTATATATAAGTTTCAGAATAATACGATTTTATAACTCACCGTATCTCTGTTATAGACACAAACTTCCCCCCTCCACTTTTCTAGCATATAGTACTAAACTTCCTCTATATTTTTTTCAAATAAATTTTTTTGATATTTCTAACCATTACTTTGCTACATATTTACAAAAAATGCAAATTATGCATATATTTTAATTATTTTCAGGCAAGGTAAAGAAAATTTTGAAAATGTTTTGACGGAATCGTAATAAGGAAGAGTTGAAGTATATCACACTATTTTTCCCGATTCGCTAATATAAAAAAAATTTTTTCGTCTCATTTTGGATGGGCTCTGGCGTCGTAACGGTAGACGATAAAAAATTGGAAAAATACATATATTGTGGGAAATTTTCTCTAGAATCCAAAAAAAATTTCCGAACTGCTGTCACCGCAAATTAAAAAAATCGATATTTCAAAATTGCGAAAAAATGGTGGAGGTGCGCAATCGCTATGAAACTATAAAAAATGAACTTCTCCACCCTGGATTGGGTGGTGAGGGGGGGTGGAGGAGGTGTGTGGTGCGCAGCGCGGTAGCGCAAGAACACCACAAAAAAAAAGACTCTAATAACCTCCCCTACACTTCCAAATACTCCCGTTCGGCGCTCCAGCCTCCTAACTCGAAAATTTCAATTTGTTCGTCAAAATTTTTTTAATTTTTAAGATTTTTCAAATTTTTTTCACCATTGTATTCTCCTCAAAATTCTAGGTAATCAAAGTGCTTTTATTTTTTTTCTATCTTGAACGGTTCCCGAGCTACAGCGCTTTAAAAAATCCAAATTACTAACTTACTATAACCCTTTTCTTCAAATTTCATCTTTTCGAATTTTTAAAATAACTACCATATGTAGAAAAAAATTCTCTTTCTAACTTCCTAATATTATTTTGCTCTAAAACTTCAACTTTGGCGTGCATTCACCATTTTTCAATTTTTTTTTGAAAAAATTTTTTTTTACGTTTTTACTATCGAGAAAAATGCTTGCTTATAGTACTCGATTTCCTCTATAATTTTTTCTTATAACTTTTTTCCCTATTCCTAACCGTTACTTTCCTACAAATTTTCTAAATCGTTGTTTTCATATTTTGCCTTAAAAATTTTTTCTTGCGTTATCTAAGTTCTTTTTTCCACTAAATAAACCCCCATTATCTACCATACTCTTTTCTTAAGAAGCGGGCTTTTCCGTCCACTTTTTTTTTTGTTGGGTTTCAAATAAATATAAAACTACTACTTCACTCACTACAAATTTATTGATTCAAGTACCTTATTTTAACATTATTTTGTGTTACATATAATAGATACATTAAAATATATATTTATTGGTCACCGAACCGTTTAATACATTATAACTAAAAAATGAGTCGTGAATAACTAATGCATACACTTTAGTGTCTTTGGGGAATTTATTCTTTCTAGTTTGGAACTCCAATTTCACATCCACTGTCGATGAGTTAATCGCCTCTGGTTGATGACTGTAATTGATAGTAAAAACGGGGTTTTTCATATATTCCGCGAACGTTATCATCGGATCGTTTATTTCGCGCCCGTAGTAGCTGCTTTGGAAGTTTTCGTAATTGTAATAGGCTGCTGCGTACAGTTTCTTGGCGAAATCTAAATTCCATCTTTCGTATGGATAAACGGTTGAATTCAGATACAGTCTAATGTCACATACGTCAGTAGTGGGAATAGGGGGCTCCTAGTTGACCCCCCCACCACTTTTTTGATTGGTCAGCCAAGAATGACCTTGTTTCTGATTGGCTGCCCAAGTTCGCCCCCTATTCCGATTGGTTTCATAAACTCCGCCTCTTTTTGCTCCACCTCCTACCTCCTTCCTAACCACCACAGTAGTTGGAGGGGAGCTGGTAGCAGTTGGAGGGGAGCTGGTATTTTAAACGATCGAATCTGAGCGAACTTCAGTCATTCGTGCGCGATGTCAAATAGCGACCAACAACAACAACAACAGCAACTCATTGAACGTGTAGGCCAAGTAATAATTTCCTACCAAAAACACGGAAAAAATCTTACCGATTTTGAAGATCAAGACTTGGCCTTCTTTCCCATCAACTACTTGAAAACATTCGTCGATTCACTTAGTTTACAACAAATTTGGAACAGGTTGCCGGAAAATTATAGAAGTGACGAAGAATTGCAGCTAAATTTGCCGTGTTTTAAACACTATCCACTATATCAACACCACATAGACGGCCCGCCATTATCAATTAAAAAGTGTTGTAAAATTAAAAAATAGTGTGAACAAGTGAATCGAGTTTCATCGGACAGTCTTCGAAATGGATCAGACACATGTATATTTAGATTCTGCTTGTGATGAAACGATCCAGTCAATGTACAAAGATGAAACAACTCATTTTAACTTGGCTGGAAGAGGAAAGTTTCACGCAAGACAGGATTCTCTGATCACTATTGATCGAAATAATTTCGAAGACGACGATGAAGATGAAGAAGATGATGGGATAGAGGATAATGGCGTTCCAAACGGGTGTGGAGAAGAGGGGCTCGTGAAAGTGGCAAAAATAAATGCAAGTGATACATTGACACCAAATTACCTTACGCGAGAAGTGTGTGTTTTTCAATCTTATGTCGTAATTATTTCATCTTCTGGCGGTGCATATAATTTATGTTGTGAATGTTACTATATACATGCTTTAAATTGCCCAAATGGGAAAAATAATTTTGTTAATAGCCACTATAAACGATCCTTTATATGTTGCGAAAAAGATCTGCAATGCAACACGTGTGAAAACGATTTATTCATAACAACTCCTTCACAAGCATGTATAATATGTAACAAACCAGAACTAAAGAATATGCAAAACCATCTAATCGAAAAATCAAATTTTAAATAAATTTATTTCACTTGCACTTATTCATGCACTATGGCGTTTTTAATATTAAGTTTAAGTTTAAAATATTTTATAAGAATTTAGATTTTGTTCTGCTAAGTTAAATAAATATAAGAAACTATGTAAATAAATATAAGGGAATGATGTGAATAAATAAGAATTTGTATTTATTCCCATTGAAAGAAATTATAATTTTGTTCTTTCAGTGTAGAATAATTCTTTTCAAATAATATGCACAACAACCCTACCGATAAATCAAATTTAAATAAATGAATTTGATACTCCACTTGAATTTATTCATGCACCCTAGTAGTTTTTGAATATTAAGTTTCAAATGTCAACTAATTTAAATAAGATTTCATATAAAATATAAGTTGTAAGATATAAGTTATAAGATATATATTAAGTTTAAGTTAAATAAATATAAGGGTGCCATCTAAATAAATAGAAATTTGTTTATATTAAGATTTGAAGAACTAATGATTTTGTTCTTTCAGTGTAGAATAATTTTTTCTACATAATATGCACAATCAATCCTATCGATAAATTGAATTTTAAATAAATGAATTTGATACTGCACTTGAATTTATTCATTCACCCTAGTATTTTTTAATATTAAGTTTAAAATGTCAACTAAGACATTTAAATAAGATTTTATATATAAGATAAAGAACAATTAGGTTTAATTCCCTGACAACAGACTATGATTTATTCTTCCATGTTAAAAAAAAAAAACCTAGTTTTCATTACTATGCTTGTAAAAAAAATTATATTCATCCTATTCATAATAATTCTTTCAAGTTAAAGAAACTTGGTTATTAGGTGTGATTCTGTATAAGAAATAGAAAAAAATAAAATATTTTCTTCAACGACTTTGTTTTTTATTATTCCTATATCCAAAATACAAATATACATATATACATAAATACATATTTATAATTTATACCATTTTGGGTTGCCAATTGCTGCTGTCTGCCAGAGGTTGCTGTTGTCTGCCATAGGCTGCTGCTTTGCCATCGGTTGTTGTTGTCTGCAAGAGGTTGCTGCTCTGCAAGAGGTTGCTGCTCTGCAAGAGGCCAATTTATAATTTATAATTTATTGGCCTCTTGCATTTTCGAGGGTAACTCTGCCTTCGCTGCTGCTGCTGTTGTTGTTGCTGTTGTTGTGTCTGCTCCTGATGCTGTTGATGTTGCTGTTGATGTTGCTGCTGTGGCCTCTTGCATTTTCGAGGGTAACTCTGCCTTCGCTGCTGCTGCTGTTGTTGTGGCTGCTCCTGATGCTGTTGATGTTGCTGTTGCTGCTGTGGCCTCTTGCACTTTCGAGGGTAACTCTGCCTTCGCTGCTGCTGTTGTTGCTGTGGTTGTGGCTGCTCCTGCTGCTGCTGCTGTTGTTGCTGCTGTTGTTGTGGCTGCTCCCGCTGCTGCTCCTGCTGCTGTTGTTGCTGCTGCTGCTCTGCCATAGGTTGTGGCCGATCTTCTTCCATAGGCTGTTGTTGCTCCATCATCAAAGGTTGAAGATCCATTGCTCGGTCTGGATCCCACTCAAAGGCGATAGGCTCGGGATCCAGGTCTGGCTCAAACATATTGATAAATTCTTCATCTAAATAGTCAACCTCTGATGGTGGCGGCCACATCACCGTGTTCTCGGAATTTGGACTCTGACGATCCATCAGATTGATCTGATTTTCCAAGAATCCCAGAAACTCTTGTAGTGTTATAATTATGAACGTACTCATTTTGAGACTTTAAACTTAATGAATGCTAAGTCAAGACGCTGTAAATCCTTATATACAATACTGAAATACCACTTTTCCTACCTCCAGCGGCAAAACCAGTCCGTAGAATGAGAAGAAGAAGAAGGCAAAGATAGCGTGAACTCGAGAGAGGTCGTTCAACGGTCGTAAGTTGTTTTGTTCTTAAGAAAAAGACGAGTAAAGAGGAGAAGAAGAAAAAAAACGAAAAAAAAAAAAAAAAAAAAAAAAAAACTGTTTTTTATATTATTCCAAAAACAACTTTTTTTTTTTTTCTTCTTCTCCTCTTTACTCGTCATTTTCTTAAGAACAAAACAACTTACGACCGTTGAACGACCTCTCTCGAGTTCACGGTCTCACGGTTCCCGTCGTACCATGCAGTGCCACGCCGTACCAGCCGGTACCAGGCTCTTGGCTGCTTTAAAAGGCGGCTGGGTACGAAGCGTCTCTTCAGTTTACATCTCGCTATTAGCGTACGCTTGTAAAATTATCGAATCTGTTGTGAATATATCTAGATAGTCCGATTTATTTCGAATTGTGTGACGTAGTGACATATTAATTTTTATTTGGTTTGTATTGTTGATTTCATATTTTTGATTTGATATTTTTGATTTAATATTTTTGACTTAATACTTTGGATTTTCATTCATTTTTACTTAATCTTCTAAAAGCCAATTTTTGATTGATTTTTTCATTTTTGTGGATTTTTTTTGATTTTTTATTGATTTTTTGATTTTTTTATTGATTCATAATTTTTTTATTTTTTAATTTATAATTTAAAATGTCATTTTTAAATGTAAAAATTGAAAACATCGACTTAACAGCCTTCGATTTAAACGACGCTTGCCTTGTGCATGATTTGATTGATTGTTCATTTTGCGGGCTAAGCGACGAGGAGCTAGATATTAAATTTAGGGAAATTGATATTAATACATTTAACAATTCATCTGAATCTGGCGATTCTTCCGAAATTGGTGAAAGCGATATTTTGACACAGCTCTTAAAAGTTTTGGATGAATCTATTATCCCTGATATTCCTCAAGAACCTCTTGAAACAATTAATTTCGATGATTTAAATAATGATATATTAAGGAAAAATTTAATTAACAATTCTGAAATAAATGAGGGATATAATTTGGAACAACTTTTAGATATATTAGAAGGGGGTGAAATTGGTGAAAATAGCTCAGGGCAAAATTTAATTAAGGGTGATGTGGAATATCAGGAGACTTTTGAGAGCTGTGAGGAACAAAATAATAAGGGGGTTTTAAACAATAATAATAATGGGGTTGGTAACGAGGGAGCTTTAAATAATGATAAGAGGATTGGCATTGGGGGTTTTTCGAAAAATAATATGGAAGAGGTTTATCGCCCCCACTATTCGCCAATTTCAGATGCATCGTCAGATTCATCAGAGGATTCCAACGACAGCGTTGAGACTGTTATAAACGTCTCAGCCAAAGCTCAGCATAATTTTATTAAAGTGTTGGATCAAAATTTAATTGAAGGGTTGGATCAAAATTTTATTCAGGGGTTTGAACAACCATCCAAATTTGGCTATACCAGAAATTCAGTAAATTCGGTAGATGTTTTTGATTTGAGTTGTGGCGAAATTGTGGGGGACATTGAGGTATATACTTATACTGAAAATTTTGAAGATGAGCAGCCTCAATGTCCCTTAATTTCTTCCTGTAATCAAAATCAATTTTTGAAAAATCCTTCTGGCCTAAATTTAGAACAAAGTTCTGAAAATTTAATTGAAAAAAATTTACCCAAAAAACGTTCTTTATCAGAAACAAATGATTGTTCAGATTTAAAAAAGTCAAAATTGGACGGTGATATTTCTAGTTCCCAAACTTTAGGGGCACAAATTTCAAAAAATTCTTTACCAGTCGCTGTAACAACAGCTCCGAAAATCAATCCAACAAATAAAGTCGCTATTGGAGAATTAGATAAGTTTCTACATAAGAAAACTAAGCCGAGCTTAAATAGGAATGAAACAAGGTGTGCCACATCTAGATTTAAGTCAATGGTTTATTCCTATTTAAACTTAGATAATATATGTAATAATTTATCTAATTCGACTTTAAAAGACGTTAAAAATTGTATTCAACGACAAGGCGATCTTCTTTTAAATTTGGGAAATATATTTTTTAAAAAAAATCCATGTTTTTCTTCAAATTAAAAAGTGAATCCAAAAGTTAATTCAAAAGTAAATCCAAAAGTTTTCTAAATTGCGCGAGCTGAAAAAATTGCTAATTATTCTATGTCATTGGGTCTTGATAGATCGAAATTGTATTTATTTAAAAGCGACACGGCCCTAACCGATTCCATTTTAAAATGACTCTCCTTTGCACACACTGCTTAAGAGAATTTAAAAGAAAATCACATATTGTACGCCACCTTCGAGAAAATGTTGTTAATAACGAAAACACCTTTAACTTGGAAGATTATATAATTAATCGTAAGTATTTTTTTTATAACATATTTAGCTATAATTTTCCTTTTAATTTTTTTTTATTATTAATAAAGGTTTACAGAGGAATTAAAAAATAATAATTGTTTCAGTTGATGAACTACTTTCAAGACCTCCAATGCGATTTTGCCAAGATTGTGAAGTAAATGTCAAATCTAATTCCTGGAGCACACACTTGAGGACAAATATTCATAAAAACAGGAGCTGCATAAAATATGGAAATGGAATTGACATTATCAGGAGTGCATTTAAATGTCGAATAGCTTCCTACAGAATATATTCGCAGAATTATCACATCGACATCAAAAAGTTTCAGCAAGATGTTGGTAATAAAGTGCAAACATTAATACGCCAGCGTCAACAGGAATTTACATGTGCTAAAGTAAATTTGGAATTATTTGGAATATATTATTCTCCAACTTTAACCTCTACTTCAATTAAGTCATTTAATACACCGTTCTTCATTGTAACCCATACAACTGATCTACAACAGCTTTACGATGATTTATTCAAGATTATTGAAACCAAAGCAGATGAATTGCCGGAAAGAGACTCAGGTAATTATTATTTAATCTCAAGAGCTAAGTTTTCTTAATCTCAAGAGCTAAGTTTTCTTAATATCACTTGTACATCTCTAACAAATATTATTCAGAACTAATTTTTTAATTCCTATTACAGGGTGGGCTCTACAAAGAATTCTGCATTTGGAAGTCAACATCAATAAGTACAACCCATTGAATGCCTCCTCCTACATTAAGATGCATCACTTTTCTAAATCAATAGTGAATGTGATGAATGAGGACAATTGCTGTTTCGCCTGGGCAGTGGTTTCAGCAGCATACCAGCCAACCGGTAATCCTCGAAAGACCTCATCATATCCAGACTTCAGAGACGCTTTCGATTTTACAGGTATTGAATTTCCAGTAAAATTATTAGATATAAAAAAGTTTGAGGAAAAAAATAATTTGTCCATAAATGTATATGGAGTTGAAAAATTTTTAAGGGATAATAAAAAGGTATATGAGATTGTCGGTCCTTTACATTATAATAATGAAAAGAAAAAATTACATATTAATTTGCTTTTAATAAGTTCTGATGATGGAAATAACCACTACTGTTGGATAAAGGATTTAGGTTGCTTGGTATCCAAACAATTATCAAAAAAGAAAATAAAAAAATACTTATGTGATGGATGCCTTCAATATTTTGGAACATATGAAAAACTTAACACACATTTAGAACGTGATTGTAGTTTTGTTCGAATTGAGCTTCCTTCAGATAATTTGATTTTGGATAAATTTGGCAATTATATTCCTGCAAATATATTAAAGTTTCAAAATATTCAGAAACAGTATAAAGCTCCTTTTGTTATTTATGCCGATTTTGAATGTTATTTGAAAAACATTGAGTGCCAACAATCTACACCTGATTCGACAACCTCATATACTATTAAAACTGCTGAACATATACCCTATTCATTTGCTTATTATATTAAATCATCATTTGATGAGAATGTTGTGTGTCTTAAACTTTATAGAGGTACAGATTGTGCTATAAAATTTATTGAATACATTGAAAATGATGTAAAAGAAATTTATAAAAAATATTTAAAATATCAAGTACCATTGAAAGATTTATCATCTGTGGAACAGATTGAATATGAAAATTCTAGCATTTGTTATGTATGTGAAAAACCTTTTTCAAAAGGAAATTTCATAAAGTGTAGGGATCATTGTCATATTACAGGTAAATATCGAGGAGCCGCCCACTCAATATGTAATTTGCATTTTAAACCTCCAAAATATATACCAATAGTATTGCATAATTTAAAAAACTATGATTCTCACCTATTTATTAAATCGCTTTGCTATAATAAAGAAAATATTAGTGTTATAGCTCAAAATAAAGAAAAGTATATTTCTTTTAGTAAGGAAATTTTCGTTGATGTGTCAGAAAAGCGGAAACCAGTTGCTTTGCGACTACGCTTTATAGATTCTTTTCAATTTCTCCCAGAGTCTTTAGAGTCACTATCACAAACTCTACAAGATTCACAATGTTTTGAAATTAAAAAGTTTTTCTCAAATGCTGATGAATTTCGATACATTAGACAAAAAGGGGTATTTCCATACTCTTACATAGATTCCAACGAAAAATTAAATGAGAAATCTCTACCATTGATTGATAAATTTTATAATAACTTAACCGATGAAAATATCTCTCCTCAAGACTACAGTCGTGCTGTAGAAGTGTGGAATCTATTTAAGTGTTCTACAATAGGGGCTTATTCCGATATTTACTTAAAATCAGATGTTTTACTTTTGGCTGATGTTTTTGAAAATTATAGATCCACATGTATTAAAACCTATAAGTTAGATCCTGTTAATTATGTCACTAGCCCTTCTATGTGCTGGGATGCAATGATGAAATTAACTAATGTAGAATTAGAATTATTAACGGAACCAGATATGCTTCATTTTTTCAAAAAAGGTGTTCGTGGTGGGGTTAGCACTTGTTCCAAACGCAAATCTGAAGCAAATAATCCATTCTTAGAAAATTTTAATCCTGAAAGACCTACAACATATATCGCTTACTTAGACGCCACAAATTTGTATGGTTATGCTATGAAACAATATTTGCCTGAAAAAAATTTTGCTTGGGTACCTAAGCTCGAAATAGAAACTTTAAATATATCCGAACTTTCAGATACATCATCTATAGGATACATATTTGAAGTTGATTTAGAATATCCAAATTATTTACATGATAGTCATAATGATTTCCCATTTTGTCCTGAACAATATACACCACCAATTTCAAACCACTCAAAATTAATTCCAAACTTACATAATAAATATAACTATATCATTCACTACCGATATCTGAAACAATGTCTACAATTTGGACTCAAAATCATAAAAATACACAGAGCAGTTAAGTTTACACAATCACCATGGTTAGCGGAATATATAGATTTAAATACAAATTTACGAAATTTATCTAAAAATAAATTTGATAAAAATTGTTATAAATTGGCAAATAATTCAATTTTCGGTAAAACCATGGAAAATGTTGATAGGCGAGCAGATATTAAATTAGTATCTCAATGGGAAAGACAGGGTAATAAATTTAGTGCCGAAAAACTTATTTCTAAACCTCAATTAAAGGATTTTAAAATTTTCTCTGAAAATCTAGTTGCTCTTCAACTTCAACAGGTTTGCATTGAATACAATAAACCAATTTATGTTGGGATGAGTATTCTGGATATTGCAAAAACTGTAATGTATAATTTTTATTATGGGTATTTAAAAGTAAAATATGGTAATAATTTAAATTTATTATATACGGATACTGATTCCTTAATTCTTGAAGTTCAGACCCAAAACTTTTATGAAGATATGAAGCTAAATCTGGATCAATTTGATACTTCTAATTTTTCTGAACAAAATATTCATTGCATGCCTATTACAACATCAGTTGTTGGTAAATTTAAAGATGAGTACAAAGGGATTCCCATTGAAAGTTTTTATGGAACTGGTGCTAAAGCATATTGTATAAAATCCAAAAATAGTGTAGATAAAAAAGCAAAAGGCGTTAGTAGATCATGTATAAAAAATCAATTAACATTATCAGATTATAAAGATGTTGTTGAGAAAGGTGACAAAATATTCTGCACCATGTATGTATTCAAGTCAGATATGCATAATATATACACTAATTTGTTAAATAAATTGGCATTAACAACTCATGATGATAAAAGATATTGTATACCAAATTCCACAAAAACTCTTGCATGGGGACATAAGGATATTTTGGAAACAGATTTTTTTGATAAAGATATGAAAATGATGTATGATACTCTAACTTTTTTAAGTTCTGGAAACGAAAATGGATCTAAAAATAAAAAACCGCGATTAGAATTAACTACTCCTAGTAATTTTTCATCTTTATAAAGACATCATTTTATATGATGATAAATTATGTAAGTCGTTTTTGAAGCTTTAAAAGTTGGAGGGGAAACTGAATCCAAAAACATATATATTGTATAGAAATACCATTATTTGTTAGTAATATTACAACAATGACTGCTGCATCTTTAATAGTTTTAGTTTCCCTTGTTGGAAATGTGATATATGTAAATTACATTCCTAATACAGTTAGGGCTGATATATGTATAAATGCCCTCAAAAATGAAACCGACTGCTACAAACAGATGAAAATGACATATCTTGTTGGAAATTCACACTTTTTTACCTATAATGTAACTGATTCTGCTTTGTGTGAAAATACATACATAAAAATTAAATATTCCATGACAAACAAACCATTACAATATTCAGATTGGATTCCTTTCAATAATAAAAAAGAAGAATCTTGTCATTGTGTCTGTTGTTATATATTTGTTATTATATTTACAGCAGCAATATTTATTTGTACATGTTTAATTTTATTGTATTTCATGAAAAAATATCTATAAAAATATTTAATAAATGTTAAAAAAATAATATAAATTTTGTTTTTTATTGATTCTCGTTAGTATAAAGACATTTAAAGTTTATCCCCTCCTCTTAAATGGAGAGGGAAAATAAGTTTACCCCTCCACTTGAGAGGAGAGGGAAAATGTATAAAATTTAGGAGCAAACGGATTGATAGTTAGTTTTTTGAGAGCAAGCAGATAGCCAGTTAGTTTTTGAAATACATCATTTAAAATGTTCAGTAATCAGAGTAAAAATATATTTGAAAATTCACCATTAAAAAAGAAAATAAAAAAAACAATTATAAATTCTACAAAATATAATTTAAATAATTCTAACTCTAAATATGCTGTGATTGGTTTGTGGGTGGAAAGTGATTTTCTACCATGCATTGAACTTGGTGGTAAAAATGGTCAGTCTGTGATATTAAATGAAGATGATTGGAAGAACTTATTGCAATATCAAGGAGTTATAACAAATTATATGTTTTCACCAAATGTTTTCAATGAACCGATATATTTGCAAAATTTATCTATTCATTTTGAAAAGATTGGTGAATTACCAATAGTGAAGATTGTGAAAAGCTGTGATTTTATTTACTATGGAAATGAAACTGTGTGCAGACTATGGGAACAAATTCCACTTATAGAATATAGACTAAATGTTTTACAAAAACAAAACTTTCGACGTTATTTCAACGTTTTTAGAAATAACAATTTTTACGACGGAGATTCTTTTGACAAAATATATAATGTCCTTTCTCCAAAACAAAATCTAAATAGTGAAAATGTGTGCTCCATGCTGGAACTGCTGTTGAATCATCCCGAAGAACTAGAACAAAAATTAAAGTCTAAGCACTATTATGAAGAAGACAGTATCTATTGATGAATCAAGAAACCAAATTCATCTGATGGTTGCTTGGAACTTCGCCTACAGAAAAGCTCGTATGACTTCTGAAGAGTTTATAAATCAAAAACATTTTAGAAGAAGGATTAAATTGACTGAAGAAATTTTAAATCCCATATTAGACTCTGATTATAGGAATATTGTATTTAAAAAAATGTTTATGTAATAAGCTTATTTTTAAATAAAACAAATATATATAAAAAATCATTTTTTTTATTACAAACATCAATTATTATTACAGCATTAATTACTATTACATCACATCTCTCTTGAAGATCCAAGAGTTATAAGATTTATCTAATCCTAACCATTTTACAAATACTTTGTTTCCTTTCTTTCTTAACACTTTTTCCACCAGATATACATTTGGGTGTCTTACTTTTTGAAGTTCTTCTTCATAGAAACCTCCTTGAATATCTATCCCATTTCCATCTTGAATCAAATACGTTGTTGGATTAGTAAGCTGGATTTTTTTTATTTGAAAAATTTCGTTTGACCAGTTGGGCGTGTAACCTTTAGAAAATTGTTCGCGAATCTTGCTTATTCGTACTCTATCACTGACACGAAATTTTGGTGATCTGGGATCCACAGTTTTCCTATGAGTATAAGCTGATTTCAAGATTTCCATTTCATTCTTTTTGTTAACTTCGTTTGGTTTTTTTCCGATTGTTGAATGCTTAGTATTATTGTATTCTGTAATTATTTCTTTAAGAAAGCTGATCCATTTATAATTACCTAGTAAACTAAACTTTTTCCACATTTTGTTTTTTATCGTTCTATTTACTCTCTCTACAATACTAGCTTTCATATTAGAAAATGTGTTGTAATGATTAATTTTGAACTGCTCCATAAGTTTCTGAAAGTCTTGATTAAAGAATTCTTTACCCTGATCAGTATTCAGATTTGTTGGGGGAGTTTTTAAAGTTAATAGAATTTTTTTCATTGCAGCTGCTACATCTTTACCAGTTTTGGATTTTACAGGTTCTGCCCATACAAATTTAGAAAACACATTTATTACCATTAAAATATATCTTAAACCCCTATTAAATTTCGCATATGGCTGCATTTCTATCAGATCAGCTTGAAATAGATCATTAAGCCCTTTTACGATTGTTCGTCTCCTTCTATATCGCCTTCTCGCCGGTTTATGTAATTCATTTACAACGTCTTGCTTAATTTTACTCATTATTAATTTATACCTTACTCTCGAAAATAAATCCCACAAATAACTTTACCTCCTTCTAAACCGTTTATAAAAGCCCTTTATCGCTGATGTTGTAAAATATAAAAAAAAATCATCTCAGTTTTTTTTAGTAAGTTCTTTAATTTTATTTTCCATTGCTTCAAATGATTTTTTATTTTCATTTATAATTTCTTTTATTGACGAATTTATTTGGGTGATGTTGTTAGTAAGATCAGAAATTTTTACATTAAATTTATTTTCCATTGTTTCAAATGATTTGTTATTTTCATTTCTAATTTCTTTTATTGACGAATTTATTTGGGTGATGTTGTTATTAAGATCAGACATTTTTACATTAAATTTAGTTTCCAAAAGAACATTTGATAACGTATAATCTTTTTTGAAACCACCTAATGTTGAATTCATTTCTTCTCTTGCATAATTCATTGTATCATTAAATTCTTTTCTAGAAACTTCAGCAGCTCTTTGAACTAATTCGTTTAAAGATTTTATTTCTTTTGTTAATTTATCTTCTAGATTTTTTATATCTTTTCCTAATTGAAATTCTGCATTTGTAATATCTAATGTCATTTTCACAATTTTTTTTTCTATATTTTTTATGTCTGACACTGTCTTTTCAGCTTTGTGTAGTATATCTGTATAAGATGTTTCAAGTTCTTTTATGAGTAAAGAAGTCTCCTCGATTTTTGAACTATTATTTTTAATTTTAATTAATACATCCTTTTTAGAAACTTCTATTATAGCTTGCACTACTTCTAGTAAGGATTCTAATTCTTTTTGTAATTTCTCATCGATTGCCTTTGTAAAATTTCCCTCGTCAAAAGACGTTTCAGATTTGGTTTTCAGATTGTTTAACTGCTTTAGTATATCCTCGATTTTTTCATTATCTTTTGTAATTTGATCTTTGAATTTTGTTTCAATTTTTTCATTTTCGTTTTGAAAATCCTCCTTCAATTTGTCTTCTAAATATTGTAAATTTGATTTATATGCATTGATTTTAATTTCAAATTCTTTAATTTGTTCTTTAAATTCATTAACTTTGTCGGTATCTTTTTTGTGAATTAGGAAATGAGTGTTCATTGATTTTTCAAGATTTTGTGTATTTTTATCCATAACGTCATGTATTTTCTTAAAATTCCTTACTTCTTCTGCTACTCTATCATTAAGCAAATTAGTAAAATTTTGAAACTTTGATGTAATTTCCTTGGAAATACTGTTCTTGACATTGTCAATTGCTGAAGTATCCTTAATTATTGATTTAATTGATGTAATTTCATTTTTTATTTCATTTTCAAAATCATCAACTTTATCATATTTTAACTTCACTACGTCAAAGTCATTTGCATATTTAGAAACTTTCTGAGAAAATTTTTCTACTACATCATCATTTCCATCAACAGTATTTTTCAAATTAATTATCTTGTCATTATATTCAGGAATAACTTTATCCTCAAATAACTTAATCTTTTTTGCAATATTTTGTATATTGTTATCATATTCATTTATTCTCTTATTTAAATTATTAACATCGCTTTTCAACCCGGGATCTAAATTTTGAATTAATTTGTTTTCAATATATTTGACATCGCTTTTAAAAATTTTTATTATTTTCTCTTCAACATTTGATAATATTTTATTTTCTAGTGATAATAATGTGTTTAGAGCAGATTTTTTTGAAATATGACGACCAAATTTATCGATGGTCATTTTAGAAATGTTTAAAAGTATCTATTATGTCCTTTTATATAATAATATTCGCTTCTCTTAGTTCTTCAATAATGGAAATAATTTCATTGTTATGACCAGTGTGTCCCGCAAGCATGGATGCTACCAATAGTCGAAGTCTCTCAACAAGTTCGTTTACATTATCCCAATATATGTAATCTGTATTAGGTTTATTAACTTTTAAAGTTATACCAAATCCGGTTTTTTTTGAAGACACTCGACTTTCTCTATATGGAGCTTTGCGTCTTTCAAAAAATCCCTGGACTGCTTGTTGAGATTCGGGATTTAGAGTTTTAGTTTTTGTAATTCCTTTGCTTTGCAAATAAGGTCCTATTATAGAAATATATTTATGTGATCCATTCCCCTGCACCTGCTCATTTGGATCATTATTTCTACGGTATGCATTGGTTCTTTTTAAAATATCCATATAATTTTCCAAATCTTGTTTTTTATACCCTATTGGTTCTTTTTTAAATAATAACTCATATAAACCTGGTGTACCTGTATAGGTTATTCCTTCAATTTTGATGTTTTTACCAATAATTTCGACAGGTTTTTGAGTTAAACCCAAAAAGAATTTCTCGGTTTCCAAATCATGAACTATTCCATATTGGTGATCAAACTCATGTTCAACATCTTTTACACCGCTATCAATATATTGGCGAGGTAATTCATCAAATCCTAATAAATATTCTTTATATAAATCTGTATCAACAAATGTTCTAACTGTTTGCCGTGTTTGTTCCAGTATATCTGAAAGATTTCCTATTGTGGAGTGTGAACCTGAAGAAGGGTTTGTTTCTGCAATAATACTTGTTTGTTGTATAGATGGCATTTGACTTGCTGAAGCTAAACTCGCGTCCCAGTCAATAATCGATGGTATTTCTGTAGGAAGGAGTGGAGTTTTTCCCGTCTTTCTTTTTTCTGGTGTTGATGTTCCATATTGTAATTTTCTCTTTGGTGTTAGTGTTTGAATTGATCTTTTCTGTGGTGTTTCATAAATTTTTTTAATTGGTGTGTGTAGCTCTTCCTTTATTTCAACAGGTTCAATTTTACCAATCGTTGAAATTAATTCTTGTAAGGGTTGAGTTATCGGTTTATATGTTTCCTCCAATTTAGTTTGCGCCTCAAATTCCGCATTTTTTAAACTCTGATATTTTTGTTTAACAGCTTTTCTTGATTTAACTAGCTCTCTTGCTAAACGTTCATCCATGATTGGTATAATTTACCATCAAACGTTTATTTTTATAAGTAAATATATGAATCAAATCCTTTTCGATATCGGCCAGATTTCACATTAGAGTCTTTGTCTATTACTAAAAATCCAAATTTATCTTTCCAACATATTAAGCACAACTCATTAAATTGGTTTAATGACATATCAACATTAACATGATCATCATAAATATGTTTTAAGTTTGTTCGATCTTGTTGAAATATAACAATTAAATTTGCATTGTCACGAATTAATTGTTTCGGAATAGAAGAATATGTTTGACATAAATAAAAACAATCAGTATTTTTGTGTCTTCCGAAACAAAAATAGTCCTTTACAACATTCTGATTACAACACACTATATCATCAAATATTATTATAGAGTTTGGTTTAACTTGTTTTGGTGAAACAATTGTTTCTTCATTTTCAGATTCATAGTATCCAATTTTTTTCAAAGGTTTAAAAAGTGTTCTCAAATATTTATACTTTGGTTGATATAAGGATTTTGAATAAACATACAGATTTTCAAATCGCAAACCATTCGGATCTTCAATCAAACTAATAATAACATTGGTTTTGCCACAGCCTGACGGGCCAATAATTAACCCTCTTTTACTATTTCCCTCAAACAGTTTTCCATGTTTTCTAAAACCATTCACTGAACTTTCATGATCCTTAATTGTTATAGAGTATGGTTGTTTCTCAACTCTCATTTTATATATAAAACAAACTATTAATATTCAGTATTGTGATGTAACTGGTTAGTTATCACTAGGATTGCAACTATATATAATGTTTCCATCACATAATAAACGAATCATTTACAAGACAAACAGCAAAAGGAAAGGAAGTGGTTTAGTAAACTCATTAATAAATAAATTACCCTTTGAATTGCATATTCCTGGTTATAATTTTTGTGGACCTGGAACAAAATTGGAAAAACGATTGTCAAGAGGTGATAAAGGTATAAATTTATTGGATGAGGCTTGTAAAGAACACGATATTGCTTACTCACAATCAAATGATATAAAAAGAAGGCATTTAGCTGATAAAGTATTAGCTGACAAAGCTTTATCAAGGTTCAAAGCTAAAGATTCTAGTTTTGGGGAAAAAACTGCTGCACTAGGAATTACTGGTGCTATGAAAATTAAAAGAAAATTAGGTATGGGACTTCGAACGAGAAGAAAGTTCAAGCGAAAAACTCGAAAAGGACGAGGACTATCATTATCTCAGGTAATTTCAAAAGCTAGAAAAGGAATTAAGGGGAAACGTTTTAAAGACCTAAATGAAAGTATTCAAACTGCTTTAAAAGCTATTAAAAAAACTGGTAAAGTGTTACCTCCAAAGAAAAGGGTAATTCCAATCCCAAAGACTGGTGGATTTCTTCCACTTATACCTTTATTTGCTGGTTTGTCTGCTCTTGGTGCTCTTGGAGGAGGGGCTGCAGGTATTGCTAAAGCAGTAAATGATGCAAAAGCAGCCAAAGCGAAATTAGAAGAATCTAAACGACACAATCAAATGATGGAGTCCATTGCGGTAGGAAAAAAAGGAAGTGGACTTTATTTAAAACCCTATAAAACAGGATGTGGATTATACTTGAAACCTTATTCAAAAAACTGCTAAAACATATACCTCGAAAAGCACTTACAAATTACGATTTACTTAAATACGCTAAATATTTACAAATTCCCAACTTTCGTGGTATTTTTATGAGGGATAAATTACCAAAAAAGATAAAGTTAATTGAAAGTGCAATTGTCAATCTAGATAATCACAGTGGTGTTGGTACTCACTGGATAGCATATACAAAAAAAGGAAAAAACATAATATATTTTGATAGTTATGGTAATTTGCGACCCCCTTCTGAATTAATTAAATATTTTTATAGCGACCAAAATAATAATATTGTTAATTATAATTATAACAGTTATCAAAACTTTAACAAAACAAATTGTGGTCAATTGTGTCTAAAATTTCTTTATAACCATATGTAACACCTAATTTTAGTTTATTATTAAACATATTTTTAAAGTAAAATGTCATATAGTTTTGTTCTTAGCGGCAATTCCGCTATTTTAACATCAGAGTTACATCCTCCAATATATTTAGATGAAGATGTTGAATATGTTATCGGTCTTGTAAATTTCGAAACATTTAATGCAATTCCCAATATTGATGTTGGGAATAATGTATTAATTCATGATGAAAATTTAGAAATAGCCATACCCCCAGGTAGCTACGAATTAGAAGACATAACAGATTTTTTAAAAAAACACTTGGATGAGGATAAAATTAGTTTTAGTCTTTATGCAAATAATAATACTTTACGTACACATCTTAAATGTTCAGCCCCCATAACTTTTCGTGAAGGAACTATTGGTAAATTATTAGGGTTTAAAAATGGGCGATTGGAAGCCAACATTGAACATATATCAGATTTTCCCGCGGAAATAATTAAAGTAAATTCAATAAATATAGACTGCAGTATTGCAGAGGGATCATATTTAAACGGGAAACCTGTTCATATAATACACCAATTTTTCCCGAGCGTTGCTCCAGGGTTCAAAATAATTGAGTCACCTCAAAACGTCATATATTTCCCAGTCACCGTTAAAGTAATTGATAAAATAGCCATTAAAATAATAGATCAGGAAGGTGATTTGGTTAATTTTAGAGAAGAAACCATAACCATCAGACTACATCTTAAAAAAGTAGATTAAAGATGGTAATATTATATAACAATAAATCTGCAAACTTTACTAGAAAATTTAATAATAAAAACATTAATAAGACAAGAAAGAAACCAACTTCCTTTAGTAGGAAATCAAACTTCCAAAGGTTAACACCTTCTAATAGAAAATTTCTTCAAAGTTTGGGTTTTAAACTTAAATAAAAATGGATTATTTAAATGTAAGAGAAAATGTATTGGTTGATGAATCAATATTAAGCTGGGAAATTCTTTCTTTCGATCCTTTTAATCCTACAAAACTCGGACCAAATGATGAAATCAGAATTGCTTTGCAACAAACAGGAAAATATCCTTTACCTTGCAAAAGTGAAATTTATGTGGAATTGCAAGTAACTAAAGAAGATGATTCCCCTTTAGCTAATACTGTTTTAATTAATAATGCTCCGGCATTTTTATTTAAAGAATTACGCTATATTTTAAATGGTGTTACTATTGACTCCGTTCGGGATATTGGTATAACTTCAACTCTTAAGGGATATATTTCATTTAATCAAAATGAAAGTGCTAAATTGGAAAATGCCGGTTGGTATCCGAAAACAAAATCTAAAGAAAAAATTATGACTGATGACAAAGGTAATGTTTCATTATGTATACCATTAAAGATGTATTCAGGATTTTTTGAAGATTATAATAAGATTATTCTTAATTCACAACAAGAACTTATTCTAATAAGAAGTAATGATGATACAAATGCATTATTATCCAGTAATGAAGATGAAAAACCCAAAGTTAAAATTACCAAGTTGTGTTGGAGAGTTCCTCATCTTACTGTAGCGATTCCGCAAGAATTAGCACTTACCAAAATTATTGACAAAAATAGTGATATACTAATAACCTTCCGAAGCTGGGAATTAGTTGAATATCCAGAGTTATTGGAAACTACGAGGCACAACTGGCCCGTAAAAACATCTACAAAAGTCGAAACGCCACGTCATGTTCTAATTGCTTTTCAGAAAAATAGACGTGGTAATCTAAAAATGGATATGAGTAAATTTGATCATTGTAATTTAAGAAATATGAATGTCTTTTTAAATTCAGAAAGATATCCTTACAATGATCTTCAACTTGACTTTGAAAATAATAAATTTGCTACTCTGTATGAAATGTTTACAGACTTTCGTCAAGGGTATTATAACTCTCCAGTGGAACCAATTTTTAATCCGAAAGAATTTAAAGAAAATGCTCCTATAGTTTACATTAATTGTTCACATCAAAGAGATTTACTACAAACAGGTCCAGTAACCATGAGAATTGAATTTGAAACCAAGGAAAAAATTCCCCCTAAAACAGCGGCATATTGTGTTATAATTCATGATAAAGTTTTCAGTTACAATCCATTAACAAAAATTGTGAAACAGTTGTAATACAATTTCCTTAAGATAAAATACTCTTTTTAAACAAACCGCTACTTACGCTTAAGAGCGCACGCGTCAATTTTGATATTTATTAACGTAGCCAAACCAGAATTCTTCATTTATATAATGTCTTACGAGATTTCAGTTCGAGTATTAGATTTTCAACTTCAGTTGCAGAAATTAAAAAAACAAATAAGTGAATATCAATTAAAAGTAGAAATGATCAAGAAATTCAAATATTTGAAAATATGAAACTTATTCTAGATCTTCAAGGATTCAAAATTGAAAATAATAAATTTATTGTAAAGGAATTAGCAGCGTACGATGGGCAAAAGACAAGTCATTTTATTTTCAAAGCTCCATTTCCGATGGGTCATTTACCATCCTATTTACACAAACAAGCTCTGTGGTTAATAAAAAATTACCATTGCATTGAATGGTGTGAAGGATTTACACCATTACACAAATGTGGAGATATCATAAGAGATTTAAGCGCTAAGGTGGACTATGTTTATGTAAAAGGGGAAGAAAAGGCAGATTTCGTAAAGAAGTATTCCATGAAACCAGTTATCGAGATTGATGAACAACCCGCCCTAAAGAAAATGGATCCTTGCTGCTTTTATCATCAAAAAATACCATGTGTATGTGCATTATCAAATGTTTATTACCTTTACAACAATTTTTTTATGTAATAAAAGACTTGATTACAAATTATGTGTTTTATTTTCTAACATTGTTTTAATACATGAAATATTATTATTTAATCCTAGTTCTTGAAGTTTACATATTAAAATATCTATATTTTTATTTTTTAAATATTCGCTACAACATTTAGCTGCTAGTAAACATAATTCCGCATGTTCCATATAATTTAAAAACACTATAATATTCTGCGCTTCACTTTCTTGACCTTCATATGCATAAAACTCGGAACAGGCTGCGGACATCAAAAACTCTTCATACATTTCTCTTATTAATAATTCCATAATAAATCCTACACTAAAACCTCCCTGTTTCTCAATATCTCTTTATCTCTCTCTTCCTCTTCCACGATTTCTTTTAATATATCAGGATCTTTTATATAATCCTTCAATATCCTTAAAAAGTAACTGAATCCTATTTTCTTTATTTCATGAAAGAACTTCGGCAAATTTTGGGTTTTTCTATAATTTAAACAGGCTTCTGCAGCTAATTGGTATTGGAAGGCAGTCTCATAATATACCTGTGCCCACTCGGGGTGTGTTTTCCTTAGCATTGCATTCTTTAATTCGGAATTTTGAAGTTTAGTAAACTGTTTACCTAATTTGATTATTTCATTTTGCAAATCACTGTTCATAACTACCACTTATTTTTAATTTAACACTGTTCTTTATTAGTGGTGAATCTTCTATATAAGCTTAAGACTAGTTGTAAATGAATGTAGCTCGCTCAGATTCAGTCCTTTAAAATACCAGCTCCCCTCCAACTGCTACCAGCTCCCCTCCAACTACTGTGGTGGTTAGGAAGGAGGTAGGAGGTGGAGCAAAAAGAGGCGGAGTTTATGAAACCAATCGGAATAGGGGGCGAACTTGGGCAGCCAATCAGAAACAAGGTCATTCTTGGCTGACCAATCAAAAAAGTGGTGGGGGGGGTCAACTAGAAGCCCCCTATTCCCACTACTTACGTCGGCGTGGGTAAACTGGGTTGCGTTTTTTTCTTTCTTGTCGCAATTATTGCTGTCTTGAAACCCGACGATTATATAGCGCGGTCTTTCCAGACTTGTACTCGTTCTCAAGGCCCACACGTCGGAAGATGTTTGCCTTAAAGCTGGTAATTCGTACAGATCCCATTTACGATATGCCATTTGAATACTGGCATTGTTTCCACCTTTATTAATGCGAGACAGTATTTTCAATTTTTGCTTGTCGTCTGGAATGATGTGACGAATTTTCCATTCGATTTTGTCGATACTAATTTCTGCCTCTACTTCGCCGACGTAGCAATTGGTAAAAGTGCGAGCTATAATCATAATAAGCTCTTGTTTTACGTTGAAAACACCTTTTGCGTAATCTTCGGCGAATCCCATAAGATATTTTAAGGGTAATTTCCCGGAGAATACGTTACTTGCCGTGTCTACGATATCTTGGTTTGCTTCGTCGAGACCCCATCCGCACGTCATGAGAGATCTTTGTTGCAAACTTCCGAATGAAACCATGGTTTTTAATGTCGTCGTAACTCCAGGTTTACGAACCACGGCGACCTGCTCACCTCCCATCTCGTAGCGAATTTCATCGAACAAAAATGCGAGAGCATTATTTGATAAAAAACATCTTTTCGTTGCGTCTATGGGTTTAAATTTTCCTTCGATATATATGTAACTTTCGGCGATATCCAGTATAATATCTTGAAAATTAATGGGGATACGGACTTCATCCGAATTGTTGAATGATGGAGATCCGTATGGTTTATACGTATGCTCTTCTAGACTAATAATGGAATTGTCCAAGATGGGTTCGGAGAAAACCTCTATTTTATCGCTGGTGGTGGAAATCATTTTCGCACTTTAAGACCGATTGATTTTAAAAATTTATAGTCTTCGGCAGATAATTGTTGAGATGTTTGTGATCTAACGTCTGGATGACGACTAACCTTGACGTTAACTCTTCTTTTACTTTTATTATGTTTCGGCGGTTCCCCCATCTTAGTCGACAGCACACACAATTGACGATTGAAGCAAAAACCCATTTCTATGAAAGTTTCTTCAGTTCCAATTTCACGATTATTTTCTCGCCTTGAAAATTGATTAGATCACCGCTATCGTCCAAGATGCGAAGAGTAATGTTGTCGATAAACTGACGTCCTGCCGGCATTAACGGCATATAAATATTATTTTGTGGTCCTTTACTGATTTTGTAACCGGGCTCCACGTCGATATCGAATTCGAACAAGGTATGACCTTCCACCGAATTCATATATGCTCCGGAAATTATATTACAATCTACGCGTATGATGCGTACTTTCATTATTTCCACCATTTCGGTTGATTCGTGCTTTTTGTCTCTTTTTAACACTGTATGATTAAATCCTAACATTTTACCGATACTCGCCTCTCCCCGGAAATCTATAGTATATTGGGATTTCAGTTCACATTTCAGCGTATTATTATTAGCGACCAAGTAAAAGATTCCATCGTTCTTTTCTTCAGTTGAAATCCTCAAAGGCTCCGACATAGCTTTACCTATCTCATCTATTTCATAGGCCCCAGGTGGAATCTGCAATTGTATCGGCTCGGTGGTGTAACCCTCCTTCATGTAATCAAACTTATTGTTGCTTTCGTCCACATTAAAAATTGAATTGTATGTGTAAAATCCCAGCAATGCCAGATCATATTTGTTTTCTCTATTTAATTCGACTGGTGGATAAAAATCGGCGCTTAAGACGCTCGAGTGTCCTGTTAGTGTGAACGTATAAGACATGACTAACCATTAAAACATCACACATCTCGGTTTTATTCTTAGCGGCAACATTTAAAAAGATTCATCTTCACACCTTTTCTCACTGCATTTGATAGTGATGTTTTTATGCTATTTTCTGCTTTTATGCGCACATCGCTGATTTTGCAATAACAACAAAATATTTTTCTAGCCGTAAGATCCTCATCAACCGATATCGCTTTTGAGGTGCTGGGGCAACTTATCACAAACGAATAGAATTTCATTTGGGGCTAATACAATCATTACTTCCTTGGGCATGTTTTCTAACTATTTTACGGTCATTTTCCTTAATCCACCGGCTAGATGAAATGCTTTCAGTGATTGCAACATTTTAGTATAGTTATTGCGATCCATTTGCGGTGTTAATGGTGACGATGATGATGACATCTTTTACGCTGATGATTCGACAAGAAACTTTAAGCACAAATGTCCACACCAGACTGTTCCAAAATCCTGTTGACGATCGTATGTATAGTAAATAATTTTTGATGGTTCCGATCCCGTTTGTAGATATAGTACCAATTCGACCGGTGGGGGTAAATCGCCGAAGCTGTCATAAAATGTTACTTTAGAATTATTTTTTCTATAAGCTACCCAATGAGTCCCTGCACCACGCGTACTATCCAAATTCACTATTGCTGCTTCGTAACGTCGAGGACCTTGTCTAGGTAATGAATCCCTCATATAAACGCCTCGAAAGTGTCCTATTCTTTTCTTTTTGGCATATTTTTCTATATCGATGTTAGATAGTGGTCTTCGAGGTAGGGATTCAATTAGTTTTTTGATCTACGATTTAAAAATAATCCCATACCTTTACGATATGGCTTTAGAAACAAACCATTTCCTTTCGATTTTAAATACAGGCCGGCACCGGTTTAATCTTCGCTGCTTTTTTTTACAGCTTTTATGGCGCGCACAATTCCCGCTGCCCCACCGGCTAATGAACCCAAAGCTGATAATCAGGCAAAAATTGGTATTAATGGTAATATTCCACCAGTTTTAGGAATCGGTATTATTCTCGGTGTACGAACATTCCTTTTGCCACCTGCCGCTTTTACCGATCTACGTGCTGCCGACAGAGCTATTTTAGATGCATTCATGACATTTTTTTCCAACACATTTTTACTTCCGGCTTTTAAAAATTCCTTTGGAACTGCTTGTCGAATAGCTGTTCCGAAACTGACTTTCCGAACATGTCGATTTTTATTAACACCTTTCCTTTTAGTATGACGTGTAACTTTACTAGATGTTTTTTTTGTTGATAATGATGATGGTACACCCATACCAAAACGTTGTTTTCCTTTCATAATGTTTGTAACTAACCAAGCTGCTGTTTTTTCACCTAAACTGGAATCTTTCGATTTTACTCTATTCCAAGCACTTTGTTCGAGCTCGTAATCCGCTCGATGTCTCGCACTTATGTTGTCTTTATTATGTGAATAGACTAAATCGTGTTTTTTGCATGCGGCATCCAAAGGATTAATGCCTGGATCAGCTCTTGTTACACGTTTTATTACTTTTGTTCTGGGTCCGCAATATTGATAACCGGGAATGTGTACCTCGAATGGTAATTTATTTATTAACGAATTCACAATACCGTGTCCAGTTTTATTGGAAACGTGAGACCGTCCACTTCGTTTAACGCTCGGCATCTGAATGACAGTTTTTGTGAAAATTTGCCTATAAAATATCAAATTTTCCTAAGATGCGCGTTATCGATCTTAAACAAAAACTTCCTATTGACAATCTCGATGAAAAAGTCGGACTTGGATTTGAAAAGAAGATAATGAAGAGACACGGTCCTCTACTTCCTTCCTCTATTCGCGGCCTGTTAATTGGTCCATCCAATTGTGGAAAAACTAATGTCATGATTTTGCTGCTTACACACCCCCTTGGGCTACGTTTCGAAAATGTCTATATTACTCTCTGTATCAACCGAAATATGAGTATTTTAGGAAAATTTTAGCACCCATCAAAGGTTTAGGCTACTATGCCTTTAGTGATTCCAGTAATATTGTGGAACCGTCCGATGCAAAACCAAACTCCATATTTATCTTTGATGATGTTATATGTGAAAAACAAGATGTTATAAGATCGTACTTTAGCATGGGACGTCATAAAAATATCGACTCATTTTACCTAGCGCAAACATATTCGCGAGTGCCTAAACAGCTTGTGCGAGACAATGCCAATTTTATTATTATGTTTAAAGAAGATGAGTTGAATATGAAACACATATTTTCCGATCACGTTTCACCGGATCTAACTTTTACTCAATTTCAAGAAATGTGCTCAAAATGTTGGGATAATAAGAATGGATTTTTAGTGTGTTGTGGAATTGGAAAAGTTTTATGAACCCATTTCTAAGCCGTTGACAACTATATCTGATATGGTCAAGCAACATCAGCAGCAGCAACATCAACAACAGCAACAACATTATCCAGCTACAAAGTCACATAGTCCCAGTACATCAGTGCAGTCGACTCAAATATCAGGTTTTCCCCAACCTACACATTCCTTTCAAACCTCCACACCTATTCAGCAGCAGCAGCAGCAGCAGCAGCATCGCATTTCAAAAAAAGATATTAGCCAATCGGTGTTTGATACACCCTCGACATCAACTAATACATCTCTCGCATCCGCTGACACCACAACTTCCGATATTTTAAAGCACACCTGAAAGGATTACGTTCAAAACCATCTCTATACGATACTGTATATGGTGTACGTTTTGGTTCAAAAACAGATTATAACAAAAATTTTATTGGTAATTTAGAGGTGCGTTTTCGAAATGGAAATATTGTCTTATACAAAAAAGGGAAAAATATTGCAGAATATGGTGGATCACCGGCACTTTATGATTTGTTATTTCTTAAAACACCCCCAAGTGTAGGCAAGGAACAACAACAGTTAAGTGATAATGTACTTTCAACGTACAAGGAAATTTTGGAATCAACGAGTGCTGTCTACAACAATTTTAAAAAAAGTGATGGTTTAGGGGAGACCATATGGAACACATATTTACGAATTATTAAACCTCTGATAATGGACACAAAATTAGGCGGTACTATTACAAGAAAAAATCTCTCGAAAAAACTAAAGTTACCCACAAAAAAGAAATTATCTCCGAAAAAATTTCAATATGTCTACTGGAAAAAAGCTAAAGAGTTGGTGGATCGTTTACGTTTGTTGTGGAGTTCCAAAATGGCCGGTCACACTGGACACGAAAATGAAATTATGTCAATCATAGAGGAATTACGAGAAGAAGATGTAATATATTAAGCTCAATATTTAATGATATTATTCAGTTCTTCCTTCGATCTGAAACCTTTAATATTACTAATAATATGGAGCCCAGTCTAGAAAAAATCAAGATTGTTAATGAACTACATAGAACGGCTAGAAAAAATTTTGTACGACGGCGCACGATAATAAAAGGATACAGAGATTTGTGGCAAATTGATTTGGCTGAAATGCAACAGTATGCTGATGAAAACGATGGTTATCGTTATATTTTGGTCTGTATAAATTGTTACTCTAAATTTGTCTATACCAAAGCCATAAAAAACAAGACTGGTATAGAAGTTACTAATGCGATGAAAAGCATCATTGAAGAGGCATCATATACACCAACAAATCTGCAAAGTGATCAAGGAAAGGAGTTCCATAATACAAACTTTCAAGCCGTGATGAAAAAATATAATATAAATCATTATTCCACTTACAGCACAAAGAAAGCTGCAATTGTTGAGCGAGTCATAAGGACTTTAAAAAATAATTTATATAAACAATTCTCGACAAGAGGATCTTACAAATGGATACATATATTATCGGCAGTAACAAAAACCTATAACCATTCGAAACATCGCACCATTGGAATAAATTATTAACAAGTTCCACCGCCTTGGATTTAATGTCTGCAAAGAACATTTCGTAATCGGAATGCTCCATATCACTGCTAACCCGATAGGTTGCAATTCTCCTTTTGAAGGCACATTCAACGAGATGCACACCATGACATACCGGCAAACATGAATTATTTTTATGTTGTTGTGTTCGTTTATGCGCTGACATATGATTTATTGGAACATCTACATTACATGTAGCGCAATTAATTACCGGAATCGTCGATGTATACTCTTCAATTCGGAGCCGTTTTCCTCCAGGCACTTCATTAAATCTCGCCGCACACGATTCTATTTTATGACGTGTCATATTATAACTATTAGTAAACTTAGAACCGCAATTTTCACAAACATATGCCATGATTTGTCAAATATTAACACATGTACTACCTATACAAGTCAGAGCCAACTGATGAATGAATTTGCCCCATACCCTATATAAAACCATTCAAGGTCACCCCAAACCACGTAACATATCTTCAAGGTCACACACCCAAGATGACCTCCAACAAAGTCAAGGTCGTCTCGACCAAGGTCAAGGTCAAGGTGACACACACAACCTTGAACAAAAGGTCAAGGTCAAGGACAAAGCGCACGTGCACTTTCAAGGTCAATGACAAGGACATGTAGGCGAGGCCAAAGAGGGGTGGGGCAAGGTCAAGATCAAGGTCAAGGAGTGGGGGGATGAAGAGGATCGGGTTATGTTCACTACTGATTTCCATCGACTGTTTCATTTTCTTTGAAAAAAAATGGCTCAATGATGGTTCTGCCGCAAACGCCGGCCAAAACTGTCACTTTTCGGTCCCCCAAATGCGGTAATTTTGCTTATTAACGTCACCAGAGATTGTGAAATGGGCCTCGTCGGTCATCAAAATTTGCTTCTAAAAATCAGGTTTAGTGTCAACTATTCGAGTGATTGTTTGGCCATATTTCAAACGAGGTGGACGGTCTGTCGGTAATATTCTTTGTGTTAACTGCACTTTATACGGAAACAAATGCAAATCATCCTTTAAAATGCTCCTCAAAGTGGTTCCACTGACGCCAAAATGCTCAGCGCGGTGACGATACGACACTTTTGGATTCTGGGCAACGCTCTCTCTGACCGCTTCAACCAGTTCATTGATCGTTGATGAACGGTATGTTGACGATCTTCCCTTGTCCCGTACTCAACAAAATTCGAAAAAAAACGACGAATAGTGTTGTTAGACGGTGCCTGTTGGCCACGATATTTTCGACAATTTGCACGTTCGCTCCATTAGAAACCGAGAAAATGAAAAATTTTTTCAGATATGTATTTTGAATCTCCGAATTCAATTTGAAAATGAGAGCTCCTCACCCCTCTTTTTTCATTTTTCACGCGCGTGGGCGATATTCTTTTCATTTTTTATTAAAGTTTCCGATAACATAAACATTTAAATATTTGCATCAAAAAAGAGCTCGACAAGACAAAATTTTTGGTTTGAGAATCAGGTCTGTATTGTTTTTAAATTCACCGTAACCGGCAATCAACTTTGACACTTTATATCTCGGAAACCAATTGACGGATTTGGAATTTTTTTTCACGAAAAGAAGCGTCTTTCCAAGTACAAACTATATATTGCAAAAAAAATCCAATGAAAATCCGCCGAGATAATCTAATTGTTTATAAGCAAAAATATCAACAATAACACAACAAACTTGAAAAAAGGTTATTTCAACGCAAAAACTATAAATTTGATCCTAATGAATTTTAGCGTGTTATTTTATCATGGCCTAAAGTTTTCTTTGCTCTAATATGAAGGTCCTCAGAGAAACTTAAATGGTCGAAAAAACATTAATTAAAAACCTGCTTTTTTACCTCTTTTTTTTTCGTTATTTCTATTTTTCAATAAGGCAAATATACTTTGAGATTTTCGACTAACTATTTCTTATGGCAAATTTAATTATAAAACTTTTTTTCCTTTTCAACTTTCCTCTAAAATGAATACCTTCAAAGTTACATGAGACAAAATTTGAAAAAAAAAAAACGTTTTTTTTTTTCGTTAATTTTATATTCTTATTAATAGAAACAATGTTGCCCAACTTTTTGAAAGTACACGTATCAAATTTATCGTTATTCCGGTTATTTTTGAAGGCTTTTATGCAAAAAGCTCCATGTTCCATTTCACATCCTCGAAACGCCGATATTTTACTGATAAGCCCAAGTTTATGTGTAAAATTTACTTTTGCTTGGTATATCAAATAGATAGCATGGTTAAACTTAAACATCGAGTTTTATTTATGCCTAACCAAATAGTTAAAAGTGCCTTTCCAAAAGGTGATAATGGAAGAAGATATACAAGTTTGTCTTATCTTATTTCAAAGACTAGTTCATATAATGTGCCAAAAAATATCAGTAACATAAAAACATTTGTTAAATTCACCCCTTAGATAAGATGGAAGTGCCTCCATACAAGAAAAATGGAAAAAATTATAAAATTTCTGAAAAAATTATGTTCGAAGGTCACAACTTTCGCTGATCATTAAGTAACATTTGCCATTGCCATTGACACTCACCCTTTATAAGGGTAAGAATAACCCCTAATAATAAAAAATGCCAAAAATACTTATAAAAATTAAAAAAAAATTATTTCTTCCTTCATATAAATGAAAAGAAATATGAAAAAGATATCTGCATCAGGTCCAATATAATTACACTATACACCCCAAAAAGAAAGTATATTTTGCGATTAATCTGAACTTTTAGGCGATTTTATCACAGAACAAAGATATTTGACAGTAGTCAATTTTGTTAGCGAAGTTGGTAAAAAATATTTCTTGAACATTTAGGGCCCTTCAGATGAACCAACGTGAACTAACCCCGAATTAGAAGAGTGGGTGGCATGAAGTAATTTATTTTTATTATTTGATGAAAGGATTTTATTTTTGATTTCCGACCATGTAGGTTAGACAAAACGTTTTTTTCTTCAATTATTTATTTAGATGATCCTTGTAGGTAAAAAAACTTCGGCCGTAATTTATTAGTAGAGTTAGATTAGAATTTTATCATTTATTTACGACCCTGTAAGTTTCTTTTGCTGAAAATATCGATGACACTTGATTGGGAAAAAGTTTGGTTTTGATTTAATAATAGGAACTCAACTTTAGCGTGAGTTGGCGGTAATTTGGCGAAAGTTGAATCCTCTTTATAAAGTGTATTTGTATTGGATAAATATTTCTCGGATTTTTTGACTATAAAGGGTTGTTTTCACCCATATGAGAGAATGAATGTCAATAAAAATGAATCATAAATATATGGCGGTTATTATTCTATAATTAGCTGAAATTATAACTCATCAACCCAATTTTTTTCGGATATTTTATAATTTACTTCTATTTTTCTTGCATGGGGTTACTCTGTCTAAGAGACAAATTTAACAATTCCTTTATGTCTTTGATATTTTTTGGCATTTTACGTGACCTAAGCTTTAAAATATGATAAGATAAACTTGCTCATCTTCTTTCATTGACGAGATATTAGATTTTTAATATCCAACGTTTTATTCAACTGAAACATATTATGCAATCCAGTTTCGTCAACTTTGGTAATTAGTTTCTTTGTCGGGTGCGATCTTTCAATTGGTTCCGATAGGAAGTGGGTATTTCAGACCGGAAGTTCGTGTTCTTAAATGGTACAAACATATTTTTATAATGGAATCTGTTTCTACGCAACAAAATATGAAACAATTGTTTAAAAATTTTTTTTATAAAACGTCTTTCTTGACCAACAAATGATCTTTAAATTTAAGTTCGCGTTCTGTTCATACAAAATCTCTTATGTACTTTGCTAGCCGAATTTTCGAAAAGGCGGCTGTGATATCTAACAGTTTTACGTCATCTCAAAAGACAATGTCATTTTGAGGAGTCATAATCATATTTTTACAGCAAACAAAATTTTTAAACAACATAATAATTCTTTTTATATTAACAAAAATGAATAATTATATTTTTACTATCAGCGAGATTTTTAGAACATAATGATTTATTTTATAACAACAAAACTGAATAATCATATTTTTACTATTAACAAGATGAAAGTATTTCTCAACCAAAACCGTAACAACGTGATTATCTACTATTGCTATTTTTGAACAAATTATTATCTTCTTAGAAAATTTTGTTAGCAGTAAAAATATGATTATGACTCCTCAAAAGACATTGTTTTTTGAGATGACGTAGAACTGTTAGATATCACAGCTGTCTGTCCGAAAATTCGGTTAGCAAAGTACATAAGAGATTTTATTTTAACAAAAAGAGAGCTTAAATTTAAAAGTCATTTAGAGGTCGAGAAAGACGTTTTCGAAAAAAATGTTTTAAACAAATGCTTCATATTTTGTGGCGTAGAATCTGATTCTGTTTTAAAAATTTGTATGTTCTATTTAAGAAAACGACCTTCTGGTCTGAAAAACCCACATCCGGTCGGAACCGGAAATTGTAAGTGGCACCAATCGAAAGACCGTACCCGACACAGTTATAGAAAATTTTGAAATTGTCAAAAAACTCGTTTCTCCAGATTTTAAAAGATGTGGACTGGTGGTCTGGGACACCAGGTATGCAGGCGCGGATCCAAGGGAGGGGGCGGTGGGAGCGATATCCCCCCCCCCCAAGAGCTTCGAGTTCAGGAAAATAGACCCGATTTTGTCTCTTATACAATAGTTTATTCAAGAACTAGAGAGAGTAATAAATCATTCTTAATCCCTTTTTTTTTCTTCGCAAACTACCTATGTTCTTTAGTCTGGCAAAATCTGTTAAACACATATATTTTTCATAGGAATGGGTCAGAAATTTTAAAATCAAAAATACCCGTCTATAATAATGGACTATTTGGATTGGATAACAATAGATATTTGGAGGTGTGAAGTGTTAATAAAGATTTTAATCCTTATCATAGGCGTCGGAAGGAGGTTTATTTTATCACTAAGTATTTATGGCATAGAATATTATTTCCATAATAAACTTAAAATAAAAATTTTTTATTATATTAATTTATTTCTCATGATTTCTTAATAATTCACATACATTAGAAAATATAGATAATTTTGACATATTTAATACAAATCACAACTGTTTTTAATTATTTTTAATTTTGCATAGAAATCGTTTTAGGTACATTCAAATTAAAATGTAACATTTTTCTCTCAAAAAATTCTAAGTTGTGATTTAAATACTTACAAAATACCCATTGTCAAAAATACAAGAAGTAAAACATATATAAAAAAATAAATTCGTTCATATAATATTAAAATTTTTTTGGGGCTATCGGTCATTTTATTATTAATTAAAAACATTTTTAAGACATTTGACGTGTCAGTTTATCAATTTCTTAAACAATCTGCAGAATTACATTTAAACACTAAAGAGGGATTCAAATGTAATTAATTTTTATTTGTTGTAGTTTAAATTAGACCTACTTATTTTTATTTTTATTGCACTGACATCTTAATTTAATTTACTTTATTATATGGCAATCCGATAGCCTCAAAAAAATAAAATTAACATGTTAATTCTACACGCTTAAGAAAGAGACACAAATACAATAAAAAAAAAATTACGGCTAATTGGAATTAAATATATATAAAATTAAAAAGCGGGACACACTGAAATAAAAATATATACAAAAATAAAAATATATATAAGCAACATTAAACAATAAACTACAACAAAAACAAAAATTTAAATAATAAATTGTGTTTACACTGGCAAACATTACGTATCTAATTCGTAATCAAAGTCAATGAAGCTATCTTCGCTCAAATTAATTATAATTGGTTCCTCTATCTCACCAATCATGGGATCGAGTTTCCACATTTTCTTTTATTCTTTTATTATATGGATTTGTCCCAATTTTCTGCAGTAACTATTCAAAAAAATCTTTTAAAAATTCAGTTAAATTACTAATTTTGTAAATTGTGTTATTTCTAGCAACTCTACCTTTTACTTGGGAGAGATATTTCCTTCCCCAGCGGACATTTTCCGGACGATCTATAAGAACATATTTCCTATCAGGTTTTTCCTAGCAAAAATTAAATTTTCTGAGCAATTTCCAGAGCTCAGTTCTTTTAATTTCAGGTAAATCCCGATCTTCATTGATTTTAGTTAGAATTTTGTCGAAGATTGGTATCTGCTTCTCATAATAAAATGTGTGTACAACTCCTTTTATTGCAGTTTACATCTCTTCTTCCAACGAGGTTTTTCGTCTGCCTGTGATCGAATGTGGCTTGGGAGTACTAACAATTCCAATCGTTTTTTCCTCCTTCAGTATTCGGTACATAGTAAATTTTCCAACTCCTGTCATGTCGAAACACATCTCAACAGAGCCTTTAACATTATTATCTAGATACTGGTATCTTAAGGCATCATAAACATTTATCGTAATAAATTTTTCGCTGAGCAAAAAATGCCCTGGTTTAAGGATTTTTGAATAAATATTGAGGTGGCAGCCATATCTTTTGGGTATCTCACTGATCTCAAATAATATATTAAAACAAACACAAACAAGATAAATCACTAAACATACACTGTAAGGTGTACTTTGCTCATTGACAGAAATTAAATTGAACTATCAGAAATTTTATTGTTGCAGTAAATTTATAAAAGCTTATAATATTTAAATATATTTAGATTTACAGCAGTCCTCAGTTACCTTCGGCACTGGAGCAGGTACGTTAGAGGTTTCGGTAACAGTTTTATTACTCTCTCTAGTTCTTGAATAGAGTATAGAAATGTGTATGCTTCCGATGGCCCCTCCCCTTCCCAAGAACTTTGAGTTCAGGAAAATAGAACCGTTTCTGCTTTTTATATTAGGAATGTGTATGTTGCTGGCACTCCCCCCCCCCCGTTGACAACTTGTTTTTTTTTGCGATTGCCCCCCCCCCACACAAGAGCTTTGAGTTCAGGAAAATAGACCCGATTCTGCCTTTTACACTAGAAATGGGAATGTTGCTGGTGTCTACCCCCACCCCCCCGTCGACAACTTGCTTTCGCTGGCCATAGTGTACTTTTGTGATATCACCGCCCCCCCCCCCCCCCAAAGAGAGAGGCTGGATCCGCCCCTGCCGGTATGTGTATATATATATATATATATATATATATATATATATATATATATATATATATATATATATATATATATATATGTATATATACTCATGTAAAATAAAAACCTACTATGTATTATTACTAATCAAAAAACTGGTTATTGAAAAGTTCTGTAGACCAACTTTTGATTCCATCATAAAACCATGAGTACGATTTTATATCGAAAGTCTCTTCAACATAAGTCAAACAAGCACGAATACCGTGAGATTAGTATCACCCAATAAAACATTAGCCATTTTCTGACTCCACCGTCAAACCCTGTATATTATTTTTTACCGACTTCTAAAAGAAGGACGTTATCAATTCGTCGACTATGTATGTTTTTTTTTTATGTATGTACACCGATTACTCCGGAACGGCGGCACCGACTTGAATGAAATTTTTTACGTTATGTTCAGGAAGTTGCTGCGGTGGTGCCATATTTGTTTAGACGAAATTGGTGTAGTAATATCCAAGATGGCGCTGACAATGTGGCGGCCAAAAAAATTAATTATATTTGATTTTCTCCAAAATTGTTGTGGGGGAGCTTTCGGGGTCGCACATAATGGATCCAACATATTTTTCAAAATTCAATATGGCGGATCCAATATGGCAGACAAAACAAACAATTTTGTCCCATTTTCTCCAAAATTAGTACGAGGGAGTTTTCAGGGTGGTACATAACTAATCTAAAATTATTTTAAAAAAATTCAATATGGCGGATCCAATATCGCGGACGAATTTTGTCCGATTTTCTTCAAAATTGTTACGGGGGAGTTTTCGGGGTCGCACATAACGAATCTGAAATTATTTTTTAAAAAATCAATATGGCGGTTGCAAGATGGCGGATTAAAGATTCTACATTTCCCGACTTTGTCTAAAAATTAGTATTGGGGTATTTTGTTAGTGTTAATTATGAATTTAAAATATTTTTTGAAAAATTCAATCTGGCAGATTCAATATGGTGTCCTAAAAATTTGACATTTTTTGATTTTCTCCCAAACTGATATAGGGGGTTGTTGAGGGTATATGAATTTAAAAGTATTTCATCAGGATTTAATATGGCAAATCCAAGAGCGCGTACTAAAAATTTTACATTTTTTTATTTTGTTCAAAAGTGGGACTGAATCGTTTTTGAGGATGTAAATAGCGAATATATGAAATTTTAAATTTCCGGATTTCATTCAAATTTGTACTACAGGGCGGAGGTAATATGGTGGGTTGAAAATTTTACCTTATTGGCATTTTTTCAGATTTGGTATTAGAGGGTTTTCGGGGTGGTGTATTACGAATATGAAGTTAATTTTTTACAACTATTAGGTTGATAAGATACAATATGAGGGACATAAAATTTTACATATTCCGATTTTATCTAAAATTGATATTGTCTCTTGAGGCATATACAAACTCAATATGCAGTATAGAATATATTGAGCTAAGAAATTTACATCTCAGGTTCTTTAAGTATTGAAAATTGATATTGTGGGGTTCTTGAGGCGCATACAAATTCAATATGCACTATAAAATGTATCGAGCTAAGAAATCTACATTTCAGGATCTTTAAACATCGAGATTGGAAGGTTTTGGGGCCTATATTGCCTATCTAAAATTAATATTAAATTTAAGATAGTGGATTTACTATGACAGACTAAGTATTTGTTTGACACAATTTTACTGGTATTTGGAAAAACTCTAGGAACCAAAGAATTTTTAGTGGCTCATTTTAGGGCAATTTACAACTTTGGATAAAATGGGTACTTTTTTGCTATCTTGGAGTCATTGTGAGGTACACTAATCTCGATTAGTACTTAGTTCAAATAATTTATGGATATCATAATGAATTCTAAAACTAAAAATAGAAAAATAAAATTTTTATAAAAAAATTGAATCGACTTCTAAAAGTGCGATAAAAGGTGAAAATAACTATAAATTTTTATACAACTTTTTGAAGTTGGCGTCAAATTATTTGTAAATGAAATAAATAACTACTAATATATACAAATTATGGTAAGAAAGCAATTACAAATACAGTATTTGTAATCTGTTTATGCAAATCACATTTTGTCAGCTATTAGTTTGGTGCCGACTTCAAAAAGTTCAATTTCATATAAATATTTATAGTTATTTTTCACTTTTTAGCGAACTTTTAGAAGTCGGTTCAATTTTTTTATAAAAATTTTATTCATTAAAATGTCTTGGGAACAAGTCAAAGCTAACTTGACTCATCTAAATTCGGATATTTATTTAAAAAAAAAACTTAAACGAATTTCAGAAAAAATACTAATCACTATATGTTTTAAGCAGGTGTGGTACTATTAAACTAGATAAAATCAATTTTTTACGAAAAGTCATGAAGCGAAGCCGTGTATTACGGCTTTCAAATAAAAAAGGTAACATAATAATTATATACTAGAGTCTATGGAAAGTTAATGAATTAAATTTTTATAGAAGAATAAAAAAAAAAGTTAAAACACGTAAACAGTCATTATATCTTGGCTGATATTACTTCAGATAACAAAAAATTGTCAGTAAACGTTTGTGATTTTGACCTATAAGCAGGAGCGTCTGCTAAAATACAGTTATAAAATTAATCTGAGCTATTTTGTATTAATTATATTTCACCATGAACATTAAAAATATAAAGTTATATATGATAATCTCTGGTACATGGGACATTAAGTGGACGAAAAATATATTTTTAAAGACCGTTTACTTATGGCTGCGTTTCGGCTTTATAGTAGTTGGTATAATTTTTATTACTTCAAGTCTGATAAAGTTCTTTCGGTTATTATCAATTGGTGGTGATAGTGAGAATATGGCCGAAAGTAGCGCTATGGTAATAACATGCTTACCGGTTATGATAAAATTATTTATATATCAGAAAAATAGTGTGTCGAAACTATTCCAGGAAGTAATAAAGAGAGAAGAACAAATGAGCTTGTCTCTCGATGAAGAAATAGTACTGTGCTACAATCAGGGTGCTAAATTTGCCAAGAATTTATATTTATGCATAACTGTATTTGGCTTTTTTACCACAATTGTTTATGCCCTGGGTAATTTGATTATATATTTAAATGAATCACCAACACAGAAAGACCAAAACGAATTGCTAGAAAATTCTTTGGCGTTACCAATGTGGTTCCCGTTTAAGGAGAGGAACCATGCAACGGTAGTATTTATAATAAGTACATTTTTTTGTGGTCTAGATGGATTTTTATTGATTGCCGCTCACATGATATTCTTTACGCTCATGATATTTACTGCTTCTGAGTTAAAAGTTTTACGTATTTTCATAGAACGCCTCGACAGTAACAATGAGAAACAACCAACAGAGCACTATAATATTAAGTTAAAAAAAATTATTGAAAAGCATGTATTTATTATGAGGTAAGTAAAAAGATAATTATATTTAAAACACAATATTTTATTTTCGTGAGGCTGTGGGTGTTCGAGAATGATTCTTGATTCATCAAAAATAACGATTTTTGTACTTGAGTACTAATGAGAAACATATGGTATATTTGTATCTCAGAAAGTACTGGATACATTAAGAACCGAATATAATCCTTCTCTAATGGAATAGCCTCATTCAACAGCATTAATTATGAATTAAAACCCCTTAACCTTATATCGGATGAATATGAATGAATAAGTAGTAATGCTTGAACCGTCTTGAAATAGAATATCAAACCATATTTCTTTTTGGTTCTATCAACCATATCAAATAAATATTTGCTTGCGTACATTTTTCGTTTGTGGTTCAGTTATGAAATACATAACCTCTCATAGTATGCCGACTTATTATATATCCACGAGGGGTGTGTTATATCGAGGTGAAAACATAAAAAATATAAAAAATGTTAAATTAGCGAACGATTACAACCTTTAGTTAGATAATTTCGTTGGTAATCTAGTCTCACTTGAGGGCAAGCGCGGATCCAAAGGGGGGGGGGTGATCGCTCCCCCCCCTTCCAAAAGCTTTAAGTTCAGGAAAATAGACCCGATTTTGCTTCTTATACTATAGTTTATTCAAGAATTAGAGATAGTAATAAATCATTTTTTAACTTTTTTTTCGCAAACTACCTGTTCTTTAATCTGATGTCTTTGACAAAATCTATTAGACACATATATTTTTCATAGGAATGGGTTCGAAATTTTATAATCAAAAAAACAGGTCTATAATAATGAACTATTTGGGTTGGATAACAATAGATATTTGGATGTGTGAAATGTTAAAAAGGATTTTAATCCTTGTCATAGGCGTCGAAAAGAGGTTTATTTTATCACTAAGTATTTATGACATAGAATATTATTTCGGTAATAAACTTAAAATAAAAAGCTTTTATAATATTATTTAATTTCTTACGATTTCTTAATAATTCACATACATTAGAAAATATAAATAATTTTGACATATTTAACACAAATCACAACTGTATTTTTATTATTTTTAATTTTGGCATAGAAGCCGTTTCAGGCACATTCAGAATAAAATATAGCCTTTTTCTCTCAAAAAATTCTAAGTTATAATTTAAATACTTACAAAATACCTATTGTCAAAAAGACAAGAAGTTAAACATATATAAAAAAATAAATTCGTCCATATAATAGTAAAAATTTTTGGGGCTATAGGTCATTTTATTATTAACTAAAACACTTTTAGAACATTTGACTTTTCAGTTTATTTATTTCTTAAACCATATGCAGAATTAAAATTAAACACTAAAAAGGGAATCAAATATAATTAATTTTTATATGTTACAGAAAACTTAAATAATAAATTGTGTTTACGCTGGTAAACACTACGTATCTAATTCGTTATCAAAGTCAGTGAAACTCTCTTTCTTCAAATTAATTATAATTGGTTCCTCTATCTCACCGATCATGAGATCGAGTTTCCACGTTTTCTTTTATTCTCTTATTACATGGATTTTTCCCAATTTTCTGCAATAACTTTATTCAAAAAAATCTTTCGAAACTTCAGTTGAATTACTAATTTTGTAAGTTGTGTTATTTCTAGCAACTCTACCTTTTACTTGAGAGATATTTTCTTCTCCAACGAACATTTACCTGACGATTTATAAGAACAAATTTCCTATCTGGTTTTTCCCAGCAAATTAAGTTCTCTGAACAATTTCCATAGCAAGGTCCTTTTAATTTCAGGTAAATCCCTTCATTGATTTTACTTAGAATTTTGCCGACCATTGGGATCTGCGTCTCATAATAAAATGTATATATAACCCCTTTTATTGCAGTTTACATCTATTCTTTCAATGCGTTTTTTCGTCTGCCTGTAATCGAATGTAGCTTGGGAGTACTAACAATTTCAGTCGTTTTTTTCTCCTTCAGTATTCGATATATAGTAGATTTTCCAACTCCAGTCATGTAGTAATACATCTCAACATAGCTTTTAATATTATTATCTAGATATTGAAATCTGGGCATCATAAACATTCATCGTAATAAATTTTTCGTTGAGGAAAAAATGCCCTGGTTTAACGATTTTGGAATAAATATAGATGTGGCAGCCATATCTTTTGAATCTCAATTTTAAATAATATATAAAAACAAGCACAAACAAGATAAATTACTAAGGACACACTGTAATGTGTACTTTACTCACTGACAGAAATTAAATTGAACTATCAAAAATTTTATTGTTGCAGTAAAATAAAAGCTTATAATATTTAAATATAATTAGATTTACGGCAGTCCTCAGTTACTTGCGACACTGGAGCAGGTATGTTGGAGGTTTCGGTAACAGTTATTCCCTAGAGCTTTCAGTTCAGGAAAATAGAACCGATTCTGCATTTTATTTTAGGAATGTGTATGCTGCTGGCACTACCCCCTCCCTTGACAACTTTTTTTCTTGCTATACATGGGCAAAAATATTGTTAAAGCAAATTTTGACATTATATTATAAAGTTTTAATTTAAATATTCCGATTTTCAACTCTTTATTTTTATGACATCAAAGTTGGATTTTGCTCATTTTGCGAAAGTTTTTTTTTTAACTTGCCGACAATGTTTCAAACTCTTTTAAGAAATCAAACTTATGGCAGATAACGAAAATGAACTTCTCCTGATTGGAGAATAATAATAAAATAGTATACCGCACAGAGATTTACATACCAAGCTTTTTAACAGATTAAAGAACTTTTCTTGGTAAGTTTTATTAATGAACATCAAAAGGATAACCTGAAACGATATATTCTAAAACATAACAGAATATTGATCAATCTTAATAAAATGAATCGCTCAAAATTCGAATAGCCAGAACTGTTTTAAAAATTTTATTAAAATACTAAAAAAATGTTGTAAAACCTTGCCCATTTTAATGTTTCTGATATCGCAATATAATATATCCATCATCAATTTTAGATACAATATAGCAATGTTAATAAATACTTTCAAGCTTGTGTTCTCATTTCTTCGAACTTCAAACGAAGACTATCTCGCTTACTACAAAAAAAAAAATTTTAAAAATAATTTTCTTAAAATAAGAGCTGTTGTAAGTCCGTGAGAATTCGAAAAGCCTTTGAAATTATATGTATGTATTTGCCCCTTAACTTCCCGAAAATTACAAACTTAATTTGACCAAAATTTTACAGGCGTGTTTCGTCCACAGTACCGACGGTAGGACTTCTCAGTGGGACCCTCGTTACCTTTCGCAGACACCCTGTTTTGACGTACTATAGTAAAGTTGAATCTAATATTTGTAGTTGGGGACGTATCGATAAGATATTAATTTTTAATGTCTTGCTCACATAATATTCTTTTTAGTTTATGTCCGCCATTTCGTCGTCATATTACGACAGAGTCTACAATTTTTTAGGTTGTTTTTTCGGACAATATTTAAGAAATTGTAATATCTTTATATCCACTCATTCATCATTTTAGATTTTTGCACGTAAGACACATAATAATAACTATATGTTTAATTGCATTGGGATATATTGCATAAAATTCTTAAAATTTAAATATTAATCTGTGACCTATCAAAACCCGTGCAATTAATCTCCCTAGAAGATTTACAATTTAGGAGCACGCTTAAACATGTAAATGTTTATATGTAATGAAAAATTTACGTACGAGTGTGCCAGATTGGATATTTGTATCTTTAAAAGACAAACCTTCAACTTTCACCCACTTAATGGCAGAATTTAAGAAAATTCCTGGTTATTTATAACGAAGACCTTATATATAAGTATCAATTTAGATGCCTCTTTTTGTAGGTTATCGTGATATTTAGACGATTTAATTTCATAATAGCATTTAGAAAAATGCTGTTTTGCGTATTTTCTTTTTTCTTTATTCTTAGTAAATGATTCTCCAATCAATTTAAGTATCCAAGAGATTATTTTCTATAAAAAGTTCAAATAGAAAAGTTATCGTGGAAAATTTTGCGAACAAGTGTAATAAATGATATGCTAAATAATCAAATTTTGAAGAATATACACAAATATCACAACTGGTAAAAAGAACTATAGCTAGACAGAATCATGTAACTTGGGAAAAAATAATGTCAGGAAATCAACTCCTATGCTGGAGGTCGACAATGTACCTGAAGACTTATAAAAGCCGTCAAAATAAATGTGAAGAAGAAAGTACACCCACATTTTATTTAAGGCAAGAAATGGGTAGAACACTTTAAAAAGTTACGGACGGAGCATAGACCAGAATACATAAATCAGGATGCAAATACCACAATAAAAATTGAACGAGAAACAATAAATGTAGATTTACAAACAATGAAAATGATAATTGATGGTATAAAGAATGGAAAGGTTCGCGATTCAGAAAAATCACCAAATCATACACAAATGGCAACAAAAAGGAATGAAATAACTACCGAGGTATCTCAGTTACAAGTACCCTCAACAAACGGTAGAATTATAATATATATTACTGAACAGGAATATCAAGAATATTAGAGGGAAGAAAAAGTTGGATTCAGAGCCGGTCGATCGTGCAGTGATAACGTTTTCTATTTAAAAGAAATAATCGAGAAAAAACTCGCTACCAACGGAGATATGTACCTAACCTTTATTGACCTCCAAAAGGCCTATGACACAGTTCCATCAAAAAAGCTTTGGAAAGTGCTTCACGAATCAAACCTCAATTACACCGTCATGAAAGCTCTGCAAAACTTTTGTGGACAGTCAACTTCAAGTATAAAAATAGAAAAAAAAATTATTCCAACAATTTACTGTAGCACAGAGGTTAAAACAAGGATGCTGTATATCACCAACAATGTTTAAAATGTATGTATATGCTGTTTGATATACATTGGAAAAAAAGGTTGGGGGTATGGATATTAAGCTCAACGAGAATACGTGCCTGTATGTATGCCTTGCAATTCGCAGTTGATCAAGCAGATATGATGATATGAAAAGTACAGAGATGGGTCTAACGGTGAAAATAGAGATGACCAAACATCTATGCGTGGATGAAAACCAGAGCAACTTAAAACTGATAATTGATGAAATATCAACTTGTGACGAAAATAAAAATTTGGGAATGGCTTTTAAGAGTGAAGGTACAGATGATAAGGAGACATTTATAAAAATCACATAAGCAAAAAAAGCTATATCTTGACTAAATAGTACACTATGGAATAACCAAATCAACATCAAAAGAAAGCTTAACATATATAAGACAATAGTTGGGAGTTCTTTGCTCTATGGGGCAGAAACTTGGAAAACTACAGAAAGATAATAGAGAAGAATAGAAGCTGGGGATCACTAAGAATTTCCAGAGTAGAGAGGATACGAAATGAGGAACTAAAAGAGAGAATGTGAATTGAAAGAACAATACATTGAAAGAAAACAATTAACATGGTATGGACATGTAAACTGAATGCATGATAGAAGAAGACCAGGATTGACAATGACAACTAAAGTAGAGAAGAAAAAGAGGAAGACCGCGAATATCGTGGAGAACCGGCACCAAAAAAAAACAATAAGTACCAGAAATCTGGAAAATAGATAGTGGAATGATAGAAATAAATGGAACTTAGGAATCAGACAGCGACGTAGGAAACTACAAACCGACATATATTTATGATGATCTTAAAAGCAATTTTTATCCTATCAATAGGTAAGCAAATGCAGCTAGAAGCTTGTATCCTTATGCACAATTTGAAAACAAATATTAAAACCTATTTTGTAGATTTAGTTCATTACGTGTAAGACGCTTTTTTTAATTTCTATAAGACGTCAAAACTAGTTTATCTACCTACTGCCTCTTTTTGAAGAAACTTCTCCATTCATCTCCGCTTTGCACAAGTATGATTAGGATTTTAAATGACCGACTATACACATACATTTTATTTCGCTTTTGAGCGTTAATACGGCTCAGTTAATATGCAACAAACATATATTCCATACGCAATGATAAAGTTTCTAGAGAAACTGGTAATTTGGCATGATATGTGTGACAACGATGCAATCTACCAAATAAATGCCGGAAGTGATTCATTTAAATAGCTCGCATGAAAAGTGCTAAAAATAATTTTGCTTTAAGTTGGTTACCTGATATGTAAAGTTTTAGCGTACTATATCGACTAGGTTGTTAAAAGTTGTAGGGTTATTGACACAACTTCAAATGTGCTCTTTAATTTTTAAAATGGCTTTCAAAGAAAGCTGAGGAGTGGTTGAAGACTTGACTGATTCTGGTTTACCATCACATTTCAGACTAACGAAAGTATCGACAAAGTTAAGGTGAAGAAAAATCCTCATTCAAGCTTAAGACAAAAGGCTCAGAATATGTTCATGTATTATGACTATGTTCACACCCTTTTATCTGATGTTTTGGACATGAGACGCATCGCTTCACGACTTGTTACTCAGAAGCTCAAATTTTTTCGAGAAGAGCAACACCAAAAAAATGTAAAAATAATTTCAGGATTTTATGGAAAATATTATAGGAAACCCAAATACGTAAAAATATATATTGAATAACTTCGAAAATTCTTACCCGCTCGGCGTCATCAATTAAGTTTTTAATTGTCAGTTCTACTATGTATCGATGTACATCGAAAGAACGCGCGAATTGTGTCATTTGAATTGTTAACACTGAGTTAGATATTTAGAAATGAATTCTATGAGAGACGAAGCTAATTTCGCACACTCTGGCGCCGTTAATAAAGAGAACTGTTCCTTTTAGGATATTAACAATCCTCACATGATTCACGAAACACCATTGCTCAGAAACCATCATTGGGCCTTTCTTCTTCACAACTGATTATACAGTCAATGACGATTGATATCGGTGGGTGTTATCATATTTTGTATATATTTGTATACACAGGTGTGGAAAATCTAAAACAGAACATCTAAATAACGACAAAGCAACAGACAGAAACGGACAACCCATTTAAGTCTGTTGAAGAAGCCAAATAAAGCATACTGTTGTATCACAGCTTGCTTCCAGCAAATATCATTTGGGTTGTCAAAACACAGTGGATCGAAATAGACGAAAATAGGTGACCAAGCACGGATTTAATATTAAAAAGTATAGATTATCGCATCCAACATAGCACACTGAATCTTTAAAATCATGAAAATAAATATGCAATTTAAAAAAAAAAAAAAAGAATAATTGTATTTCTAGGAATAAAATATTGCGCTTGAGTTCAAGGTGTATTTTAAAAATAAATACATGGATACCGATAATCGTTAAAAAGGCGAAAGCACTATTTCCCGAATGCTTGGAACTTCCTGTAAATGTAATAATTTGTAACTAATTTAATGTTTTAATAATATTTATTGATTAACATAAATGAACAAATAATACGACTGTAATAAAAATAATAAAAAGAAATTTTTTATAATTTCTTCCTGTGTTAACATCTCTTTTCTCATTTTCCAGTAAGTACGAGTTGTTATTCGAATCCTTACGATGTCAAAAAATAAAGTTAGGATATGTCTATGCGAAAAATATTGGAACACATCCTTCATATTTTTTTCTCAAGAAAATTTCCGGACAAAGTCTAGGCGATAGTTCCTTATCAACTTGTTCATTGATTTTTGTGTATCTTTCGATAGTTTACCTATCGGTAATACTGGAAATGCTATGATGTCTGATCCATGGATAAGTAATTTGTGGATTCTTGTTGACATGTGTCAAGAATATTCTTTGAAGAACAATCATGCTGTTTGAGGTATGTATTCGCAAATATTCTCTATTGCAATTTAATATCCGCTTCAAATACTTTGCAAAATGAGGTGAAACTGGAGGATCAGTTTCCGCTTTACTCTTGTTGTAATAGCTGTCACATCATTGTTCTCGAAGAATCGCCGAGCTGTGTTGCCATCGTTAGTGCTTCCTAACGCTTTGTTTGGCGTGTTAACAAGCAGTCCTAATCTCTCTTCTCAAAGGCCTGTTGGATGGCAGCCTTTCTCTTTGTTTTCACCTCTTTGTCTTTCTACTTACGAACTTGCTACTTCTGTGTGTCACGTTGATGCGACAAATACAAGCATCATTCGAAATATCTAATACATGCATGTAGAGTTAACAGTTGTAGCTTGAAATACTCTGTATTTACTGGGACACAGTATCAATGTTGTTGAACTGAGATGTTTGGCAGAGATAACAACGTTGGACCGATTTCGCTCCAGCCAAAGAATTCACCTAGCATGAAATACTCTGTATTTACCGAGACAGGGTATCAATCTTGTAGAACTATGATGTTGTTTGTCAGAGGTAACAGCTTTCGACCGATTTTGATCCATCCACAGTGTTCTTCTAGCTGTCTATCGTCGTCATAAATAAGTTGTACTGTACAGAAGCTGGGGTGGTAAAGAGAAATCTTTTATATGAAGCAAGTTGTTTAGTTCGAGTTCATAATTTTATTTTTTCTTTAAAGACGTTTCTTAGGTTTCCTTAATAAATTCCAATTTCAGAGGCCGCAATTCAAGGTAGAGAAGGGTTTGGGATTGGACAACAGAATTTGTTCTTGTTGATCTGGCGTGCTAATCGAAGTGGAACAAGAGAAGTGAGGAATAAGATGGTATCAGAAATATTCGATCAGTGAATTTCATTTCTGACAACGTTCCATCGAAGCCCCATTGCAAATGAAACTCATATTTGCAAATGTAAGATCTCGATTTGCTCAAGGTGCAAGCAATATAATTCGATCCTCTGTGTAATCCAGTAAGCCTGGCAGTTTAACCTCGGCTTTTAATTTAGTAGAGGTTAGATAATCGGCATGTGGATAACAAGCTTTTTTTGTATTCCGCGTACTAAAGTACGTTGGAAATATATTACTGTCTTTCTTTTTAGCCCAATTTCGTAATCGTTGATATTTATCTTTTGACAATCAAGCGGCACCTTCATTGGCATTAAGCAAGTTCGGAAAAAACTGGAGATTCAGCAGAATTTCGTGGAAGTTGTAACCTATACTTTAATTGTCATTGCATTTTGAGATAATTTGTTTCATTTTTCGTATAAAAGTTAATAGAAGAAAAATAAATTGCGATTTTTAATTAAGTGCATGCTGCCTGAAGGAGTGTCTATTTAAAAATGTGAAAATGGAGTGCGACGCTCCCACAAGACTGCTGCTTTTGACCTGAAACGAAACCTTAGAAAGAAAAGACTGACCGTTCAGATTACCGAGATTTAATAGAAACGTTACTATAGCCAACCTTCTAGTTTAAATTTCTTAACTAGAAATTTTTTCCAATTTATTTTGGAAACGTTTCTTAATTGTGACCCACTAAGCGCCTCTAATTTATTTCGGCTTAGTTCGGGACAGATCATCGAAGAACGCCTACGCGGCATATTACTTCCGTTTGACACAAACAAGAGCTTGAAGCGAATGAGAGGGTGTACTTCTTTTCATCTAAGCTTACATGTATTCTACGGAATTTGGAATATTTAATGACTGATGCATTTATTATTTTAAATACATCAAATAGTCCAAATACAAAAAAAATATTTTTTGTTTTGTTCTGTTTCAAAATAAACATTGATTCTAATACAAATACTAGTGAAACGTAACGGTAATTTCGAAGTAAATAAGTTAATAAACCAATTTAAAATTAAAAATCATTCTCGAAAATAAACTTTAATTCTGGTAAAAAATAAAAGTAACACATTCAGTAATTGTAAATAAATAAACAAATAATTCAATTCTATTTAAATCAACAAAAACACTTAAAATTCTACGAGAGGTGTTCAAACAAGTATTCACTTTAAACAAGACCCAGTATATTGTAAAATGGGGTTCGCGTATTTGCTAAAACTTCAGGGGTTATGTTTATGAGAACCTCATTAATTTTTTATCTCAGTTCATCCAAATTATTAACACTTTAATATTTGTTCATATTTTGGAAAACATGACCCCAAAGAAAAAAAAAACAATTGGGCCAAATATAGAGACCGGAGTAGCAGTTGAATGATTTTCCTTGTGCTAATGAGGCGCACTGGAAATATAGTTTGCAAAAACGGTTGCACTTCCCTCGAATTATGAGCAGGGCAACCATTCTGCTGAAATCAAATTTCCTCAAAATTAATATTCAGTACTCGAATAGCTGAAACGACGTGATTTCGCAAAAGGTGCAAGTATTTGTTGGCAGTTAGGTTCCCATTAAAAAAATGGGTCCTATGATAAAATCTCCTAACATTAACCTTTTGAGGGTATTGTATTCTCTGAGTAATATTGTTTTTCTAGAGTATCCTTTGGTGATAGAAGGATTGTGACGGATGTGCAAGGAGAATAAAGATTCATCAGTAAATAAAATTGCTGCTGATGAATCTATCGTCCCTATTAGCCCTTTCCATCATGTCCTCATAGAACACCATACATTTTTCCTGGTATTGTGGAAAAATTTTGTTGTTTGCAATTTGTAACATTGATATTTGTTACTCTTTAAAATATTCCGAACTGTTTGAGTTCTTCGACAATTGCGGTACTATTGCAAGGAAAATTAATTTCCGCTAAACTATAAACGTGAGTCTCCCGATTTGTTCGTTTTTCAGTAATTTGAGGAACTGGTTGTTCCTCATTATTATCAGTGCATTTTTTACAAATTCTTAGACAACCGGTTGTGTCAAGTTTTTTTAATAATTTTCGAAGATCTAGATTTTGAAGGAATGAGATGATTTTCTTACGTAAATGTAAATTTGTTGATTATCTCATCCATACCTTTACCAGAATAGTACCACTTAATAATATGCACTTTTTGTTCCGTGTATAAACTACCATTTAAATAAAAAAATTTGGCGGGAAACACGGAAATACCAATACTCGGGACTTACGCTTCAACGGCCTGGATGAAAATAAAGCAAACAGTGTTGCCACAGACCCATATTTTTTTCGAGCGAGTCCTCCTGTCAAATACGAGCGAGAATTTAATTAAAAGAACGAGATTTTTTGGTTGAAACTTCGGAGCCTATAGCACTGGAAATTGCATTCAGAACATTGCTCGAGTTAAATGGTAGAAAAAGAGAATGCAAATAGAAGTACATGCTATCTTGCTCGCTCCAAAGGTGATAAGGAGGGAATCAAAACTAAATTTTTGTATTGTGAGAGATAGCATGTACTGCTATTTGCTTTATCGTTCGTTCTACTATTAATGCGTTTGAAAAAATCATAAGTGGATATATCCACTGCTATTGCATCTCACACGGAGGAATCCGTGAAAGCCCCATAAACATATATACGCCATCCGGCGGGAGGTCGGCGAAGCCGCGTTCAGTATTTGCATGCTCCCTTCCGATCTGTCCTTTGCACAGCCAGGTGCATGTCGGTGCCCTGATGAGTCTAATAGAGACGAAACATGTACCTCTGCCGTATCACTGTGGCGGGGAGGGTAAGTTTTAACTTTCTTCTCGGTATGGTGGTACAGGTAGGCCATCATCTCGATAGTGGTGGAATAGGATAAATTGCGTTTTGTAACAATTTATTCTTACTGTGCAACCTCTAACATAGAAAGGATATGATGGAGGGAAGTTTACATTTACTGTTCGCTTTCGACTTCATATATATATATATATATATATATATATATATATATATATATATATATATATATATATATATATATATATATATACATATATAATGTCAATATGTCAATAACTGGTGTCATTTTTCTCTCTCTTTTTCCTCCTATAAAACTTCGATTAGTAGCCTACACCAACAAAAACACATCAAAGTCATTTGCAAATTCAAGTAGTATTGACTGTTTTACATCATATTAATATAGATTTGATAGGGTTTATTTTAAAGCGATAAAATAAATTTAGATGATTATGGTAATATTTTTTAATAAATGAAACAAATCCCAGTATGTATTCGACAGAATACACAACACTATTAAATACTGAAGTCATTGTAAAATTTTTTTAGCGGATCTAGTTGTTCTTCTTTATATTTTTCATAATATTTTCTTAGTTTTTAAAACATTGAGCTCCTAAGTAACCAATAGTATTTAACTTTAAAATCGGTCTAGGTTGATAGTAGGTATTTAAATTGATAAGTCAAAAAGGTTTTCAATCTTAAAAATACAAAAAGAAAAAATCGTTTAGATTTATTTAAAAAACAATCAAAAATGAATAATTTGTTTATTTTCAGGCGGCAGGTATTCCTCTTATCATTTCCATATGTAATACAAATTATAATAATATCATCAACAAAACAAGACTGACTAAAAGATCTAACTTCTATGGCAAATAGATCAGGTCTAAGTTTTAAACCTTCATAGTGAATCTGGCTGTGAAAGACTAATGCCGGTCGGGTTACTTTAAGTTAAAAATAAGAAACACTGTTCTACAAGTAGCAGTAAGGTTAGTTCTAAAAAATATTTAATCTTTGAGATGCATACTTACTTGTTTCCCATTCCACTCGTTGTTGCATTTGATGCCGTCTTAGCGTTTTCAGGTGGAAACCTTAATATTGTCACATTTATCTTCGTTTGATTTTTGATGTCTAGAGCCGAATTTGGCCTCCCAATACTTACTTTTCGCGTAGGTTGTTCCGCAGAAATTGGCCTCTTCTGATTTACGTTTTGTTTATTTTGAGTACTTTGAGTCAATTCTCTTTTTATTGTTTGTTTATTAGTAATATTGTTACCAAGCTTTTTTGGTTTTTGATATTAGCTTTAAACTTGACCGGAGAACTTTCTAAAATCCTAACAAAAAATTTTGCTTATATTTTAATCATACTTTGTCTTATTTGGTTCCTACTTCTATAGATGTAATATTTTCTTTTAGGTATGTAAAAGAGTTAAATGATTCAACAAAGTACGTTATGTTAACGGACTTTCTATTTAACTCAATAAATTTTGCACCGCTGATTTTGGGAGTATTATCGGTAAGTAAAATATTTGTAAAACATTTTTAAAAAGTCAACTCTAAAAGGTATCAATAACTTAAGAAGCAGCAAATATACTAGAAGACTGTATGGCATAAATGATTAAAACAATATGCATTTCTATAACATATATCTTAGATGAAATTCAATTTATGACAATGCCATCTGCTCGGTCCGTAGTTTGTTGTTATTGCTTTCGAAATTTAATAAAAATATTTCGAAAAAGAAACATAAACCTTCAGTCAAATCCGTAGATGCCTAACTTTTTTTAGACCACAGTCCCCTTTGTAAGAAAAAAGAAACATCCAATGCCCCCTCCCTCAAAATTGTTGTGCTTGATATTAAAATAACGTATTAAAAATTAAAACAACATCAAATTGTTTTTATGAGTTATAGAATTACATAAAAATGGATAATTAAAAAATTAATTAAAAATAAGAAGACGGTTAAGGTTGATACTGTTCTAATAATGTGTTCATGTCTGATTCTCACATTTACAACAACAATGGACGTATATCGATACGCTCAGTTATCTGTAGTCAGTTGCTTTTTTTGCACAGTGAAAAGTGACCGTAAAATTATCCTATTTCGTGGAACTCGTATTCGAAACCAAAATGTGTGCTAATTGAAAGTTTACGATAAGATAACGCTCTAAGAAAGTTTCAAGATGATCATCTGCTTTAATTTTGAGAAATTAATTATCAAAATTGACCAAATTGAATTTCATAATGTGTTTCAGTTGAAAAAGAGTTTTGACATTAAAAATCTGATATCTCAGCAATGACACAAGATAAACAAGTGTATCTTATCTCAGTATAAAGCTTAGGTTACGTAGAATACCAAAAAAATTTCAGTGACATAAATAAATTGTTACATTTACCCCTAAACATGCAAGAAAAATAGAAATAAAATATGAAATATTCGAAAAAATTATGTTCATGAGTCACAATTTAAGCTGGTCACAGAGCAACTATCGCTATATATTTATGGTTCATTTTTATTGGCATTCACCTTTTCATGGGGGTAAAAACATCTTATAGTCCAAAAACTTTAAAAATCTTTTATTTCTGGTATTGGACGTATCAAGGCAAGTGCTAACAAACTTTTTGATTTTGTTGTCATCACTATATATATATATATATATATATATATATATATATATATATATACATATATATATATATATATATATATATATATATATATATATATATATATATATATATATAAAATCAGTTTATAACGTTCTACGCCGTCTTCTGATTTCCAGTCTCCATTGAACTCGGTTTGTCCATAGGTTTTCATCCATTCCTCTTATTCTTGTATCTTTATCCACTCCTTCTCTCCAACTTAGTCTGGGTCTACCTCTCTTTCTTCTTCCCTGTGGTGCCCAATTTAAAACTTTTTTTGGAAGTCTAGTATCTTCCATTCGTTAAACATGTCCGTACCATCTAAGTTGGTTGATTTTAAAATATTCTGTTATCTAGTGCTTAACGCCCATAATTTCTTGGATTCTTTCATTTCTGACTTTGTCCATTCTGGATTGTCCAGCCGCTCTTCTCTAATAATCCATTTCTGTAGCTTCAAGTGTTCTTAGAGTTCTTTCTTTCAATGGCCATACTTCACTTCCATAGGTGACAATGCTTTTAACAATACTATTAAAGATTTTGTGTTTGTTTTCTTTGGATATTGTTTTATCCCACAATATGCTGTTCAACTGTCTAATAGCTTATCGCCTCTGGTTGTTTCTATGCTTGATTTCTTCGTCAAGTTTGCCGTCGTTGGTTATATGCATTCCGAGATACTTGTATTTCTCACAGTGATTTATTTCCTGCTGCTGTTGTTCCAGAATCAAGTTTTGTTGATGTCCCCCAATACACATGTATTCCGTTTTTTTTGATGTTAATTTCTAGCCCCTTCTTTTGATATTCTTCTATTAACTTACGAGCCATGTATTCTAGATCTTCGTAGTCTTGTGCCAGAACTATTTGGTCGTCTACGAAACACAATGTGTATAGTATGGAATCGTTTAGTGGAATGCCCATATTTTCGTACTTTCTTTTCCATGTTTTTAACGCTTGTTCCAAGTAGATTTTAAACAAGGTTGGAGACAAACAACATCCCTGCTTGAGCTAACCGTGAATCCTTTTGAAATATTATGCCCTTTCTTTATTTGCTTGTATTATTTGAATAGAGCTCTTGAACAGCCTTGATAAATATTATATTTATATTTGTTTTTCTAGGGCTTCCCAGAGTTTTTGTAGTGGTACGCTGTCATATGCTTTTTTGAGATCCACGTAGAGCAGGTGTATTTCTTGGTTCCGTGCTGATTTTTTCTCAATGAGCTGGGTTATTGTAAAGAGATGGTCCGCAATTCCTCGATAGTTATCACAGACGTCTTTAGTTCCTTTTTGTGTATAGTGGTAATATAGGATGTTTTCCACTCTTCGGGTATCTTTTCTGGGTTTATACATTTTTGGAAGAGGTTTGTCAATTGTCTGTATAAGTTCTCTGTGCCGTATTTAAGTAGCTCAGGCGGAATATTTCCGGGACCTGGTGATTTTCGGTTTTTTAATGTTTGGCATATTTGCTCGACTTCTTTGCAATCTATCCTTAGTGGAGATGCTATGGTGCGTACGTGCACGCCGGAATCAGATTGTACTGTTTGTTGGTATTCTGCTCTTTCTTCTGCTGGCAATTTTGAAAAATATTCATCCCATTGAGATAAACCAATCGGTGAAATGATATCTTTAGATTTTTCTTGTCGAAGAGATCTCAGTATTTTCCATTTTTCAGTACTTCTGCTATCCCCCAAATGTGCGTTTATTCTGGTACAGGTTTTTTCCCAGGTTTTGTTTTTCTTTTGGGTTATTGCGTTTCGCACTGCTCTTTGGGCCGTTTTGTATTCACTTCTACTTTCATCCGTCTTTAAGCTTAAATATTTACTGTATTTTTCTCATTTAGTATTTATCATATCTTCGATTTCTTCATCCCACTTCTTTTGTTGGGCTTTTTGTACTTTCCCAAGCCTTCTTCTGGTGCACTTCTTAGGCACTCTTTAACGTAAGCGTATTGTTGCTCTACACTATCAAAGTTTTTCCGTACCAGTTTATCATCAAGTCGCTTTTTGTATAGTTTTTTAACGCTTTCGTGATTGAAGCTATCTAAGTTGCACTTGATTTCATGAGTTTTTTGTTTCTGTTCTTCAGTGCCTTCTTTACTTTTGGCTAGGCGGAAGAGCAGTATTTTGGCTTTAACCAGGTGGTGATCACTTCCACACGCGATTCCTCTATAGGCTCGCACATCTTGAATTTTAATCTTGTATCCTGACGCGCTATTACATAATCTATGACAGATTTCAAATTTCTTCTTTGTTGTACCCAGGTAAACTTATGTATTTCGCGGTGTTGGTAAAAGCCATTTAGGATGCGAAGTCCATTTTGGTCGCACGTATTAATTAGTCTGTCGCCATTGTCGTTCAATATATCTTCTCCGAATCGTCCTACTGTTTTGTCGTTCACTTTTTTTCCAGTTCTTGCATTTAGGTCTCCTAATAAAAGTAATTCTCTGGAGGTCCCTATTTTTGAGATTTCATATGATAGTTGTTCGAAAAACTCTTCTTTCTTCCTTACTAGAGCGTCCTCGTTTACACCGTATACTCCCATAATAGCGACTTTATTTCCGTGCAAGCTTAGATTTACTTTTATGATGCGTTAGTTTATTGGTTCCCAAGATGTTATGCTTCGTCGTAGACTTTTTCGGATAAGTATAGACACTCCTTGTTGGGCTCTTTTATCCTTTGGTATTCCGGAAAAGAGATGATCATATTCGCCTAGGTTTTCTGACCCTTGCCCTTTCTTTTTTGTCTCGGTTAATATTAGGATGTCTAGGTTGGCCTTTTTTGTTTTTGAAATTATGTCGTTAATTTTTTGGGATAGGCCTTGGACGTTCCAAGTGCCAATATTCATAGTTCGTTTTCTAAGCGTAAGTCGTCTTCGTTTCTTCATCCGATTCCGACGCTGGTTACTGAAAGTTTTAACCTTTATTGTCTTTCACGAGTGCCGAGAGGTTAGCCCGATGCCTCAACCCCCAACCTGGAGGACCAGAGCTTTGATTTTGGAGTGTCTCTCTCCTAGACGGGTTGCCTTCTCTACGGCTTTAGGAGACCTGTCTTCCCTCTTCGACCGTCATCCTGGTCAAGGAGCCCTCACAGGGTGCTAGCAGCAGGGCCAGCTGAACCCTGTTTTTTTTTACGAGGTTGTTACTCCTCCCCCTCCTCCTTTCCATGGATAGGACCCCAGGCTTGGGACTGGTGTAGTGGAGTTGTCATCAATAATAGAACAAAAAAATCTACGTGCTTCTATAAAATAAAGAAAATCTTTATTAAATATTCCAAAAAAAAAATAGATAAATTGTTTTAACTCACGAGATAAGCAGTTTCAGATCTTTAAGTTCCTAAAAGAAAGACTCTTTTAATTATTCCTATAGGTATTTGGCAATAAATCAGTCATAGTGGACGTCATAATACTAAGAATTAATTTTTGAATGTCATTTCCTTCCTAAGTTTTCATGAAGTATACCTGAAAACATATTTCCATTAATGATAGAAAAAATGTGACGAAATATCATTTTACTAAGCCGATTAAATTCTCCTAAACTATATGAAAAAGTTTTTTGAACGATCCGGCATATGAGTGAATCAGCTGAGGGATGGCTACATATAAAAAAGTTGCACATTTTAATATTGTGACCTCCAATATCATACGTAAAAGTAGTATTCTAGATTTGTGTAATTGCTCATCACTTCACGTGGGTGAATTACAATTCACTCTTGTCGTGAATAACTACGTTATATATTGTACCACTACATAATTTATTAGGCCATGCACCTAAATTACTAAAAGTTGACCAATAATAATTCTATAGCTGAAAAGTATTTCAAAATTCATGATGCATCAAAGAATACGTAGGTACTGCATCTATATAGACAAGCCACAACACGTGAATAAATGCAGGTAATTTAGTCAGCAGCTGAGATTTGAAATCAGACCAGACAAAATATGATTCGCATAAATAGATTTAGAGGAACTGTAATTGCTTTCTCACCATAATTTGTATATACTAGTAGTTATTTATTTCATTTGGAATTTGGCACCGACTTCAAAAGTTTTAATTTCATATAAAAATTTATTGTTATTTTTTACTTTTTAGCGCACTTTTAGAAGTCGGTTCAATTTTTCTTATAAAAATTTTATTTTCCGATTTTTAGTTTTGAACTCATTATGATATCCATAAATTATTTGAACTAAGTACTAATCGAGATTAGTGTACCTCGCAATGACTCCAAGATGGCAAAAAAGTACCCATTTTATCCAGTTATAAATCACCCTAAAATGAACCACTATACATTTTTGTATTCTTAGAGTTCTTCAAACACCAGTGAAATTGTGTCCAAAAAATATTTAATTTGTCGTAGTAAATCCACAATCTTAAATTTCAAATTAATTTTAGATTGGTAATATAGGCTCCAAAACCTTCCAATATCGATATTTAAAGAACTTGAGACGTAAATTTCTTAGCCCGATATATTTTATACTGCATATTGACTTTGTATACGTCCGAAGAAACCCGCAATATCATTTTAAGGCAAAATAGGAAAATGTAAAATTTTCAGTCACTCATATTGTGTCTTATGAACCAAATAGCTGTAAAAAATTAATTTCATATTCGTAATAAACGAACCCGAAAATTCCTTAATACCAAATTTGAAAAAATGTAAATAAGGAAAAATTTTCAACATTTTAATCTGATCTAAATCCAAAACATGCAGAGCCCCCTCGTACGAATTTTGGATGAAATCCGGAAATTTAAAATTTCTAGACAGTCACATTGGATATAATATATTAGATTTTCTTAAAATAATTTTATATTCGCTATTTACTTCATCAAAAACGATCCGGTCCCACCTTTGGACAAATTCGAAAAATATAAAAATTTTTGTCCGCTATATTGTGTTCGCCATATTGAATCCTGAAAGAATAATTTTAATTCATAATTTATACCCTCAAGAACCCCCTATATCAGTTTTGGAGCAAATGAAAAAGGTAAAATTTTTAGGACACCATATTGAATCCGCCAGATGAAGTTTTTCACAAAATATTTTATGTTTGTAATTAACACCAACAGAAATCCCCCAGTACAGATTTTAGACACAATCGAGAGATGTAAATTCTTTATTCCAACGTAAATCCCCTGGATTTATTTTTTTTTAAATAATTTCAGATTCGTAAGTTGCAATCCCAAAAAATTCCCTATATCAATCAAAATAAGAAAAATTTAATTATTTTGTCCGCCATATCGGATCCCTTATATTCAATTTTTTAAAAAATAATTGAAGGTTCGTTATGTGCGACCCAGAAAACCCCCCCATACCAATTTTGAAAAAAATCGGACAAAATTGATTTTTTCTCCACCATATTGAATCCGCCATATTGAATTTTTTAAAAATAATTTTAGATTCGTTATGTGCGATCCCAAAAACTCCCTTGTACCAGTTTTGGAGAAAATCGGACAAAATTAAATTTTATGGCCGCCATATTGGACCCGACCATTTGAATTTTTTAAAAATAATTTTAGAATCGTTGAGTACAACCCCGAAAATTTCCCCATACCAATTTTGGAGAAATTCGGACAAAATTAATTTTTTTGGCCGCCATATTGTCAGCGCCCTCTTAGATTTTACTGAACTAATTTAATCCAAAATAATATGGGACTACTGCAGTAACTTTCAGAACATAACACAAAAAAATTCATTCAATTCGGTGCCGCCGTTCCGGAGTAATCAGTGTATATACGTAAAAAAAATACATAACCAACGAATTGTAAACCTCCTTCTTTTAGAAGTCGGTTAAAAAGATGATAAATATAAAAATATATATTTATACTTAACTTTCTCACCAAAAAATGTAAGAAGTGACTGTAAAATAAAATTGAAAATAATATTATACATTTTTGAAGGTATATGCATACAATTTTTCAGATTGGTTTACATAGTTTAAGTAATAAAGTTTGAAAAGACGATTTTTTTACTGTGGAAAGTGCGTTGATGGAAATTAATACGCTTTTCTAAGTTAATTTTAAACCATAACAAACACATTTGTATGACCAAAAATTTCTGGTTTTATATTTAAAGGTTTTCCCTATTTTAATATTTTTAATGTCATGAACAAATAAAATTATAATGACGTTAAGTGAACCTTGTTAAGCGTTATATTCTTATGGTTTGTAATATTACTAGAAAAAACTTAAGTTATAAAGGGTTTTCCAATAAGAGGTGTCATTTTGAAAAGCCCGCTATTTCGGTAGATGTCACTTTTGAAGCTGTAAGTTTTTGACGTTTGACAAGTAGAAACTACGCCATAAATAAAGATGGAACGATACACGCTTCAACAACGCATTGAAATTATTAAAATTCACTATAAAAATGGTGAAAATTTGGCAGAGACGGTTCGTAAAACTCGAACATTTTTGGGTCGTCATGAAGCACCTTGTCGGAGCGCAATAAAGAAATTGGTGAAAAAATTCGAGCTGTTGGGACAAGTTAGTTATGTGAAGAAGAAAATCCGTGCACGTCGCTCAAGAACAGCCGAGAATATTGCTGCTGTAGCCGAAAGTGTTGAAGAAAACCCAGGTTTGTCCATTCCTCGTCGTTCTTTGGAATTAGGGATTCCACAAACGTCATTACACCGTATTTTGCATAAAGATTTGGGTCTTAAGGCTTATAAAGTTCAGTTAACGCAAGAACTCAAGCCGGCCGATCATCAACAACGTCGTGCCTTTGCTGATTGGGTTCTTGAAATGCATGAAAATGATCCGGAATTCCATCGAAAAATCATCTTCAGTGATGAGGCCCATTTCCACCTCGGTGGCTTCGTCAACAAACAAAATTGTCGCATCTGGGGCTCGGAAAACCCAAGAGTTATTGTTGAAAAGCCTCTCTATCCTGAACGTGTGACTGTTTGGTGCGGTTTATGGTCCGGCGGGGTCATTGGACCTTACTTTTTCGAAAATGAGGCTGGAGCAACAGTTACGGTGAATGGATTGCGCTATCGAGAGATGATTAATGATTTTTTATGGCCGGAATTGGATGGTATTTATCTGGACCACGTTTACTTTCAACAAGACGGCGCTACGTGCCACACAAGCAACGAAACCATTGATCTTTTACGGGAAAAGTTTCCGGGCCGTGTTATCTCTCGAAGAGGTGATCACAATTGGCCACCGAGATCTTGTGATGTGACACCTTGCGATTTCTTCCTTTGGGGCCACGTGAAAGACAAGGTCTACGCCAACAGCCCAGCGTCGATTCAAGACCTCAAAGATGGAATTCGTGAGGCTATCGAGGACATAGGGCAGCCACTTTGCGATTTGGTTATGGAAAATTTCATGAAAAGGATATGGTCCTGTAGGCATGGTCGTGGTGGTCATTTAGCTGATGTTATTTTCCATCATTAACGGCATACCTTCCTCTTTATAATGTAATAAATATCCGATCATTTATCTTAAAAAATAGCATTTTTCTTTGAATATCAAAATAACACCTCTTATTGGAAAACCCTTTACATATAAATATGATTTAAACAACATTAGTGTGTTTAAATAATTTAATTCTCGCAATTTGATAACGTGAAATTTATTCTTTCTCGCGCTAGCCCAGATTTTTCTGGACTCGCTCATTTGAATTTTCATTTTAATTTTGAGAGCATCATTTTTGTAACCGTGATGCAAAATATCAACTATCTTTCATCAATACAAGGTCGAACTTCATTAAGAGTGATTACAATAACCATAAACATTAACTTCGACTTCTTATAAAAGTATAGCATTTCAAAAAATTTAAAATATTGATTATAAAAAAAAACGCATTTGATATAAACCAACTTAAATTTGGTTTCATTTATATATATATATATATATATATATATATATATATATATATATAGGTTTGAATAATTTTTCAATTTAAAAAAATAGTATTTCTGTACAGTTTTTTTAAAAAAAATTCCTTCTTAAAAATGTCCAATCCCTTATCTAGTTTCAAGTCCGTGTCTAATAAAGCGGGTTACTTTCGATGTTCCCCAGGTGGCTATGGAGGGTCCTCTCTGTCGGTTCTAGCCGATGCGCCAAGAAACACGGCAATTTTTTAAACAGCTATTTAGTATTATTTTATACAATATTTAAAAATCATGCATTTTTGATACTCTTGTTGTAACCTCACTAAAAAAAAAGGAAACTACAACAATACGTAAGAAATAATCATTGAATTTAGAATTTTTGTTCTTATTTATTCTAAAGAATGTGGCATAATCTTAGAGATCTTCTCGTATTCCCCTCAATAATTGATTTCGGATAATTATTTCATACCAACGGCCAATCTCTGACATTGACTCTCTAATCTTAGTTTAGAATCTTGGATTTCTAAAACCAAAACCAGGACTCGGACACGAAATTAAATTTTTTAAACTTTTACAAAGCTATAATGCTTGGAATGATAATTCAAAAATATAGTATTACCTTTATTCATATTGTAGGTCTTATATGTATTTCATAAAAGTTGTAAACAAATTAAGAAACTAAAAATTATTGTTGGCTCATTTTGGAGGTTATTTAGTTAAGAACAAATTGTGTTCGCAACTTTTTTTCTACATTGCTTACCTTTCGATGTATAGACCTAAACATGAAGAAAAAAAACGATGTTCCAATTTTACTGTCTATTGTTAGTTAGCCTGGCTAATTTTTCTTTCCTTTTTAGCATACTATTTTTAATACTTAATTGAAAGACCTATAGTTTTACGGGGCTATACGGTAACAGTAAGAATGAGAAAATCTCATCATTTTTTCTTATGTTTACTTTCATTCTCACACTTTTTTAATAATTCCTCATCTAATAATTAATAATAATGATCTTTGGTAGCTGGTTCCTTTCACCTGTTGACAAATTTTGTATACTTAGCAAATACTTTAAAGTACTGTAAATGTGTCATCCTTATCAATTTTATTCTGTCAAAATAACTTAAATAATTCTTACCTTCACTTTTCACTGGATAAACAAACTAGAACCACTGTATACAAGCAAAATATTACATGTCGTTACAAAGAAAAAGAAGGGAAGTGGTCAGTCATTCGGTAAACCTATGTTAAGCGCACCGTTTCCTAGGAAGCATCATTGCCACACTATCGCGTACAACAATGTATATATATATATATATATATATATATATATATATATATATATATATATATATATATATATATATACTCTCATAAAAGTCGTTTTCGACCATTCATTAACATAGTCTTATTTTAAAACTGGTCGAAATTTAAAATAAAAAGTTTAAATCAACTAATATAACATTACTTTTAAAATAAAAGAATAAGTAAATCGTTTCATTTTATTAATATTTATTTATTTATTAATTTATTAACTAATACAAATAAAAAATTTTGTTTATTTGTACAATGCATCTTCGTCTTACCTATTTCAAGGTCTTAAATATAGGTTATTTCGTTTAACTTTCATATTTAAATGTTTGTCTGTGAATAATAACAATAATGTCAGTAAAACAAAACGGGACAATCCATGGCACTTAGGTGCCCCTTAACTTAAACCATTTTATCAAAACTGAGAGTAAAATCTTATTGTTCTAATACTTATCTACAAATTCCGTGAATCTAATAGTTCTATAAAGTCTATATTTTACTATGATTTAAAGATATTATATTTTTAAGATTAATAAATTTCTCCAGTAAATAGATACCTTAAAATTAGCAAAAATATGATAAGCACGGCAACACAGGTTTCGACCATAAACATTTATGGTTTGATTTAGTCGTTTCACTCTACAGTCAATTTGGTGACAAATTTTCTTCAGCAAGCTGAGAAACAACGGCTTAGAATTTTCTTAAATGGCACCATTTTGATGAGTTCGAGGGTCTTAGAATATCTTCAAGATATCTTCCGGAGATCTCCCTCGTCCCTTTACGTATATGTTTTTGCAGTTACCTTTGAATAAAATTAAGTAATTTACAACGTTATCACAACAATATAGAGTATTAAGAATTGTGCTACACTTGTGGAACCCAAGTCACCGACATCTTTGGTGAAGCCAATTACTTCACAGGCCATTTTAAATCCGTTCAGTTTGAAAGTTAATCAGTTAATAGCCTAGTTATGGCGAAAATATGTGCACTAAAGTATCTATCTATTAAGCCCTATTGGTGTTACCAATTTTTTTGATCGCTTAGTGCTCCAAGCAATGTTTCTCGTTCGATTATTTAGAAGGCTGATAGATAAGGGATTTTACCGTGCAAGTTTTTAAACATTTCTTGAATGAATTTAAACATTTGGACTTTATTAGTACATTATGACGGAAGTAGATTATTGCGGCGAACCAATAATTTGTAAAGTGAAACGGAGTCAAATGCGTAGCGCTACAATCGCAAATCGTAAATGTTGTTTTATTTTGCGTTACCTTTCTGTAATTCAGGTTTTTATTATTTTCCAACGAGTAAGAGTAAGTGAATTAATAGTTTAGTAATTACTTATTTCAACTGACTAAATTTTATATTGATAAATTAAATGAAATTTTAATTAGTTAACAAATTAAGATTTGTAACTAGATATTTGCTTGGCCCATGTTGCCTACTTAATTATTTTGTCATTTGGACGTAGTTTTAGGAGACCCCACATAGGAGCTTCCAATAATTCACGCAGGTGAGACTGCTACAGAGCTTGAATTATTTTCTGGGTAGTAGTTTTATTTGACTTTATTTCCTATAGTTTAACTCTCAAATACTACTAAGTAATAGAAATTAGCGATCGATTTACCCGGGTGTGACCTGTTCTTTTCTAAATATTCTCTACTACCTCTGCTCTTCTCATAATCATTAGAGCAAATTTTAAAATATAATAGGTGACGCCTTTCTCTCATTCAGACATTTATAAAACTTACACATGGAATAAAATTAAGTTTAAAGTAAAGTTAAAGCTGATTAAGAATAGTGGAAAATATAAAATAACGAATCTACTCTGCGATGAACTAGCGTACTGGTAGACTCCAGTCAGTATTAGCGCAAAAATTTGGTAAGTCTGAACTGAGGTATCTTACTAGATGTTGGGATTTGAGAGGCGTTGGACTTTCCCTTATAATTGACAATCAATTTTATATTTCTTTAACGCCTCATATAATAATTAAAATCTTAGATCTTACTCACACCTCCCAGTAGTTAATATTCACCATTTCACCAATTAGGAATCTATAAAAGTTCTGCAGGTACCTAATTTTTGACTTGCATCATGCTACTCTATCCTATCTATTACCTAGGATCAGGGTATTACTGTACAATATGTACAATTATGTAATAAGAATTATATAAAAGCAGAAATAAGTGGTCCAAACAATGAAATTTAAGAATTTTTAGATACAGGTATTAGAACAGTTACCTTTCGGTTTAGACAAAATTTACCTATTTACATGTATTGCAGAAAATGTGTCAAAAAATATTTTGACTTACTCCTAATATTCGTCTGCTATACTAAACAATAAAAATTGTTACATACAAAAATTTAACATAACAAATTGATTTAAATAATTGGCAATATTTTAAAAATATTTCATAAATTGAGAAAACTTTAAATTTTGCGGGACAATTTAAGACCCAATTGTACTTATTGTTCAAGAGAATACTTACCTTGATGTTGTTTTTCTATATTTTAGGCACAAAAATTTGTCGATTATTTACTTCCTATATTCCATCTGATAGCTATTTTTTCACAAGTCTACTTAAAAGGATGGTTAGCTCATGATATTAAAGACCAGGTTCGTATTAAATTAAAAAAAATTGTAATGTTAAATTTGGTTTAAATTAGATAAAAAAAAACTCCCCAATTAGATGGCTATATATATTTCTTGAATTTCACATGTTGTATTTTTTATACATATTACAAATTGTTTTATTTTATTGCAGTTATCATTTCTGTAGGTGTAGATCTGGGTAACATAAGAGCATTTTAAAATATAATTTCATTAATTTAATAAATGCTTTTTAGAATCTTTTTACTAATGTTTTTCATTTTAAAGAATTATCCGTTTATAAAACAAAGATTAAAAATAAAAAAGATATCCAAAATAAAGTAATATTTTTGGGTTGATTCAGGTTACTAAAAATTATGATTTATAGAAATAATACCTAAAAAATGACTGCTATATAATATATTGGTGGCATAGCTATTTGCCTTTTAGTATAAAATGACCATACATACTTATATATCTGCCCAGACCAGAAAGATCCAAATAAAATATATTGCTGTGATCACCAGAATCGACAGGCAAAGTTGCAATCACTAAGCAATAAGTTTCTTGATCGCTACATCCATGATATTTATTACGTATTGCAAACCAGACCTAACCTCTAAATTTCTCTCACATTTTTTTTTATCTTTTTCAATTTCTAAGTTAACTAAAAGCAACAGTTTTACTACCAATTATAATCAATCGAAGGTACTAACCAGTATTCAAAACTTGATGTTGTTATTTGTACACAAATAAAGAACTAAAAATTCTTCGATCCTAAAATAAATATTTTAATTGAAAGTTTTGGGGGTAACATAAAACTTCTTTACAGCAAGTCAAAAATGACTACTAAAAAGCATATCTCAGGACCATTTAATGCACCTAAAAAATTCTTGTTGTTTATAAATATTTTAAAACTATTTCAGAGCCTTGCTATTGGAGATGCACTTTACGAGACTAAATGGTACGATCAAGATGCAAAAACTAGAAAAATGATTCCTTTTATAATTCAGCAAACACAAAATCCCTTAACAATGCTGAATGGTCCATTTGGATCGATGACTCTGGAAACGGTTTTGAAGGTAAAAAATTCGGAAATTGTTGACTAAAAAAATGGAATATATATATATATATATATATATATATATATATATATATATATATATATATATATATATACATGTTATGTCGGATATTCTCACGGGTGTGATGTATAATCGAAGGTTTACGGGCATCCCGTGTATGTGCTAAGTCCCTCTCAGGACTGTAATGCAGTTGACGTTTCTGTGAAATCTCTTTCACCATTTTCAAAGCGTACTGTATGACACCTATGAGCGAACTGACGCCTACGACTCGGGTGCTGTCGGTCCCGTGTGTGATGTTTTGAAACCAGATTTTTCCAAGTATTAGGCACTCGCTGGCTATCATCTCTGCTATTTAAGTTGTAGGGCCTCTCTACAATTTCAGTGGCTTCCCTTATAACTCTTGTGGACAGGTGTTCATATCTCGATAGCATTTTTGTTCCTGAGAAATTTATCTTATGTCCTGTGTTTAACCAGTGTTGGGCCAGAGCAGAAAAAGTTGTTTTTTCCTTGACAGCGTTTATATGTTCGTCTCTTCTGGCGCTTATTTTACGGTTGCTTTGGCCTACGTAAGATGAGCTGAATTCTCCACATGGAATTTCGTACACTCCCTGGTTTTCTAGAAGGATTCTTTCTTTAGGTGTTGGCAAGAGATCTTTTACTTTACGGTCTGTGGTGAAAATGGTTTCAATGTTGTGTCTCCTGAGAATTTTTGCTATCTTGTAAGTGGTCCTAAACAGAATAGACTCTCATGAAAAGATGATCGCCCTGTTAAACGATCCTGCCATCAAGCCAATAAACAGAGACCATACCACTTATCTAGAAAAGATCACCAAAACATTGATCAGAGCATCTCCACTTACCGAAGAAATAAAGAAGAATATCACACCAAGAGAAAAATCATCCATATGTCCTAAACTTTATGGATGCTTTGATCAATATTTTGATGGTCTTTTCTAGATAAGTGGTATGGTCTCTGTTTATTGGCTTGTAGGCAGGATCGTTTAACAGGGCGGTCATCTTTCATGATAGTCTATTCTGTTTAGGACCATTTATGTAAGAGGAACCACAGACAATATCGCAAAAATTCTCAGAAGACACAACATTGAAATCATTTTCATCACAGACCGTAAAGTAAAAGATCTCTTGCCAACCCTTAAGGAAGAACACTTCTAGAAAACCAGGGAGTGTACGAAATTCCATGCGGAGAATGCAGCTCATCTTACGTAGGCCAAACCAACCGTAAAATAAGCGCCAGAAGAGACGAACGTATAACGCTGTCAAGCAAAAAACAACTTCTTGTGCTCTGGCCCAACACTGGTTAAACACAAGACATAAGATAAATTTCTCAGGAACGAAAATGCTATCGAGATGTGAAAACCTGTCGACAAGAGTTATAAGGAAAGCCATTGAAATTGCAAAGAGGCCCAACAACTTATATAGCAGAGATGATAGCCAACGAGCGCCTAATACTTGGAACAATCTGCTTAAAAAACATCAACCAGTACCATTTAGTAACGAGACAGATTACAACTCAGCAACGCAACCCAAAACACACACACACACACACACACACACACACACACACACATATATATATATATATATATATATATATATATATATATATATATATATATATATATATACATATTTATATACATATATATATATATATATATATATATATATATATCCATCCCGTGTATGTGCTAAGTCTCTCTCAGGGCTGTAAGGCAGCTGACGCTTCAGTGAATCTACGAGCGTAGACGCCATACAGTGAGCTTTGAAAATGGTGAATGAGATATCACCGAAACGTCAGCTGCTTTACAGTCGTGAGAGGGACTTAGCACATACACGGGATGCCTATATATATATATATATATATATATATATATATATATATATATATATATATATATATATATATATATATATATGAAGTAAAATGCGAACAGTAATTGCAAACTTCGTTCCATCACATCCTTTCCGTGTGAGAGGTTGCACAGTTTGAATGAATTGCTACAGAACACAATTCATCCTGCCACACCACCATTGAGATGATGGCCTACCTGAACCACCATATCGGGAAGAAAGTCAAAACTTACCCTCCCCGCTACAGTGATACGGCAGAGGCACATGTTTCGTCTCTACTAGACTCATCAGGGTACCGACATGCACCTGGCTGTGCAAAGGACAGATCGGAAGGAAGCATGCAAATACTGAACGCGGCTTCGCCGACCTCCCGCCGGATGGCGTATATATGTTTATGGGGCTTTCACGGATTCCTCCGTGTGAGATGCAATAGCAGTGGATATATCCACATTATGCCGTTGTAGTGCTGAAATCACATTCAGCAAACGTACAACTATATGCAACTCCGTGAATAGATGAAGTAAAATGCGAACAGTAATTGCAAACTTCGTTCCATCACATCTTTTCCGTGTGAGAGGTTGCACAGTTTGAATAAATTGCTACAGAACACAATTCATCCTGCTACACCACCATTGAGATGATGGCCTACCTTTACCACCATATCGAGAAGAAAATCAAAACTTACCCTCCCCGCTACAGTGATACGGCAGAGGCACATGTTTCGTCTCTACTAGACTCATCAGGGTACCGACATGCACCTGGCTGTGCAAAGGACAGATCGGAAGGAAGCATGCAAATACTGAACCCGGCTTCGCCGGATGGCGTATATATGTTTATGGGGCTTTCACGGATTCCTCCGTGTGAGATGCAATAGCAGTGGATATATCCACATTATGCCGTTGTAGTGCTGAAATCACATTCAGCAAACGTACAACTATATTCAACTCCGTGAATAGATGAAGTAAAATGCGAACAGTAATTGCAAACTTCCTTCCATCACATCCTTTCCGTGTGAGAGGTTGCACAGTTTGAATGAATTGCTACAGAACACAATTCATCCTCTATATATATATATATATATATATATATATAACACTTTATGTATTATCAAGCTAAATTTATTTTTTAATAAAATATATTTTTTGAGTTTTTGAATAGACATCTTTGCTTTTTTTTTGTAAAAAAGTTATTCAAGGAAAACTGACTTCGCCATTGAGTTTTTCATTCAGAAAGAAGCTCAGATTGGAATTTTTGACAAAGTTGTACAACATTCTATTTAAAAACTAAGAGAGATGTCGAAAAACGAACTTCACCATCGAATTTGTTATCAATAGAGAAGCTTAAAATCAAATGTCGACAACATTCCAAAATTCATATTTGGAAACTAGAAGAGATAACGAAAAACGGAGTTCACCATTGAATTTTGTATCAAGAAAATGTTTAGTAACTAGTTTTTGAGAATATTCTAGAAGTCGTCTAAAAGAAAAACATGAAGAAGAAGAACGTCGTCAAGAAGAAAAAGAGGGAGAAGAGGACCGTCGCCTCAAAGAAGAACAACGTCGTCTGAAAGAAAAACAAGACCAACGCTTTGAAGGAAAATAAGAAGACGACGAACGTAGCTAAAAAGAAGAAAAACATCGTTTTAAAGACAAACGAGAAGAAAAACGTTGCATTGAAGATGAAAATATAGTTTGCTAATGGATGCAAGAGGTAATTGTACAAAAACTGCAAAAATTCGATAACATTCTACGGGGAAAATCGCAAAAGTTTAAGAAAAATATTAGAGAAGTGCGACAAGACATAAAAGAAGTGCGATGACGCAGGAGAAGTGCGACAAGACCTGGAAGTGCGACAAGAAATGAAAGAAGTAGACGGGATAGAATCTAAAATGAAGAACCCGTAAGTCAACAAAATAAAGAAGTATGGTCCCCATGATAAAATAATAACCACAGGATAGAACATCAAACCTCCAACCTACGATGTTTAAACATCTTGGATAATGTACAAACAACCGTTTAAGGCTGCACCTAGTGCAAAAAAAAACCTGTATTACGGAGAGATGGCTACTGCATTAATAATTGCACTTCGTAGACCAGCACTGGAATTATTCCAAACCATTCCTATAACCCAACAGAAGAACTATGAAATGCTTAGTTCTGCTTTGGAAAGAAGCTTTGGAGAACAACATCGACGCCAGGTATATCAATCACAGCTCAAGTCGGGACATCAAGGAAACGGAGATAGTTTGCAAGAGTACGAAACAGATGTCTGACGCCTTGTTCATCTGGCTGACTCAGGAGCTACAGAAGAATTTCGAGAAGAGCGTACAATTCAGTATGTTATCGATGGGATCAGAGATCAAGAAATACAGCGTGTGTTGCTTATAAGTAAGTTTAATTATTGTAGGGAAGCGTTGTACAGGGCTTTGGAAACAGAAGCAGCTTATAATGTCTCAAGACTAAAAATAAAAGCCGTCACCATAGAGGTAAGCAAGGATTTATCGATACAGGCAATGGAGATAATGTTATCTGAAATCCTAAAGAACCTAAGCAGAAGAGGTGATATTTTACGTTATAGCGAGTGCTACAAATGTGGCCGAACTGGACACACGAGAAAAGACTGTCGGATGAAATTAAGAAATCACCTAAAGTGCTAAAGATGTGCACGAACTGGACATATGAGATACGACTGTCAGGTGCAATTAAAATATAGTTTATCATCCAGAAACCGCATAAAAGAAAACCAAAAAAAAAACTACAGCAGTCCAATTCTAAAATCAAACGTAGAATAAGTGATACTTCATGTAGTAGCAGAAGCTAGATCGAATGCTACAGATGTGGATGAACTGGATACATGAGAATCGACTGGCAGGTGCAATTTAGAGACCAGATGAAGTATTACACATCTGAATGAACTGGACACATAACAAGGGACTATCGGGTGGAATTAAGAATACACATAAAATACTACAGATGTGGCTGAAATGGACACATGAAGTGGGACTGTCAGGTGCAATAGGGATGTTGATTATAATCAAATACAAATATAATTTTGCCGCGGAACGGTAGTTTTCATAATAGAAATCCTAGAAAACATACACATATTTTCCTTTATTTTTAAGGAATTTAATTTTTATTTAATAATCAAAATATAATTAAGTCTCCTTCAAGTCACGTGACAATGAACACCAATCAAAATGAATGACGTCACTAGGATGTAACGTCATCGCTACATGACAAGACGACATTTTTAGGTTAATATTATTTTACAGCAATTTTTACGCGATTTCTTCGAAATTTGCTTACTACTTGAAAAATAATAACTTCTTATATATGAAAAATAAACAAATATTATCAAAACTTACGTCAAAATGATCTTCACTAAAAACATTTTAGATTGTGTACGCACAAGTGCCGGATCCCTGCGGGCTAGCTGCAACCACATTTTCCTATTATTTTCCGAACGTGGAACGTAAATAAATAACTTTTCGGGTGTTCTAATTGTAGTATTTGTACCCTAAGACACCTCACAACATTTATAAAACTTAGAACTCATCTTTTTTTACGAAAATTACGAAAAAATATTATATCTCCTTTTCAGTTTGACAGTTTGTCAGTCTTTGACACCTGTGTGAAGTTAGCGATGTTTTTCGGAAACGTTTCTACCAGCGACGAAGGGAACTTGTAAACTGCGCCTACCGTCTGAACAACAAATTTGACAATAAAAAGTGCTTAATTCCATGGTAATGGAAAATATTTCATTATGATGTTGTACCTAGTCGAAAAATTAAAAACCCTTAAGTATAAGTTTTAGACAACTAGTTATAAACAAAAGCCCATACGTGTTAAGATGTAAAATATGCTAGCAACAGACAGTGGGTTAATAAAATAATAAAAAATATGCAATTTTCACGAGGGAAGCTTCGAATCTACAACTCAGAAATATTTTTCGAAAACTTCCATTATGTTGAAAAAAATAGAAAACGCTATAAGAATTTTCAACATCCTGTACGAGTTAAGATACGAAGTTAAGAGTATCAGCAACCGAGATTTTTATATTTTTACAGGGTTACTTGAAAATAACGGTTGCGAATATATGGACATGATACGATACGATATATTACAAAAGAAAATAAAGACGAAATTTTAATAGGACACAGCAGATAGTATATTTCAAAAAAAAATATGTTAGACACTGAAATAAATTCCAAGCTGTAGATTGTAAACATAATGTCAGTTTACTTAATTAACAATAAGATAAAATTAACGCAGCGAAGAACTTGAAATAAAAATAGTTTGGTCAAGCTTTACCAACTTGACCTAACGTTGAAATGGAAATCATAATCTACATGCTCATTTTCTCGCTTTTGATTAAGCAGGGCTCTACACTCTCACCACTATTTTTTCCGGCTTTGATCGTAGTAGTGAATTTAGACAAGTTTGTTTGGTTGTTGTTTAAGGTCGGTGAGGGAGCAGTTGTTTTGATGTTATAAATATTTCTCCTTAATTTTGCTTTCATTTTTTTTGCTTGTCTACGAAAGACATTTATTGGTGTGTGTATCAAAAAAATTGTTTATTGTTAAATTAATGTTGGAATAAATAGTTAAAAACTCTTTTACTATGAATTAGTACGAGTGATTTAAAATATGTTTGCTTTTTAAGGATTCGTTAACTGTCAAGCATGAAGAGGAAAGGACCTATGGCAGAAAAAGGAAAAATACATTGATATTTAATGCATCCTGGCTGGAAAATGAGGAGTTTGGAGATTTTTCACAAAAATTTAATAAAAGAAAAAAGATGGCCATGTTGAATATACATATTGTAAAGAATATAGGGTAGTTGTAAACGAATTTGGTGTGTATAAATCCACAACCAGTAAAGTTTAACAAGAATTTGTGTATACTCTAAATATAAATTTAGCTGCAACATTTATTATAACTTCCAAGTGTAACCCATTTCATTAAACAGTATATTTAGCATTAAATTTCTATAAGGAAATCTATAGAATTATGCCATCGGTGAGTTGTAGACTCAAAGCTTTCCTTGTGAAAATTGCATATTTCTATATTGACCCACTGTCCGTCGCTGGCAGTTTCTACTATGTATCTTAACTCCTACGGATTGTTTACAGTTCTTAAAGGGTGGGCTATTTTCTTCAGTAAAGTAGTCGTTTTCGAAAAATATTTCCAAGTTGTAGACTCGAAGCTTCCCTTGTGATAATTGCATATTTCTTTATTAACTCACTGTCCGTTGCTTGTACATTTTGTATCTTAACTCTTACGGTCTTTTGGTCAGAACTAGTTATATATAACTTATACTTCATGGATTTTAATTTTCCCACTAAACAATATCATAGTGAAATATTTTAGAAACCACTAAATTAAGCACTTAATCGTCTAAATTGTATTGTCTAATTTATTGTTTAGATAGTAGGGGCAATTGAAATGTTCCCTTCTAAAAATTTGTCGAGACGTTTCTGAAAAAGTCGCTAACTTCACACAAAAGACATAGTGGCGTCACAGTCCTTTTGGAGAGAGATTTGAAAATAAATTTAAAATAATAATTTGTAAAGTAGTAGTTGTATTAAAAAAAAAAACAATATTAAATAGTTTGGGCTACATTAGGTACTTATGCTTGCTTCTAAATACTTTCCCAAAAATAGTCAACTTCCCTGTTAAGATCTAGTAGGGAAAGTCAATGCTACACCTATTACCATAATTGTCGATACTGGTGCTGTAGTATCTCTGATAAAGTCAAGCCTTGTTGATAAATTTAGAATCCTATCATTGTCCAGAAAAGTACTGTTGTGACTGTAACTGGAGAAGCATCTAATGTGATTGGAGAAATGCAAGGTGAGATTCAACTTGAAAGGCTAAAATTTTACCATTTGGTTGCTGACATAGAAAATGAGTTTATACTGGGAATGAACCTGATCCGTCAACGTAGATTTTCCTTCGACAACATGCTAAAGTTCGACACCGAAAAACGTATTCTGTCACAGAACCATAATACCGAATCAATCAGAGTCATTGCCGAACAAACAACCATAATAAAGGGTGGCACAGAGAAATTCGTTTACGAAAGACTGGACGAGATTTCTGGAGGCAACCTCGGATTAGTTGAACACTCCAACAAACTCTGTAAATACCTGATACCAAAGGCATAAGTCAATTCATATGACATCAAGGCAAACTCGGTAGAGTTCCGACGAGGTGATAGAGTTTGGTTACGGAACCCACAGAGAAAAAAGGGCAAATCGCCTAAGTTGATTTCATCGTGAGAAGGACTACATACTGTTCTGAAAAGAATCAATGACGTTGCTTATAGAAACCAACAAAGTTCCAAGAAGAAAAATGAAAGTGGTACATCTACACAGGTTGAAGCTATATCATGGAGATATCGAAGCTGATCGGGACGATCAGAATTAGAAGGGTGGCAGTGTTACGAACGACTAAGAGAAACTTATTAGTACGCCCTGTATACAAATATTTCGACGCGATAAATCATCTTTATTATAAAGTGCCGACCGGAATATTATATCAATCAGTCATATTTCTAGATAGATCTTAACTTTTATTTTCTTAAAATATATAGAATATTCTTTAGGTATATAAGCAGGGATAGAATAAGAGTTTTAATGGAAGTAGTTAATATGGTATTGGGAGCATTAGTGAAAAGCGTTTTTTTTTTTGATTCTGCGAACCAGTGAGCGTTTTTTTGAAGAAACAAAACTGTATTTTATTTGTATTTTTATGTATATTCATTTTTGAACTCTAGATGATAATCATTTTACACGAGGTTTGGTGTAACATGGTTTTGAAAATTAGAAACACTACTATTTGAAGTTTTTTTCTTTAAAGGACTATCGAACATAAGCCTAAAATTTTATGATGTAACAATGCGCGTTTAAAAAGAGGGGCTCTGTTTACCTCAATATAAAAGAAATATTTTTTTATTAATTTTTATAACTAATTTTACTAAAAATTTTATTTCAGGCATTTAGACATTGAAAATAAATATAAAAAGTACCTTCTTCATTTTTAGTTACTGCAAGCAGCATACTCTTATACAATGGTTATGATAAATTATAAAAGGAAAGTGCAAAACTAAGCCACGACATAACTGATTATTGATTTAAAAACATACCCCAACGATTGAGGAGAAAGGCGATGGAAATATAAAATAACCTAGATATTATAGTAGTTATATGTTAGTAAATTTCCTAGATATTTATAAATATGTTATATTTTTAAGGAGTATCTATCAAAGTTTGCATACATATAAGTAACTAACTATTAGTATTTGATATATATATATATATATATATATATATATATATATATATATATATATATATATATATATATTACAGGAACAAGAATAAGAAATTAGGCACTAATCAGAGCGCCTTACATAATTAAAAAAAAAAACAACCACCTTTCAAAGTAGCGCAAAAATGTCAAAAATAATGCAATAATTTTTTATCTGTAATTGTTATTGTTAAGAAGCTCAACACCTAAAAAAATCCTTCAACAATAGCTCTACCTACTAACTTTATTTGTAATTACGGTCTTAGATGCTGCTGGTTTATATCTAATGTTAATAGATATTTATTTTATTTAGTATTGATTTATACCTCAAAAACTGTAGGTCAGTCAAGATAATATTTGGAAAAAAAATTCATTGCATCATTCTGATAGGGAAAAAATTTAAAAAATAATACGAAAAAAGAAGGAAAAACAATCCGAATCAAAAGCAAGTTGTTTGGGTGAAATGAAGTGAAAATTTAGAAATGAAAAACGATTCTTTGCTATTTCTAGCCAAACAATGTTACCAATCAAAAACAGTTGATTATAAGAGCTGTAGGCAAAAAAAATCTACAACTTCTGTATTTGCTATTTTTACATTAATTTCAAAATTTTTAGGGAAAACTAGAAAAACCATAATTTTGGTTTTTTACTTTTTTCTTCCATAAAAATGATTCGATATGGTTGAAATTCAGCGAGAGTGTACTTTTCGATGTCCCAAATGAGTCATATTTTTTTTGACCAATATATTCAACGGTTGATTTTTATTGAACTTACTAAAAAAAGGATATTTTTAACTGCAATTTGTCTTAAAAATAATTGTTCGACAGAGTTTGGATTAGGCTCATTTTCCTCATTTTCACTTGTACTTTCAATAAATATAAAACTACTCGACAATTATAGGAAAAAGAGCCTGAAACGGGAAAAACCCAAAAAGTTACTTCCTGTTAGACGTTTTCTATTAATTTTATCGTAAGTTGAATAATTTCTTTTTTTTTTCAATTGTTCATTTATAAATAGCACTAGAAAATTGTTTATTTTGCAGATATGATAAATTAGATATTTTGATTAATGTGTGATTTACGAAAGAAAACATTTTTATAACAAAAATATAACTGATTGTATCGAAAGTTTTGAAATGTTTTCGAGTTTAGATTAAAAAATAGAGGGGGTCCAATCAGATTTGTAGAAAGAATTCACTATCATCAATGAACTCCAAAAATATAGTTCATAGTAGTAGATATCTGATGCCCTTCAATTGTTTTTATTTTTTGTTGAATTTTACGACGTTTCGATTAGTAGTTATCTACAGTATGTTGTCTATGGAGGTTTTTTATTGCACAAAGTTATTTGGCAAAAAAATAATATTGTTGAAGTCATAAAAAAGAAATATCTTCGGTGGGTACACAGTAATTATGCAGAAAGTAGTTACATAGTTTTTGATGGATATCAGTGTATCCATCTAACATTTGATACTGTCTAAACCTAAGAACCATGATTCTCAACTTGACCAAAGCCGTGAAAGCTTTCATTTTTTTTTAAGATAAGGGGTACATTTATTGTTTATAAAATTAATAGGTATGCAAATTAATAAAAATGTGACCTTTTTCAACAATACAATGATTATTCTTCATTCTATTATATGAAACTATCAATTTCTTTAGGATTGTCGAGAGTTTCATCAACTGGTTGAAAATTACTTGACTCCATTTTTATTTCTTCTGAGTCACTGTCTATTAAAATGGTTCATTTTCTGCATTTGAACAATTTTTTAAATTCTATCAATTTAAAGATAAAAATGCTGCTTTTCAGGTCATATTTTCGACAGCTGCATCTTGCACTATGACGGCCCTTTTCACAGCTGCAATATATGGTTTTAAGGAAATTATCTGGAATCAGTTTTTCTTCAGTGAAATTTTGCATTATGATTCCTTTCGCCGATCTATTCTAGACTTAGCCCATTGCAATTACTTCATTTCCAAGCCATAATTGAAGCCGGTAATACGTTCTAAAACAATGTTGTTCAGCTGCTTCTGATGTTGGAGGTAATTTTTATAACTTGAAAGATGACTTTACAATGGCTGTTTGGGAAATTTTAAACTGTAAATATTGCAGTGTAGCATTTGTTTCTTACTATAAATCCATGCTATTAATTGAGTTCCATTAGCAGCTATCATTTATCAGCATATTTTTGGTAATTTATTATCAGTGAATCTATATCTTTTTTGCCAGCCTACATGTAAATCCTACTGAATGAAATTTACATTAATTTATTTTTATTATTTTTACAAGGTAAAAATTTGTTTTCTAAATTGGAAAAACAGTGTGATTTTTAAAATCATTAATTTTAGGTACCATAAATGATTTTTTCGTCATAAACTTTCAGTGATCTTCGTACCAGTTAAACTAGCAGTAACAGTTCTATCAATAACAGGGTGTCAATCAAAAACAATGTTCTGCATAATTACTGTGTACCCTCTGAAGATATTTTTTTAAGACTTCAATAATATCATTTTTTTGCAAAATCACTTTATGCAATAAAAAACCTCCATCGACAACATACTGCAGATAACTATCAATCGAAAAATCCTAATATTCAAAAAAAAATAAAGACAATGGAAGTCCAATATATATCTAATATTATGAACTAGATTGTTGGAGTTCGGTGATTCATTAATGGTTGTAAATTCTTAATGCAAATCCGATTAGACCCCCTCTTTTTCTAAATCTAAACTAGACTAGGTTTCAAAACTTTCCATACCCATCATTTATATTTATGTTAGGAAAAATTTTTTCTTTTGTATATCACATATTAATAAACATATTTAATTTATCATATCTGCAAAATAAACGATTTTTTAATGATATTTCATAATAACAATTAAGAAAAATAGATTTATAAATAAACAATTGAAAAAAAAAACACTATGCAACTTACGATAAAGTTAATAGAAAACAAGAAGTCACTTATTCGGTTTTTTCGGTTTTTATGCTTTTTTTCCTATTATAATATAGAAATATTTTTATATTTATTGAAAGTACTGACGAAAATGAGAAAAATGAGTCTAATTCAAACTCGGTTAAATAAGTATTTTTAAGGCAAATTTTGTTAAAAATTTCCTTTTTATCTAATAACTTCAATGGAAATCAACCGTTGAATTTATTAGTAAAAAAATACAGCTAATTTGGGACGTCTAAAAGTAATTATATATATATATATATATATATATATATATATATATATATATATATATATATATATATATATATATATATATGTATATATATATATATATATATATATATATATATATATATATATATGTATATATATATATATATATATATATATATATATATATATATATATAATTAACCATTAATTTTTTGATAAGGAATAAGCAATTAAGCTCTATTCACAGCGTCATGCATAATTAAAAAAGAGTCAACTTACAAAGTAGCATAACAATGCCAAAAATAATGCCATAAATTTTTATTTGTAATTGTTATTTCTAAGTGATAGCTAAATTAACATCTAAAAAACGACGATTAAAAACTGCTCTACCGACAAGTTGCTAAAACTATAATAAATAAAATTCCGTAATTACATTTTAACTACCTTCATTTGTAATTGTAGTTTTTGATACTGCCGGTTTATATCTAATATTAGTAGTTATATGTTGTATTTAATACTGATACATACTTCAAAAACTTAACCTAGAATTTTTTATGACTATATAGCACTATTTTGAATTAGGGTATTTTTTTGAAGTGTCATTTTACGACTTTTAGTCTAGTTTATAATGGAAATTGTTTTGATATCTGTAAGTTATTTGTTTAGATAGGTATTGTGCCTCGAAATAGTTCCAAGAGTACAGAAATAGTACCCGTTTTAGCTCATATTGTATTAGAAACTGCACTATATGAGCAATAAAAAATTTTAGATTTTGAAAATTCTCCATATTCCTATTTTGAAAGAAATTGGACAAATTTTATTTCGTCATATGTAATTTTCAAAAATAATTCACAGATTCTGTCTAATATCGCTTGTGAAAGAATTTAAAATATCTATTTAATTAAAAAACTCCCCCGTCATTCATCAATTTGGTCTAAATTTAAAACTGATCAAATTGACAGTAAAGAGTTTAGAATGATAGGTATAACAGTAAGTCAATCTAGTTTTGAACTTTGAAAACACGAGGATAATTTTATTTTATTAATTAACCAGTAAAAATTATAGCTCTAGCATTTATTCGGGTTCCAAGGCTATGTCTAGGTATTTAATCTCTATTTTAATAAATCATGGTTTGTTTGATGATATAAACAATAAAAACAATTACAGTATTATAAACAACGCAAAACTAGTCTAGTAAAAAATCTAACTGCCATAGTAACTAGATCCGATCTAAATCTTCAACTATCTTAGTGAATCTGGTTGATCAATTTGGAGATTTGGAGAAAATATCAGTTTTAACCATTTTCAGCCAAAAATATGTAAAATCGCGGTAGCAACTTCATGAATATAACAAAATAATTTTTATTTGCCGACAGGAGAGGTATTAAAAAATTTTTTTCCAGTAAAAATATATTATAGCAAAAGGAATTTTTTATGACCTGAAGATAAACAAATGGTAGATACATAATTAATGTTATAAGGTTTTGTTATTTACATAGATATAAATTAGATTTCAAAAATATTTTAAGCAAAGGTTTTTCGGACTTAAATTATTTTTTCACAAAACACTTTTTAAAAAAATTATTTATTAATTTAAACAATTATTTTATCACTTTTAACACCGTAACTTGATACCTTACTATTACTTTTAAACTAATTTCTAAATGGACAGAGTAACATCAGTAATATCGACTTGTCTATTATTACTTTTAAACTAACTTTAAAATGGGTTGAGTAGCAGCATTATTTGCTTTATTTACTATTACTCACTTAGCAATTTTAAAAAGAAGATAGTTATATTTTGCACGATCAAAAGTCACGTACTCCCTTGCTGATTTTGCTTAGTTGGAAAACTCTGTGGTTAATATTGCGAAATCTGACGCTGCAGTCAGTGAAAGGCAATTAGTTATAAACATAGGCGTAGAATCGCATATAACAACTCTCCCTTTCAAATAAAAATTGGTGTCTTGCAGCAACTTTTTAATATTCTCATCGGAGTTCCATTTCGTCTTCGTATAAGGATTCATCTAGATGAATACTGGATCTTCTTCTTTGGAGGATACTGCAAAAACCGGAGTCATTTTTCTGATTGTAGTCTTGGTCCTGAAGGAAAATTGTCGTCGAAGGGGCGCGAGGTTATCATCGGCACTATTCTGTGTCGACATTTGGATACGACATAGATTGTAGGTAGGAGGACGATTATGACTATTGAACACTGTAAACCAGTGTAGGTGTTTATTTATGAAAGGTTAGGAGATGATTTTATCCAACTCTTCCGAATATTGGTCCAGCTTTTGTTGAGCAATGTTTAGGTCATCGGTATCAATTTTGTGCAACTTCAATGGTTTGACGTCAGGTATAGATGATTTTCTGGGAGAGTGTTCACAATACTTGTATGGAATTTTGATTGGTAAAGGTAACATTTTGGTACACATTAATCACATGCTTTTTCATCAACTCTAGCAGTTCCAATGAATGCGCTGCAGTCTGGTTGAAGACGTAGAAGGATGTCGACTTATACAACCTTCGTAGTGAGTTGCTTTCCGTCGCATTTCACAGTTATGGGTAGTGGATCTAACACTTAAGTTAACCGGAGGATTTGTTTGATTTGTGGGACATTGCATCCCTTTGCTAACAGCAAACTTGATTGGCAGGTTCCTGGTATTAGATGAATCGGTCGCCTCAGGAGTTGTGTTTCGCAAATAGAGTCACTATCGATCGGATGTGGAAGTAACTCGGAGAAAATTTTTCGATGGAAGTCTCAAGGCTTTGGAGTGAAACGAGATTATCGAACCATCATGTTTCGCAAGGTATTTTTGGGTGGTAAAGATGATAGAGTGAGACCCTGTATGATTATTCAAGATCAAGCAGAGGAATTTTCAAAACAAACAATACTCTGGAGTGTGATTGGTATGCTTCTAACTCGATGATGTCGATATATTTAGCGAGACTAAAGGCATAAATTGGTCTTCATAAATTATTTTTTTGCAGAGCATGAGAAATTTATTTAAGTGACCCGATCAGATCTAATGTGGTAATAATAGAGCTGCGTAGAATTTTTTAGCGAGCAAATGGCATGGTGTTTAGGATATTATTAAGATAATTTTCAATGAATGAACAGCTCTCTATAAGGGATTCGTACAAATCCAAAGTACCTAGTTTGCGTTGTAAATGGCTAGATCGTCTGATATGTCTACTATTATGACTTGTATGTTTCGTACATCATCGTTGAAAGTTCCTTCGTAGATTCTTAATTTTTGAATTGTAGAATTAAATTTTTAATTACTAAAATTTTCACCGAAAATTGATTTTTCATAAAATTCTGGATTTGTTTTTCATCCCGCGTGATATTCTCTTTACAATCGTTGAAGTATTCGCCGTCTGACGCGTTTAGGTTACCGGTAATTATTTTCCATATTGTTTCGATTCCGTTAATTATTTTGAGTTTATTCTTGCAGGCATAATTTTGTGTTTATTTTTAAGATTAACGGCGTCAGACAGTGGCGTAACTAAGACTATGCACGTCCCCACGCAGATTTTTGAATAAGTCCCATTATTCGGCTGTACACCCGTTTTGATCCTTCGTATTATTTATTTTTATCAAGAGACTTGAGGACGTCCCTGGATTGGCTGCCCTCCCTGGACCGCAGGGTCTACGAGGTCTTTATTTACGCCACTGGCGTCAGATATGTGTCCGAGTAGGTTAATGTGTATCCCTCCCGTAAAGGCTATTAATCTAGGCGGTTTTATTTCCGATGAGACCAGGTTATCTAACATTGAACTTAAACTTTTATCATTATGTAAAATAGATTTCTTTATATCCAGTATTTCCTTGTAGATGAGAAGTGTCCATTTGTTGTTTGATATTTTATGGTACCTTCCTCACGGAAGAAGATTCCAACGATATTGTTTATAAGCGCTATGAAGTACTGAGAAGACACAAGCATCGTTAAGCAGAATGTAACTACGTGCTTGGGCATCGGTCATCTTGTTCTCCACGATTTAGTCAGATCCTCCACCAGGTGTTTCTTTTATTACCGTCGAGTGAGGAAGCCTGTTTGGGTTCTTTCTTCGTTTCTAAAGATTGGAATCCGTCATTAACAGTTAAAAATTTTTCTTGTTTTGCCAATGTAAACGAATCCTACGTGCTGCGCCAATTTTTATATTTCTTTTTTCAGAAAACACTTTAAAAAAAAATATTTGTTCAAACATTTATTTTAACACCTTTAATATAAATCAGACTTCAAAGTAACAGAGTAACTTCTTATCTTATTATTGCTTTTAAACTAATTTCTAAATGGGAAAAGAAACAGCCTTAGTATGTACCTGTTTATTATTATTTTTATACTGGCTTTAAAATGGGTAGAGTAACAGCATTGCTTTATTTACTGTTACTAATTTAACAATTTAAAATGGAACGTATTTATATTTTCTCTATAGGAGCGTCAGCAAGTCTGCACGTTCAAAAATCACGTACTTAGGATTTGCAAAATTGTGTATGTTGCTTAGAAAACTATCTGGTTGCTATTGCGAAATCTGACACCGTGGTCAATTAACAGGTTATTAGTTATAAACATAGGGGTAGAATCGCATATAACATCTATATATATATATATATATATATATATATATATATATATATATATATATTGCAAGTAAGAAAGTAAAATTTAGTTTCAAAAAATTAATAATTTGTTCGAAGATATTTTATTTCTCATAAAACATATATTTTTTTTTTCAGTTTTTTCAGTAGAATTTGTCTATGTATACCCTTAAGTTTTTTACGCAAAATGAAAAAAATTATATTTAAAGTACGGTGTTAATTAGTAATAGCCTCAAGAAAATAATTAAAATATATGTATTAAAAAATGTGTTTTAGTGTTTTATTTATTCAGAAACATACATTTTATCTACATGCGAAGTATATGTGACAAAAACTTTGGCACGCAATTAACTAGCCAGCTATTGTTATAAAAATGTTTTCATTTTCTAAATTTTGGCAATAAACAAATAGGAGCAATTGAAATCATAATTCCAATGGGAAGTTTCCTGATCTTAAAATACAATAGGTTACTATAGTTTTTAATACACGCTAGCAAGTATAATGCTACCCTAGTATTTCCACCCCCACCTCACAGTTTAGCAAGAAGTAATTTAATGATTAATTAGTAAAATCTGAATCAAATCACCAGAGTACAGCTGAAGACTAGTATCCGCGCTAGCGAGCAAAAATACCAGGCTAACTACTATGTCGGTGAGTTGGGGTGTGTTTTTCACGGCACCTCTGCATCTGTAACAAGGTTGAATGTAGGAATCTCCCGCGATGTCTCCAGAAACTAGCTTTCAATTTTACTCATATAGATATTCAAGTACAAAAAGATACATATGCAGGTGAGCATGCGGGTCCAATAAAACTCATTAATAGATGACAATATTAAAATATTTAGTGGAATATCTGTGATTGAGCTGTGTTGATAGCAAAAAACTGGATATGCTCTAAATAAAATCATCAGTTTAAACAATCACAAAATTTTCAACTTCGAAAGGTTACAAAATTTTCTTCTCTAAAAAAATTATAAGTTCGTTTAGAGTTGTGAAACAATACTTTAGAACCATTAAGCTGTGACATGACTTGACGCAAGAAAGAAGATAAATTGAAGTAGAGCAAGGTAAAATAATTAAAATAAATACTAATGAAGTTATGTTACACTATGAGAAAATGGAAGATCAAATAAAATTTAACACGTAACAAGTTATAGTACCTACTGGAGTCAAAACATAACACAAACCCCGTATATTCCATGATCATGGGATAGAATGCCGGAGATTTGCGCAATCTGTTACAAATAAAGTTTAGAATAAAATTAAGTAACTAAACTGATGGATTGTTATTATTAAAATTCAAAAAAGGTAAAATAATACAAAGTTTATCTGTTAAGCAAATGGTAAGACTGCTATCTGTATGGTTTTGAGCAAATCGGGCTGCAATACTGCTCAACTGCTTAGTGATATATAGGTAACAGTGAAACATCAGTTGAATATTCTTGCCAAAACGGTAAATCTAGCCATAATATAAACATAGCAAAGTTTAGGTTCAAAATGATTTTTAAGGATATTGCCTTAAGAAAAGATAAAAGAAAGAATTTCACTCAAATATTAAGTAAAAAATCCAAGATTTATCTGAGAAAAAAGATTACAGTAAATTCAACATTAGTGGAAATAAAATACAACCACCGATAGCGTAGTGAATGCTCCGCAAAACGATAAAATTAATGATCAAACTATTTATCAAGTGTAACTTAAAATCATACTTTGTTGTATAAGGATGTAGGTAAAATTCAGGAAGATAAAATAAACGAGCTCTGAGGGAAATTGACAAAAGAGTAGAACTACGAGTATTTGTAGTAAAATAAAAAAGCAACTTATCGACATACGGTATATTTTATTCGAAGAGTTCACGAGAGATATTTAAAGTAAAATGTGTTGTGTACTCTCCCTAAACAGAGAATGAAGCTCACAGTAACAAAAGAGGAATGCCCAGCAGTTATTTGGAGTGTAGATAAATTATCTTGAAGGAGTACATTTCACAGTAATTACTAATCATCGTTCTTTACTGTAATTACATAGGCTTAAGGATCTTCAAGGTCACTTAGCTCTGGGCCTTCAACCTTATAATTTTACTCCTTTGCATCGTGCTAAAGAAGAAAATATTGTTGCTGATTTTCTATCTTGTTCAGTTCCAACACCTGATGTTATCGATGCTAAAAACGAAAGCGATTTTTTTCTCTCTCAATGAAAAAGGATAAATAGTTTGCTGATAGGTTCAAAAGACTGGAACAGCATCCTGTGAATTTCCCAACTTGGCAAGATATGTGAAATCATGCAAAGTTTGCGCCCAGCGAAAGGTAGAAAAGAAGCATGCAACAGGATTAATGGATGATCGACTTGTAATGGATAAGCCTTGGCGATGTATTAGCTGAGATTATATATGACCATTTCCATGATCGAGATCAAGAAGCAGCTACGTTTTCATAGTCACTGACTATATATTTCTATTTCCTTCTCGAGCAGCAACTGTCAAATCCCTTACAAAACAGGAAGAAAAAGATATTTTTCTGACGCTTGGAGGTCCTCAATCGTTAATGTGTTACAATGGGACGCAAACGATGTCCAAGGAATTTCAAGCACTCTATGAACTCTACCAAACCAGAATATTATGTTCTGCTTCCTGTCACGCGCTGATCTCACAGAATATGTTAACTGAGTCGTGAAAACAACGGTAAAATTGTACATACAAGATGGTAATCACTGGACTTGGGTCTAAAATTTAGCAGCCATTGTGCATTGTAAACTTCTCGCCATTCAACGACTAGATTTAGACATTATTATCTAAATTTGACAGAGAACATACGTTGTACGGTAATGATCATGTTAAAGAGATTCCCTCTACTAATTTGTATCCAAAGGACTACGCTAAGAAAATACTGGCCATATTCCAAAAACTATAAATGCTTTTCATTCCAAGCATCAACGATATGACTTGCTCAGAAAACCTATTGAGTATTCGCTAGGAAAAAAAATTGGGGTAGGAACAAAATCGCCTCCAACGTTGTTAAATCCTTATTGCCGAATTTGGCTCGCGCTTATTGATATAAAAAGTAAAACAGGTTTATGCATTTATGCACTGCAAGAGCCATCGGGGCAAAGCAAAGTCAACTGACACGTAAAGGACCTCAAATCGTATAATCCATCAAATCCTTATGCGACCGATTCTGAATAATTGATCTTTCGTTATTACCTTTAAAGTTTATCTTCTATTTCTTTTTAGTTTTCTATCTTGGGTGCTTTGCAGGATAAGCATCTGTTTCATGCTCAGTTGGCAAAGAATAGTCTTGTACCTAGTATTGGTGGAGGTAAAATCCTCCAAATGCTGTGGAACAGTTATTTTACTTCTTTTGTTTTCGTCACCTCATTTGTCATTCTGTTGTCCATTTTTTCTTGATTTTGTTATAAGATTAATAATAACTTGCTAGTTGTGTCTTGCTAACCTGGCGCGAAACGGGTTGGTGCCACTCTTCCCAGTCGGATACTATAAAAGAAGTAACCTTCAGTTACTTAACTCCTTCATTTATTAACTTTTGTATTAAATCAGTTAGTTATCTAGGTGTCAATTTGTATTTTTTTATCGTTTCTAGACACCTTTAATTTTCGTATTCCTTGTCTTACTGATTTCAAAATTTAAGTTAATATTTATTTTAATATGATACCTTTACCAAACTTTATTAGTGTTGATTTGTTAAGTAATTCACTTGTATCTTTTGTCCATTTTGGATACTTATTTTGATTCTTTTGGTTATGACTTTATATTTGCTTTTGTAATTTGTTTGTTAGGACGTTTATTTGCCTTTCGCCCTCAGAATGTTTATTTTGATTATTACTGGAATTTTAGCCTCGTCTTTTGTCCGTCAGGACGTCTATTTTGAATTACTTAATTATGACTCTACTTATATTTGCCTTGAAATTACTGATTGAGACCGTTTTACCTTTTGTCTCTTTAGAATTTACCTTGCAGCCCTTTTCCTTATTGCCCCAGGCTGTCTAGTGCTGGAAGCTAATGTATGCCGCTCAGTGGCTTCTGGTCCTTCAGAGGGCAAATCAATTAAAAAGGTTGAGCGTGGGGGACGAAAGTCTGAGGCTCTGGGACCAATTTTCCTTTTTTTAGGTTAAATCGCTGATGACTCGCCAGCAGGCCAGAAAAGGGCCAAGTTACTGTGTTCGATCTCATCTTCTTCTAGTTCATCTGTTGTGATAAGTCAGTGCTATAGACACCATGCGGAACAACCCATTTGGTTTTTTTTGTTCCTAGTTAGAGTCTGCGGTGCGCTAGGGTAATACCTCACGCACCTTTCAGTTTAGTGGGCGTATAACTTACTCCCTTAGGTTTTGCGGATGATTTGGGCTGTCCCTCTTTCTTTTCTTAGTATTTTTTCTTTTTATACTGGTCGGTTTTCTTATCCTTTTGTTTATCCGCCCTTTGCGTTCCTTGTCGCAGGGCGCTTGGAGGCTTTCTTGGGAGAAACTGGTATAAGGCTAACACAAGAGTGCTTTTTCGGATGCTGTGCAATACTAGTTGGGCTTCTCATTCTCAGATTTAATGTGCACCTGGCACTTCCGTCGGCAGTGTCGACGGATTTCGGTATACCGCATGAAAGTCGTCGTGTTCTTATTGCAGGGAGAGCAAAAAGTTTTTTTTTGATCATATATAATTAACTTACCTTACCTTGATCGGATATCCTTCTTGATATGATTGATTTCACCTTTTTTGACAATTGCTTTACCTTACTAGGTTTGTTGTTTTTAGCTTTACCCAATAGAGCACCCTATAGGTTCATTCTGCCTACTAAATGTTGTCTACTGAATTTATTATCGTCACGAGAGGAAAACTTGTCACCAGTCTAATTTTAGTTTAAGTTTACTATGGCTAATTCGATTAATTTTACTCACGTTATGGGCAAATACAATATCATTTTTCTTAAGTATCTCTCATAAATGCTTTGAATAGAATCATTCCATTCGTTGCATTTTTGGTTTTACTAAATTACGAACCCTCGTAGCTCTACTTCCTTAGTAATTTCTTTTCCAGTTCAGTTATTTATATTTTCCTAAATTTTGCCTAAATTTTTACACTGAGAGAAAATTACAACAGGTGACTTATTCTGCGCCGGTAGTTGCTGGCGGAAAATATAGAATTTCTTAATTTAAAATAAATAATTGATAGATCAGTTATATAATTTTGAGCCAAAAAACTAATGAATAGTGAATTGGCTTATGTAACAAATTTATTTCAGCCGACTGTTGTTGCGCAAGGTTGTTTTTGAGCTGTCATTTTTGTCAAACGTGTGACCACTTAAAATTTCTTTTTGACGTTTGAAAGAAGAAGTGTGGTGCGCAGGTATAAATCGTGTATATAAATGGAGGTCATTTTTGCGTGAACTTTAACTTTTTATGTTTAATTCGGCTAAAGAAACTGTAGGATTTTCCATCCTAATTTATATTGGTCATCCTTTGGATGAAAAGTCGTTTATTATACCAGTAATTTTATTTAATTGATTAGCTACCTTATTTTTTGCTCGTTTGGCGCTTATTGTGTTATTTTTACTAGGATAAATCTGGAGACTAGGATTTTAACAGTTTGTATGTTTTGACGAAGCGATTCTGTTAAACCCCAACAAGAACTTAGAGGTCCTTCCTACTGATTATTTTACTACTGGTATCCTTCCTACTGGTTATTTTATCTATCCTATCCTACTGGTGGTATGTTTCCAACTGTTCACATTTTACTACTGGTATTATTCCTACCACTCCTTCATACCGTTTGTTCTTGGTTTAACTTTTGCATTAAACATTGTAATATTATACTAGTACCTAGGCAGTCAAGCAGAGAGATCACACAGCTAACAGCCTCGCGATCTAACAGCCAGATTTTTATTATTATTTTTTTTATTTAAGAACTTTATTGGACCCTCATGCTGACTTGCATATGTATATATTTTTTTTGTACTTGCTTATCTTCTTCTTCTTCGTCTTCAAATGCATATCCACTAATGGATGTTTACGATTACATTTTCCATTTCTTCCCTACTTCTCGCGGTGTGTATCAGTGTCTGAATATCGTGCAACCCCGTCCACTGTCTGATATTACGGAGCCAGGACATCTTCTTTCTTCCAATTCCTCTCTTGCTCTCGATCTTGCCTTCAATCATCAACTGTAGGAATTGATATCTCTCATTTCGCATGATGTGCCCAAGATACGCCGTCTTTCTTTTCTTGATTATGCCGAATAGTTCACGTTCTTTCCCAATACGTGAGAGAATTTCTTCATTGGTCATTCTCGCTGTCCATAATATCTTAAGGATTCTTCGGTATATCCACATCTCGAAAGCCTCTAATTTATTGATAGTGCTTGTCTTTAATGTCCAACCGTCTACACCATAAAGAAGTATTGACCATACGTAACCTTTCATGAACCTCAGTCTTAATTTCAAGTCAAAATCCGAACACGTAAGCACTCGCCTGAGTTTTACAAAAGCCTGTCGCGCTTGTTCAATGCGACATTTTACTTTATCGTCAGAAGTCCATTCTTCGAATATCCATGCACCCAGATATTTAAACTTGGTGACGCTTTCTATGGGTACTGTGTTGAATCTTATGTTGGCGTTTTGGAATAAATTGGAATTTCTTGAGATAATCACAAATTTTGTTTTCCAGCCCATTGATTTGCTGCGCTCTCCTAATATGTTGATGAGTTTTTGGAGGTCGTTTATATTGTCGGCGATTAGGACTGCGTCATCCGGATGTTATTAATCCATATCCCGTTAATTTTAATTCCTATTTCAATATCTTCCAAAGCCTCCTGGAAAATTGTTTCCGAATAAAGGTTAAACAGGAGAGAGGACAGCACACACCCTTGTTACACTTCTCTTCGAGTTTGTATCGGGTTGGATAAATTATTGTCTAATTTTATCTGCGCGGTTTGACCCCAGTATAAGCTTTCAATGCATTGGATGTTTTTCTGATCTATGTCGAGTTTTCTAAGAAGCAGTATTAGTTTATGATGTACACGATCGAATGCTTTTTTGTAATCTATGAAGCATAGGCACACATCTTTTCTCTGATCATAACAGTTCTGAACAAACACCTGTGTAGCCACTATCGCTTCTCTCGTACCTAAGCCCCGCCTAAATCCAAACTGTGAGTCGCTTATGTCTCTTTCGCATTTTTTATATATCCTTTCTTGTATTATTTTTAGAAACATTTTTAGTGTATGACTCATTAAACTAATTAAACCAATGATTCTATGATCTTCACATTTTCTTGCGTTGGTCTTCTTAGGCAAGTCAAGGGAATGAAGGTAGAGCATAGCCATTGTTTGGAGTAGCAACCCGTTTCGTAAATGATGTTAAATATTTTATGAAGTGTCGCGATGCCTCTTTCATCCAAATGTTTCAATATCTCAGACGGTATCTCGTCTGGGTCAGTCGTCTTGTTGATTTTTAAATTTTGTATAGTTTTTTCTATCTATTCTTTGGTGATTGATAGGCCCGTTAAACAGTCGCTCCTATTACCCTCTTCCAGAGGTCTGTCCTCATAGCAGAGTGCTCCTACATACTTTTCCCAAACATTATTTTTTTCTGTGCTCTCAAGAACTATCTGGTTGTCTTGGTTGACCAATACGCCTGGTCTTGTCCTTCTCTATATCCTAGCGGTTTTTTTCAACTTTTTGTGTAGGTTACGATCATCCTGTTGCTTCTGGAGTTGTTCTATTTCAGCGCATTCACGTTTAAGCCATTCATTTTTTGATATTCTTATCTTTGATCTTACTAATCGTTGAATACTTTTATATTTGGTGTTATCTCTGTCGCTCCTGTGTTTTGGGCGCTCATTCATTAGTAATAAAATCTCGTCTGTCATCCACTCTTGCTTCTTGTCTTCCGATCTATATCCCAGTGTATTTTTCATGGCATTTGTTGTAATATTTGTTAACCTTGCCCACGATTGTGTCAGATCTTCCTCAGTTTTTGGTGTTAGTGTTTGGATTGGTGTGTTGATCTCATTGCTTTTTTCGCCTTTTACCACTGGGCCCTTTATCCTTTTTATTGCTATCCGTCGTTGTGTAGTTATCTTTTTAGTACATGATAAGGCTCTTTTTATAGTGGCTACCAGTAGTACGTGATCAGAAGGTACGTCTGCTCCCGGATACGTGCAAGCATTATTGACGGTTGAGCTAAATATTCCGTTAATAAGGATAAAATCTACCTGATTGCGTATTATGTTTTGCGGTTTCTCCGCTGGGAATTTCCAAGTGTACAGATGGCATGGGTGAAGCTGAAACCATGTATTTGTAATTTTCATGTCTTCTTCTTTACAAAATTGCAAAAGTCGATCATTTCTTTCATTTCTAACTCCAATTCCGTAAGGTACAGCTATGTTTTCAAACTTGTTCTTTCCGATCTTGGCATTAAAGTCTCCCATAATTATATTAATGTCGTGTTTTTTGGTTAACTTAAGGAGTTTCTTAATTTCGCCATAAAACCTGTGTATTTCTCGGTCTGTATAATCCGCTATTGGTGCGTATACTTCGATTATATTGAGGTCGGCGGGCTTGGTCTTGAGTTTTAATAAAGTAGCATGGTCAGAATATGGGACGAATTCCATTACAGATCGTATTAGCTTCTTTATTATTACAATCCCTACCCCCTTTCTATGGTTTCGGTCTTCGTTGCCACAGTAAAAGAACTTTCATTGCTCCATTATGCATTCGCCCGCACCATGCCACCATGTCTCAGCGATGCCCAGGATATCCAGTTTAAGTCTGTTTATTTCTAGCACAAGATTCACCAGTTTCCCAGCTTCATACAGGCTTTGTGTATTCCACGTTCCTATCTTCATTGGTTTTCTAAGGCTTGTTCTTCTGCTTGTATCAGTCAAAACCGATCCCCCCGGAGATCCGATTGAGGAACTATTTAAACCTCCGGAAAATTTTGAGTTGAATGTACTCATATAATTGTCTTGGGAAATGTAATTAAGGTGGTATCTCGTTGCCTTCCTTCATGCCAGTTCTTGGCATTATTTCGGCCGCCCATTCTGGATCAGACGCCGTTTGCAACCCCCCAATCTGGATACAGACGTTGCTGTTATTGTGCTATTTTTCGTTCACCCCGAGTATTTTATTTCCTCGGTATTCTCCATATCTGGAGAGCGTGTCCCAATCTACACGTGGAGAAGCGCCCGATAGGAGATCTAGCAACACCCACGGGTTGCTTATCTAAAGGAATAAAATTGAGAACTAATTTCTAGCGACACCGCGAAAGATTTCTGCATTCAAACTAGCTACTGATGCAGTGGCGTTCTGAATAATCCACCCTTACTCTCCGGCATAGGGATTAGCTTGGCATTTTTGCTCACTGGAGCGACTACTAGCCTTCAGCTGTACTCTGATGGTTTCGCTTTGGTTTTTATTAATTAACTATTGAACTTAATTTCACTTTATTTTGAGGTTTTTTCGTGAAATACCAGCTTAGCAAGGTAATAAACGTTTTTCCTCTTTGAATCTCAACGTTTGAAAAATGGGGAATTTTGGGTCACATAATGGGGCCTTTACTGGCGCGAATGACTGCAATATACTTCCACGTAAGTAAACACGGGTATTTCTTAGTTTAGGTTTTCTATATCATATTCTTCAATATAACTTATAGTATATATAAAATAATAAAATTTTTTCAACCTGTCACAGTGGTATCCCCGCTTAATTGTTATAGAAAATGTTTGCCAAACAGAATTCGAGACTCTAAAGGTGAGAATTATTTTGCATCCTCTAGAAGTACGGTTTGTAAAAAGAATTCAATTTTCCTTTTTTTTTCCAATGTCTAATATTACTGAGCTTTAATTAGAATAGCCATTGTAATAGATATTACGGTAGCACATTCAACTTAGTATCGTTTCGGCGTTCAAAGCGTAAACAACACTCGGTGCGCTCTCTTATCAGATAAAAATTTAGGCTATCATCCGACGCGAGTGATGCCGGCGACCTTTGGCCGTTAAGTTATCGCGATTAGTGAAAGTAAAACCTACCATTTATCATGGACTATCAGCAGCATACACAAACTATACCAAGGTCGGCAGTGGCGGCACAGCAAAATTGCCCCGACGGAATGCAGCAAACTTTTGCTACACCGAATGAACAGATGTTTTATTCGCAATGGCAAAACTCAGAAGGGGAGAGAAAATATCTTGCTGACAGCGTGGTACAACTGCAAAAGCAGTTAAAAGCGATGCAAGACAAATATACAACACTAGAGGAAAGTTTAAATCAGTCTAATAAGTCTAAAAAAATAGAACAAACAGAATATCATACTGATGATGAAGAACTTGCGAAAGAGACAGAATGGATCAGGGCTAAATCGAGGAAAAATAAAAAGAGAAAAATGGACCCCTTGCCACCACCAATAATGATAGAAGGAGTCGAAAGCTATGATGAACTGTATAACTTTATAAAACAACAAAGCGTCCAACAATTTCAAATAAAAATCATAAATAAAAATAGCATGAAAATAAATGCTCAACAAGAACAGGATTACAGGCTATTGACTAAAGGCCTAAATAGTCAAAACCGGTTTCAATGGCATACCTATGAAAATAAACAGAGTAGGCCAATAAAAGTGATTGCTAAGAAATTACATCACTTGTGTAAGCCAGAAGCAATAATTGGCTACCTACAACAATATGGGTTTAAAGCACTGGAAGCTGTTAACAAATTAAAATGGAAAACCAAAGAGCCACTAGATATGTGCATGCTGACATTTAGTCATGAAGACGACATTAAAAAAATATTCGAAATTAATAACATACTGGGGACAAAAGTCGAGATAGAAGCCATTAAAAATTCTAGACTAATACCCCAATGCAAAAGATGTCAAACATATGGACATACACAAAAATATTGCAGAAGGGAACCTAGGTGTGTAAAGTGCACAGGTAGGCACCTGACCCATCAATGCATAAAATCCAAAAATGTAGATCCAAAATGCGTACATTGCGGTGGCAAACACCCAGCAAATTACCGCGGATGTGAAATAGCTAAGGAAATGCAAAAATTAAAAACAAGAAATATGAAGAAAACTGTCCTACCGCAACAACCTAAAAGACAGGGAGAGGGCGAAGGCAGACAGATTGTTATACAAAAACAGGTGGATAGGGATGGCAGAACGTATAGCCAAGCTACCTCAACCGAACCAAAAGATAAAAAGCGAACAGAGGATCAACAACAAACTAAAGCTGAGGCAACATTACAAGCAATTTTGGATAGACTGAACAAAATGGACGACAGTTTAACAAAATTGGATGAGAGATTAACCAAATTGGAATACAGCACCAAAGGAGCTATCCCAAAGAGCAAAAAATGACAGATACACTTACAATAATGGAATGGAATGCCAATGGACTATTGCAACACCAACAAGAGTTGCAAGTAGTCCTGGACACAGAACAAATAGATGTGTGCCTTATTTCAGAGACACACTTCACAAATCAATCATATATTAAATTTAAAGGCTATAAAGTATATCACACTATACATCCAGAAAATACTGCCAAGGGCGGAAGTGCCATTATTGTTAGAAATAATATAGCCCATCATGAGGAGTTAGAATATAAGGCTGATCACATTCAAGCGACTACGATCTGCATCAAAACCAAGAACTATGAGATAAACATATGCTCAATGTATAGTCCTCCCAAGCATTCAATAAATAAAGAACAATATCTGCAGTTCCTAAGCTCCCTTGGGCACAGATATATAATAGGAGGAGATTTCAATGCTAAAAACACGTATTGGGGTTCAAGACTAGACACATTCAAAGGCAAAGAACTCCTAAAAGCTACCAAAGCAAATGGAAGCAATGTAATGTCTACGGGGAAACCAACATACTGGCCAACAGACCCAAATAAAGTACCAGACCTTATTGATTTCTTTATCGTCAGAAGTATATCCACAGACTTTATTACAATTGATGAAGGCTGGGATATGAACTCAGATCACTCACCGATAGTCCTAACGATGAGTGAGAACATAATTAAAAAAGAACCTAAACCTGTGTTGGTTAACAAAGGTACAGACTGGATAAGCTTCAGAACTGACTTAGAAAACAAGATTAATCTAGCTACTCAACTGCAAAATAAACAGCAACTGGATGACGAGGTAGAGTTACTTGTTGATAATATACAGCAAGCTGCATGGAATAACACACCAAATATTGAAAGAAGAACAGTAGGTAACAACTACCCCAAAGAAATTAGAGAATTAATTAAGGAAAAAGAAGAAAGTGGCAACAAACCAAGGCGCCGCAAGATAAAACTATATTAAATAACGCTAGTCAACAGTTGAAAAGAGAGATTCAAAAAATTAAAAATGAATCTATCAATACCCACCTGTGTGAATTAACAGATGACAAAAATACTGATTATTCACTTTGGAAAGCGACCAAAAATCTAAAAAGACCGACTACCCAATTACCCCCAATTAGACTAGAGAACGGAAAATGGGCAAGAAATAATAAGCAAAAGGCGGGAAGATTTGCGGATCACCTAGCGCAAACATTCCAACCCAATGAACAAAATGGGGAAGAACCAGCATGGACAGAAGAACTTCAAGATAATGCGGAAATTCCTCTAGTTACCCCGAAGGACATAAAGAAAGAAATAAAAGAAAATATTAATCCTAAGAAAGCTCCAGGATTTGACCTAATAACTGGGGAAATATTAAAAGAACTCCCGAGGAAAGCTATAGTTAAACTAACAAATTTAATAAATGCAGCCTTTCGACTGAAGTATGTTCCAAGGCTGTGGAAGGTTGCTGAAGTGATTATGATCGCAAAACCTGGCAAACTACCACACGAAGTCTCGTCTTACAGGCCCATAGCACTATTACCTGTTATTTCCAAATTATTCGAGAAATTGCTAATCAAAAGATTAAAGCCAATAATAGAAACAAGAAATCTAATTCCATCCCATCAATTTGGATTTCGTCATAAGCACTCAACTATAGACCAGGTACATAGAATAACCAATATAATAGAAGATGCTTTAGAAAAGAAAAAAGTCTGCTCCACAGTGTTTTTGGATGTGGCCCAGGCTTTTGACAAAGTATGGCATAGGGGCTTGATTCATAAATTAAACCAATACTTACCACAGCAATACTCCGAAATACTTGAATCTTACATCACAGATAGGTATTTCAGAGTTAAACAGGAAGATGCCTACTCAGAGCTAAAAGAAATTAGAGCAGGAGTACCACAGGGAAGTGTCTTAGGACCGATCCTTTACCTGTTATACACTTGTGATATTCCTATACTAGAAAATAACATCATAGCCACCTTTGCTGATGACACTGCCATCCTAGCTGTAGGAGAAACCAGTGAAGAAGCAGCAGAGAAATTACAAACAGCTGTAAATAAAATCTATGATTGGACAAAGAAATGGCGTATTAAATTGAACGAAACAAAATCAACCCATGTTAACTTTACAAACAAAAACGTGCAATATGTTCCAGTTAGTTTAAATAACAAACAAATTCCATACTCAAATAATGCTAAGTATTTGGGTATTACGTTAGACGCCAAGCTTCGCTGGAGAGCTCACGTTAAAAAGAAAAGAGTAGAACTGGGAATAAAATACAAAAAAATGTACTGGCTAATTGGACGAAACACCACTCTGTCACTACATAACAAGCTACTCATATATGAGCAAATATTGAAACCAGTATGGACTTATGGTATACAGATATGGGAATGTACCAAACAGAGCAACAGGGACATAATACAACGATTTCAAAACAGAGTACTGCGGAACATAGTTAATGCCCCATGGTACATAAGGAACGGAGATATCCACGGGGACCTTAAGATGGACACCGTTGATAACGTAATCAAGAAGTTCGCCAGGAGTCATGAAGATCGACTCCATCAACATGTGAATCCCGAGGCTATCCAGCTCCTTGACAATTCACAGTTAGTGCGGAGACTTAAAAGAACAAAACCTTTCGAGTTAGTGTGATCAGTGAAAAGACTAGTAATGCATGTGAAGAAATAATGCAATAAATAGACAGAACCTAAAGGACTACTGATGGGTAAACTTTAGACTGAGTGAACTCTAGTATTTTAGGGATAAAAGTAAATTGCTCATTGGTCCTATAGACCAGATTGTAATTGTATAAAAGTACTGTTAGCACTTTTATTTATAATAAAAAAAAAACATTCAACTCGAAAGAGAGTCTTGGAAGTATTTTCTTTAATAATAAACCTCAATCTCCCTGAATTAAATGTTACAAACAAACGATGAGTTGTTTGTAACATTTTTCAAAAGTTTCAAATAAGTTTTCTATGTATTAAAATTTTGCATTTGATGTCTTCAATATCTTTTAGCAATTACATTTTTTTGTTTTTTGTTTAATATTTTTAAATTAACCTTAAAGAAACGGTATCAGCCGTTTTTGAGTTCTGTTGGAACCTAACAAAATCATCTTTCATATAATATTGTTCCGGACGGCCGATCCTCGACTACACACTGTATTATTGAACACACTAACTATTTCAAAATAATTTTTATTGTCAACCTTACTTTTGAGACTTGTCAAACAATTTCAAGTTGCGTCGACGAACTCTCAAGCTAAACTAACCGTGAAAGTCGATATGGACCCTTTATATACCCTTTTGGTCGATACCGGAAGATTCTCTAATTCTCTAGAAGGATTTCCATACTACATGGGGTAATCAAAATAAGAAAAAGGAATAATCCGGCAATTTCTAGACCTTTTATCATAAGCGTTCCACGTTAAAAATAAGGAAATCGAATTCTCTAAAAAGTTCCAGATCTTCTTTCATAGACGTCTCCTGAGGAAATTAACAAAGGTAAAATTACTTAAATAAATTACGAACTCGTAGAAAATATACCTAAAACCCTACGAACTACAAACACAAACTAATACTATGAAATGTACAAGGCTATAAAGTTCGTAACATTGCCCCCCTTCCAAGCCTTGATCGTCCCGATCAACCTTCTTGACCTTGATAATGGGCCAATCTGTCCAGATGCACGACTTTCATCTTCGCATGAGAGCTTTTTTGAATTCGGTACATCAGATCGTTTAGTCGAGTCACTACGTTATATGGACCTTCCCATGACTTTTAAAGCTTTGGTGGACGTCATTTGGTTCTTTTCGGATTGTACAACCAAACTTTTCACCAACCATGAATTCACCAGTATTGGCTTTGAGGTCATAACGGGTCCTCATTCTGTCGCTTTCTATTTGTTACTTTTGACGGACTTCTTCCTGTAAGACCTGCAGCTACTTACGAACTTGGTTAGAGTAGTCTTCCAAGTTCCTTCAGAATCAGGTGAACGTCCAGTAAGCGAATCGACTGGAAGACGTAATAATTCCTTTCCAAAAATTATGCTAGCAGGTATTTTTCTAGTGGCTTCGTGAATAGCTGAACGATTGGCTAGTAAAAATGGCTGAATGCATTTATCCCAGTTATTTTGTTGTTCATTTACTTGTATCCTTATACAATTCTCCAGAGTTCTGTTAAATCTCTCAACCATTCCATCTGACTGTGGATGAAGGGGTGTTGTTCTAGTTTTCTGGATTTTCAGAAGTTTGCAAAGGTTCGTAAAAACCTCAGATTCACAATTTCTGCCTTGATCAGAGTGTTTCTCTCCTGGCATCCCATGTCTATAAATCCACTGTTCAAACAACATTTCAGCAACGGTGGTGGCTTCTTCATTCGGTATCGCATAGACTTCTGGCCATTTACTGAAGTAATCCATAGCTACCAATATATAGCGATTCCCGGATTTACTAACAGGAAATAGTCTTGCTATGTCTATAGCAATTTTTTCAAAAGATACGCCTACATAGAACCTCTCTCGAACTTTTTCAAGAGTTTTCATAACCCCTAAGTGTCCGCCACCTACACCATTATGTAAAGCTTGCAGTACTTCTGGAATCCTTTGGTGGGTAAAACAGTCTGGTATTTGTAGTCTTTGCCATCAAAGCTCTCCCAAATTATATTTAAAAGACCATTGTGCATAGTCAAGGAATTCCAGAAGGCCCAGTAACCTTTCACTGCTTACTCTTGCTTTATTTCTTCTGGATATGTTGGGTAGATCAAATTTATTAATCTCATTATATCCGCCTCATATTCTTGAAGACTTTCGTTGTATTTTTGTCTTCTCCAAATTAAAGAAGACGTACGTGGCGAAATACAACATGAGGTGACAGGAATCCACAAACAGATGCAACAGTTACACTTGCAAATGGAGAAGGTAGCCAGTACAGGTCTAATAAAGGTAGATGGTGTTCCTGCAACTAGTGTAATGAAGCCACCTACGTTCGGCGGCAAAGTATCTTGGCTTACCTATATTCGTCAATTTGAAGCCGCTACCACCGGTAATAATTTGAGTTTACCTGAGAAGGCACATGCTCATGTTCTAGCACTACGAGGTGAAGCGATGGAGGTTCTACATGCCATTTTTGAAGAAAAACAGGATGATTACGAGTTTATTGTTACTTTTCTGGAGATGCGCTATAAGAAAGCCCACCTCCAAGAAGTTTATAAGGCCAAACTGTTTCTGGATTCCCGTCACTTTATGTTGTACTTCGCCATGTACGTCTTCTCTAATCTTGCTAATCTTCTGTTGCATTTCTTGTTCAATGTGCTCCATATATTCTTTATTTTTTTTATGTCTTCTCTCGGTTCTTGTTTCATATCTTCTTGACTTGTCTTAGGTTCCTGTCTCATATCCTCCAGGCTTGTTTTTAGATCTTGTTTTACACTTACTTTATTTTTTTAATGTCTTCTTAGCTTGTTTTTAGTGTCATCATTTCTTGTTTCATATCGTTTTGATTTTTCGTCATATCTTCTTTCAATTCTTGTTTCATGTTTTCTTGGTTTGTCTTTAATTCTTGTTTCATATCGTCTTGATTTTCCGTCATATCTTCTTTCATATCTTGTATCATCATCAGTATCTGATTGGAACTAGTTCGCAGTTGTTCTTCAATTTTTGCTTTCTATTTCCTAGTTTCCACTGGCATACAATTTCAATTCTATTTTTTTTTTAAATTTTCTAACCTGAACTAACCTCTTCTGGATTTGATCCACTTCCGACATCCTAACGGCCGATCTTCGAACACACACTGTATTATTGCACACAGTATTATTTCAAAATAATTTTTCAACCTTACTTTTGCCACTTGTCAAACAATTTCAGGTTGCGTCGACGAACTCTCAGGCTAAACTGACCGCGAAAGTCGATCTGAACCCTTTATATACCCTTTTGGTCGATACCGGAAGATTTCTTAATTCTTTAGAAGGATTTCCATACTACATGGGGTAATCAAAATAAGAAAAATTAATAATCCGGCGATTTCTAGACCTTCTATCATAGGCGTTCCATGTTAAAAATAAGGAAATCGAATTATCTAAAAAGTTCCAGGCCTTCTTTTATAGTCGTCTCCTGAGGAAATTAACAAAAGTAAAATTACTTAAATCAATTACGAACTCGTAGAAAATATACCTAAACCCTACGAACTACAAACACAAACTAATACTATGAAATATAAAATGCTACAAAGTTCGTTACATTAAAAAATGTACATAAAACCCTACAAACTACGAATACAAAGTAATTCTATGAAATATAAAACGCTACAAAGTTCGTTACATTAGAAAATCTACCTAAAATCCTACAAACTACGAACAAAAACTAATACTATGAAATGTACAAGGCTATAAAGTTCGTAACAATATTCTTAAAAATCAGTGTCAGTGCTACACAGTTATCTTAAGCATATGTTATTGATTACTTTAAAGCAGCAATAAAGACGTTAAAGAATAAAACATATTTCTAAACTCCTCCATTCTTAAAAATTTCGGATAGTCTAACAATGTCACTTTAACTAAGTTATAATGTTTAATTTTGTGTTGCAGCATAATTTAATACTCATATCGATCAGCTGAGAAAATAGCTATTAAAATCACTATAATTAATGTTCTAGCGCACTTGGGTTAGATTTTAGGTATGTAGTTAGTAGGATTGGCTTCGTTCTTGAACATTCTGTTCCTTGAAGGTGAAACCAGAACCGACGTTATGATCTAGGATATTCATATCTGTCATTTCTTCTGACAATCATGTTAAGTACTTAGTGGAAATTTCTTCCTCATTCCGTGCTACACAATAATGTGCTTTCCTTGTGATACCCTCATAGAAAAGAGCTAAGCCTTCATTATTTCTTCTTTCTGAGCAATATATTAAGGCTCGAAAATATTGTTCTAGCGTCGAAGCTCCGTATGGCTCCAAAGAATTTTCTTTGCTAATGGCACTGTAAGCTCTGTCATGGCGATTTGTTCTCGCCAGGAGTGTAGTCTCTGTGTAACAGAGATACGCTCTAAATTCTTCCCCATACCTCTTTAAGAAGCTAATCCTTTATTTGGATGTAGTAATCCTTAAGGAAATATATATTAGTATTCAGTACATTTTTAAGTGATAATTAATTTTGTATATTTATAATTATGTAGTTTAAAGCTCAACAATTTTTTAGTAGTTAACAAACTTTTGTAATTTGTCACCAACGATCAACGATGCAATCGTAAATAACCTGCTACACTCTAACTCTGTTTGAAAGCAGAGGATAAATTAGAAGGTATTAAACTACTAAGTGACCCTGCAGGAGAGACAATTAGGCTTAGTGAGCAAATCACCGACTCCTCAAAAAAGTATAATCGTAAGATTAGGGCGCCAGCAGCTCCTAACCAGCTGAGCTTCAAGCTGCCAACGGTTGTCGAGGTACCTTTCCTACAGTTTCCACTCCACAAAATGAAAAGATAAATAAATAAAAAAGTAAGTAACATTCAACATTTAATGATCATCAAAAAGTTAAAACTACAAATTAACAAGTGAGACGGTGATGAGTTGGTGTTTTAGGGAAACAATAAATACGCTAGTAAGGGCTAGGCGTTAATAATAGTTACATCTACGAACTCATGTCCTAAATACTAGTGATTAATGGTGGTATAAGCGGTTATACGTTACAATTATAAGTATTACCGCAGATGTAAATGTGATCACGTTTACGTTGTACCAATATATTATACTATCTCATAAAAATAAATAAATAAGAAATAAAATAAATTATTACTGAGTAAAGTCAAATATTCAATAAGCATATCTTGATATCCTCTGTAGCGATTCCTCCAGGTTCCCGAGCTATTGTGGCTTCAGGTTGCAGTTGGCGATAGAGAAACTACGTAAATGATGAAAAGTAGGAGAAGAACCCTAAAAAAACACTATGTCTAAGAAAAATTAATAAGGTTTATGGTCCAACATAAAATTACGAGCTAGACTGCATTAATATCAAATTACCGAACACTCAATAAATAAATCAAAATAACAAAATGACAATAAATTTCACAACACCCCGTATAATATTAAGAAATTATAGAGAGCCGTTGTCTAGTAACGTAATGAATAAATAAAATTACCACAGAAAAATCCAGTTGTGCATTCAAGTTATAAATTAAAACAAAATAAGCAAGTGAACCCGTCTTGCATAAAATTAATGATTAACAGCATAGCCTGTGACCGAAAATAATAATATATTAAAGTAAATTGGCATTAAAAAAGATAACCCCAAAATTATGTCTAACTACAAATAATAGTAAATTTATCTTACACACATACAATAAAAAAACTAATGAACTATGGCCCGCAATTAAACTTCTCAACATGAAGCCAACTATCGAAAATCGTTAATTAATCACAAATCAAATTATATTATATTTTACGAGTTTACAAAAACTTACAATTTACTTCCATTATAATTCAATAAATTTATTACAAAAATCACAACTCAACAAAAAAATAGCCTCCTGCTATTCTAATCGCATATTCTTAGCAACACTCCAGTAAGAGAAAAATAACAAAATATATAACTTACATAATTTAAATTTAAAAAAAAACTACAAGTAAAAATGATAGAAATGTGAATATAATAAATATAACTAAATTAATCAAATCAGCAGTCAGGTAGCAAAGCAATTACGATATAAAAAAAAATTACAAGTTACCCCTTAAGGTTCACAGATGGCCGATAAACTTAAGAGTTCTGCTCAAAGGCGAGCCTTGATGTCTTTCTTGAGGACTCTCAATCCTCGATAATTGTCTTAACAGACCTAAAAAGGTACAACGGAGCAATTAAGTTAATGGCATGATCGAAAAGCAAAAAAAAAACTCCATCACATGTGTACTTTGGTAAAATTACGAGGGTCGTGGTAAGACCAAAAATGCAATGAATTAAATGCTTTTATTTTAAATAATTAATGAGAGATATTTAAGGAAAATGATATTATGATACCTATAGAATGAATATTTGCAAATATGAAGTAAAATTAACTGAATTAGCTAAAGCGGACTTTGAGTCCCGCTCCAGTAAACCACTTTCTCAGATTTTCGTTCAAGTTTTTATCTTCTTTTATTCCTATCTGAAGTTATCATACTTTAGTCACAATAATCATATTATGCATATATTGTACTTTTTCGAAATATGTTTAAAAAATGTTCGCAAATATTGGAAACATAATCCACAGTAAAAAATTTCATATTGGACTAGTTGTAGCAAAATGAACAATTACAGAAGTATCAAAATCCAAATTATCCTTTTTCTCTTAGATCGGTTTCGATCATCAAGTAGAGTCATCAGAAGAGTTATAAAAAAACTAAAGATGCATTCTATGAATGAATTTAACCATTTATTGTTTCAATGCCGAGATTAATAGTGCCTACCTATTAACAGGTGGCCGACCGACTGCTATCTGTTGAACTTGCCATATATTATTTTAGGTTTCATTCAATTTTATTCACAGACTAGCAGTTGAAAAATACGTTCCAACCGACGGTCGTTTAAAACCGTCTAAAATTTTTATCTGTATGTGGCCAGTGCACAAAAATTTGTTTTTAGTTGGGCCATGTATCCTAAAGAATATTTCTTTATTTTTATAAGTAAATGGCGGATATAGCGATGTCATCTTTTAAATACATGATTAAATTGAGAAACCTCTCGTTGTCCAAGCGACTTTTTATTTTTATATTCCAAGTTCTAAAATAGTATATAACTTCCCATCAGTAAACTCCCTGTGATCGTAAATGATATGTTGATATTCGACCAGAACAAAAGTTTGGATTAATTAATATGTGGATGCATATGTGCCTCTCAAGGTAAAGCCCGACAGTTCACTATCGAGCAACATGTTAAAAATGTTTGAAAATTGATAGCGTTTGGATATTACACCCATCAAAATGATACTAGACTGAAATTGCAAACGGTGATATTGATATTAGAAAGAAATCAAATTGTGCCACAGGCAAAAAACTTAAACCTGTTTAATTTTTGGGTAGTTTTTAATCCCTAGCTTCTTCTTTATGGGTAGTGACCCATACATATCCTATTGGGACACTATATTCAGTTTTTAAAAAGATCTTTAAAAATATAAACTCTATTTTTCCTGTTTAATACTCTCACTGAGGAAATCGATCTTTGCAAAAGGGAACAACTGACAGCACGACAGTAAGTTATATAGAAAAGTCTAAAAATAATACATACCAATATAATACGTGAACTTAATTCTTTTTGAAACTTTTGCAATATTTTTAAAGCAACCAAGCGTATTTTATACGATGATAAAGTGATTGAAACATTCGTTTTATTTTGTTTTTTGTAATTCTATTTGAAATTTTATGGTGTTATTTTATTTATAAGTCTTCAGGTTGTCCAACTTTTTTTCCTTAGAATTTAAAGAAACAAAATTACAGTGTTTTGGAAAATTTATGGTTATAAGCGTTTGAACGTATATATAAATAAAATGAAATTATGTCGAGTATTTTCTACTTTCATTTTTCAACAAATCAATATTTTTTAACATTTGAAACATGAAATATTTCCCCAAAATCTCTTGACTAAAAGATTTCTATTCGAAAATTATTTTTAAAATATTTTAGTAAAAAGTATATAAAAGTATATTATATTACCATATAATTAATAATAAACACCATATAATTCAAGGGGCATGAGAAAAGTTTTCCTCCGAAAATTTAAAACAAAAGACTTCAGACTTTAATCAATATTGTTCCGGACGGCCAAATAAACTGTACACGCTGCTGTATTATTTTAATAACTTTTCATTGTCAACCTCAATTTTGAAACTTGTCAAACTAATTCAAATTGTCTCGACGAGCTCTCAAATTAAATTGTCCACAAAAGCCGATCTGGACCCTTTATATACCCTTTTGGTCGTTACCAGAAGATTACGGATCTTTCTAAAAGGGTTTTCATACTACATGGTCTCAAGAAAATAAAAAAGAAGTAATCTTCCGGTTTCAAGACCTTTTGTCATAGGGGTTCCATTTTAAAGATAAGGAAATAGAATTTTCTAAAAAGTTCCAGACTTTCTTTCATAGACGTCTCCTAAGGAAATTAACAAAGGTAGAATTAATTAAATAAATTATAAAATTGTAGAAAATAAATCTCAAACCCTAAAAACTATAAACACAAACTAATACGATGAAATGTATACTGCTATAAAGTTCGTAACCATATCTTATTTTTAAAATAATCTTCCTTAACTTCCACATACTAACGCCACCTTTCTTACAATGACTTTATCCCAACAGAAAAAAATCAATCTTGTTGCCCTTTAGAATAGGAACAATATTCTTTTTAAGTTGGTTATCGACTGAAAGATGACGTCTTCTGAGGTACTTTTCAAATTTCTGAATAGATCGAGATCTAAAGAAACTATAACTGATGTATACACAGATGGTCTAGTTCAATGAACGTACATTTGTGGAGGATGGGTTAGAATTCAGTTATTTTGTAAAATCGCGCATTGTCGTGTAACGGCGTTTTAAAAAGAGAACGTCGTGCTTTACGGATGACTTTGTTTACGGCAGCGGAACATCGATAGGTGGATATTTATTGTCATCGATCAAATGCTCAGCGCAGGGGTATCTAATTACGCATGGCGGTATCTACCTACAATCCGGATATCCCTGCTTTTTGAACTGTTCAACGGTTTGACTGCTCGGTGGTCAGAACAGCCACCCGGTGGTCGGTTCTCGGGCGCCACCTTAGGGATTAATGTGGCCAAAGGCCCACTTATACATCAAGCAGCTTGCTACAGTGGAGACACGGCAAGCTAGCGGTCAATTGTGCGTATTAGTGCTGGCTACCGGCTGCCAATTGTTACCTGAAATGTTAAGAATGGGAACTAGGTAATGAAACAAATGGCTTTTTAAAACATTTTCTACAAAGATATCGCCTAAAACTAACTTACAAATATGTTATGTGCACTGTTCACGGTAGCTCGTACTTGTCGGTAGCGATAGACGATAACCCGGCGGTATCATTCACGACGCTATCCACGTGACCTCGTACTACACGTTTGCGATACCATTCACGACGGTTCGTACTCAAATTTGCGACGCTGTTCACGACGTCTCGTACTTAAATTCCCTATCCTTCGTGCCTAGAATTCGCGATGCTGTTTACAGCTCTTCATATTAGAAAATTCGACCGGCGACAATACACACGATATATCTAACAGTAACCCGGCATCGAGCGGCGTCTCTACACACGGCGAATGCGATAAACATTAAGGCGGCAGTTGTTAAAGGCCCTTATCAACGGAGACATCGGAGAGCAACCGGCGGTAAAACATATTCCTGGTCATTACAGACACAAAACAAAACCGCCGGCATGCAATATGTGTGTATAGGTGACCGTACAAAGGAAAGAAAAGAACCAACGCTGCCCGTACTTGTAAAGGTCCTCGTCAGCATCGGTAGGATGGAACGACATTACCCGTACTTACAGGTGTCCTCGACAATGTCGACCAATAGAAAAAGAAACGACATTTTCCTTACTTATAAGGGTCCCTGACAGTGCCGGTAGGATGACACAACATTGCCCGTACTTACAAAAATCCTTGCTGATAGCGGGGTAGGGCGCAAGGACGGCAGTGGATGGTGAAACACCATACACACACAAGCCTAGCCTCACCTACATTGCTAGATCAGAAAGGCGTGGTCCGGCGGACGACTCAGGCAGTCCGTTGGGACCGTCAACACGGGTGGAGAACGTGCAGTTCTTGGTAAATTAATGGTCAGCTCGAGCTTAAATAGTCTGCCTGAGCTTCCACTACGGCGACGAGTGATGGCCTGGGGTGATCGCGCATACAATATTCCAGTATACGGCGCGCGGATGCACAGAAAATTGTCGGAAAACCACATTTCCCAGCATTGCGTTGCAAATCTAATTACATACAAGCAATATGGAAACTTGTATGTATAAAAAATAAAATAAATCCCGGCAAACATATTCATACCCAAAAATTCAGTAACTTCGTTTCACCCTCCACCTTCTTCGAAAAAATATTTATTACATAAATATTTACAGACAAAGCCGGGACTGAAAAACATGATAACATCACTGAACTCCAACGAATATCTGGTATTTTTGGCAGCCAGATAGAGCTTGACAAGTGTGTGAACTGGTCCATTTCGTCATCCTAGACGTCATCACCAGCGGCCGGCGGCCTGGCGACAGCTTGTCAATATTTTGGCAGTAACTTGGCGGCAGCTTATCTAGGAATCAAAACTGGTTAGTAGCACCTTGCGATTAAATAGCGGGTGTGGATACTGTTCTTGGTCCGACAGGCGGTCCATGATCTGAAAACAAAAACACTATAGACCAGAAATAAAATTTGTTATTCTTCGGCGGAATAACTATGGGCGGCGTCGGTGGAACTAACAAATCACATCCATTAGTCCTGGCGGTGACAGTTGTGGCTGGAATCATTCCGCATCTGATACGCTTAATTCGCCCTTGTATCGCTCGGGTCGACTTGCGTCGAGCAGTTGGCGACACTTGTAGTTAGACTCCGTTCTTCGGCCATCTCCCTCATTATTCCTTCTTCTGTCGGTGCATGGAGCTAAAGATGTTTCTCGTTGAGTGGTGCATTTTTGAACGGTTTTTACCTTTATAATACTCTCGGAGTGGAGCGATCGGAAGTGGTATATACTATTGGTGCGCGCATACTCTCCCTCCAGTTTATACTCTGGTTCGCATGCGCGACGCAAGCGCGTTCAACATCAATATTTTAACATATGTTGATACGACTCGTCGTATATTATTAAAAATTAACCTTCCTGCGATCGACAAATAGAATCTACGACCCAAAATTAGTCTAAAAAGACATACGGTCCTTAAGAAAGGGGACATTCTTGTAACAAAAACTTAGACGTTTGTGATAAATAACCTTATGTTATACGGAATACATCACCGTCATAGTTCACCTGCACAAAATAAATCTTTACCACGAGCACCTTAATCACAGGATTCGCGGTCTAATTAATAGAAGGATCAAACACATTACATGTTATGGAGGGTCACTATATCCAAAAAAATAGTAAACTTTCTGACTTACACAAGTTAACAGAAACGCTTTTTAGGGTAAGCACTATAACCCTACTCTGACCACAATGCATGCAGGTTGGGATGGAGACTCACGTCATCTAAAACAACTAGCTTATTTCTCACTTCTCTCTTAATCTGCTGAAGAGTTAAAAATCTACTCTTGTAGAGCTAAGTAGAAGCACAATTTTTGAGAAAAAGCATGGAATCTTAAGGCCACTAATGTTGTATATCATAGCAAAATTGAGGTAAAAAATCTTCTTTAAATATATCGTACTCTGAAAATTCATTTCACAGCTACAACAATTTCTTCTGCACTTCGTCAGGAATGTCGACATCATTCAAAGATACATAAAATGGGTTTCGAGCTAATGTAGTTTCTTCTTCAGAGAACCACGTAAAACAATTTCATATTCATGGGCTTGAAAGTCGTTATTAATTTCGTCCCTTAGATTATCTATAATTGTCATCTTCGATTCTTTAGTTTTAGTGTAAACGTATTCAAACGTTGTAAAGTTTCCAAGATTTACTTTAAGACACCAACTTGGCAACTTTAATACAAGCACCTGGATAATAATATCCATTTTTTCACCACGCACTTTTAAATTTAGTTTGTAAGCTGATCTAAGATATTTGATAAATAATATACTCTTTAAATCCGGATCTCAGCATTAAAGCGTATCATAAATTTACATTTCTAAAAATTATTTTATTTCATTTCTCAATTCTAAGTCTCAGTCAATAACATTTCCTTGTGCTGACCAACAAACTTCAGTGTAGAAAAGAAGAACTTGGGCATCACAGTTTACACTTTTGCATAATTCTTTGAACATATGAGTACTGAGAGTACTAGATTCTACATAATTGACAATCATCAAAAAGGATGGAGAACTTCTTGAAAATGCTTTAATAAAGTCTTGGTAGCAAGAGTAAATCGGTGAGCCATGCAATGCAGTCGCTATGCTTGTGGTGCAAGTTTTTTAACTTTTGACTGATAACGCGACCTCGATCCAAGCATGGCTGGTATTCTTTCGGTAGACACCCCATATAAGTTTTTCTATTCTGTCTTTACTTATCATATCCCTGACGTCTTTACTTTTCATAGTACTTTTTAGTGCTTTACCAATCAAACTTTTGATGTCTTCCAGGCGAACATATGTTACAAAAACGATTATCTGAAGATATGAACATCGATGGACTCGTTAAATTGAAAAAAAAAGAAGATATTCACTTCAGACAAAATTTGTTCCATTATGTCTATGGACATGTCTCTGAATTGTATAGTTGTACAAGAATATATTACGTATCTTTATTTCACGTGCTTCTCCAAAAGTTAGCTTAAGGGACTCAATTAAACAAAGGTTGGTAAGGCTTGCTGCAATTGAATGTTTTTTTTTTTTATTTTTTGGATCTTCCGTCCCAAAAGAATCTAACTTTAATTATTTCACGGCAGTTTCAAGTCGTTTAAAAGCATTCAGTCTTTCGTAATATGTTCAGAATGCTGGGAAGTGACGTTTAAGCTTCGATAGTTTCATAAATTCAGCACTAAGAACGGTGTTGCATAAAACATACTGTAACTGTTATTAATAACAGTACAAAATCTAAATTTTCAACAGTTCTCTGAATATTCTTTTTCTTCGCAATATTAATATCTGGAAAATAAAATATTTCAAAATATTTTTTAAAAAATGTTTAAAATTTTTAAAACAGGTAATATAACTTAATGCTTTTATTTACCTAAGGGTGAGTGGATAGCCTATATTTCTGGGTGTGCCTATCGAAGATAAACTGTGACAAACCATCAATATTATTGTAATATTTTTCGGATCACACAAGACTAACAACACTATGAGCTACCCAGCTAGTATACCCCAGTATGATTTCGCTAAATATAAGGAAAGATGCGACGGCAGTTTACTGATTGGCATACACATTTCGCGTGTTACAAAGCATAAATAAAAGATTGACATTCTATCACCTAACTTTAAATCTGAAATTTAATTTTGATTCTTAAAATGGATAACCGGTGACCTTCTTGTGGGTCGTGACCCATCGATAGTAAACCACTGAATTAAGCGGAAAGAAGACCAAAATATTCTATTATTTAAAATTCAAAAACCATTCGGCTAAGTAGAGAACTAAAATGTTTCAAATTAGCAGTCACATAAACCTCCTTTTGCTTATAAAATTTTTTGAGAGTATCCCTAGTAACATCAATGACCTTTCGTACTTAACGTATTCAAAATTAATTTGTAAGACTGACAGATAATTTAAATTTAAATTGTGTAATGGTATATGAATATTTAATTCCAATTCGTAAGAATGCGTATTTCTTTGCAATTTTATTGCAAATATTTTTTACATCATTATTTTTTTACGTATTAGAGTCGACAGAAAGTCCTTGAGGTCCCAGTGGGAATGTCCTACATGATAAATTGAATTTTACCATCCCGGTGCTTTAACGGTTGAATTACAAGACTATGACAAATTATATCCCTAACGAGTAAATAAATATGGGATGCTGACATGCTTTTAAATTTATTCTCTTACTTGCATAATTTCACTATTATTCTTAAAACTACATATCACGATTATAATTGCACACAGTTCTTTTGCCATCCTGGCCATTCTAATTAGTCTTCGTCATCGAGCGTATACTAAAGCTCGATTGTTTTCGTAAATTACTATTTTTGATTGAAATATTTTTTTCTTCTTTGCATTCATTAAATTTATCCAAAAAGATTTAAATCCTTTATATTAAGGATAATAGAAAAACCATTTTGTTAGGTTTCCATCTAGTAAGCGATGTCTTGTTATTTATATCTATTTGATACATATATTAACCAGTAGATTTTTATTCATAAATTTTCTGTCAGTGAGAGGACATTTTCCTGCGCTCGTTTCTAGGATTGTACCTGCTGCACAGTTTTCTATTTCGGATAGGTAATTTAGTAAACATCTCGCCTTTGCATCCAATAAAGCTGAGTTTAAAATCAAAAAACAGCAAACAAGACGACAAAGGCGACATTTCGATGGTCCACTTGATAATACAAGACCACACAGATTAACAAAGTTTGTAAAAGAACCACCATATGGTGGCGCGACGGTGAATTAAAACAGAAATATGTAAAATCGAGTACACGAAACGCGCTGCCCAAAGGATAGGGGTCGCATTTTTCGGTACTGGCAAGCAAGCCTACTGCTCATTTTAGCAGCCAAAGCCACGTGTCGTAACAAACGATCCCAGCATGAGAGCATCGTTTAGCGTGTTTCAAAGCCAAACAAGTAAATAAATAAGTAGATAAGTTTTTGTCCGTGTAATTTAAAATAAAATAGAATAAAATATTGGCGAAGCGGACGTGAAAATTTGTCAATCTACATGATTCTCGTGTTAAAAAGTGCGGAGCACTCCAAAATATGGAAAAACTCCGGGTCCGACAGATGGCGACAGCGCTGTTTCGTCCTAATATGGGACTCGTCAGGCCACCGCATTCGGTAAAAACTATCATCTCGCCTTTGCATCCTTCCAGTACTGAAAAATGCGACCCCTATCCTTTGGGCAGCGCGTTTCGCGTACTCGATTTTACATATTTCTGTTTTAATTCACCGTCGCGCCACCATATGGCGGTTCTTTTACAAACTTTGTTAATCTGTGGTTCTTGTATTATCAAATGGACCATCGATGTCGTCTTGTTGGCTGTTTTTTGATTTTAAACTCAGTTTTATAGGATGCAAAGGCGAGATGATGGTTTGTACCGACTGCGGTGGCCTGACGAGTCCCATATTAGGACGAAACAGCGCTGTCGCCATCTGTCGGACCCGGAATTTTTCCATATTTTGGAGTGCTCCGCACTTTTTAACACGAGAATCATGTATATTGACAAATTTTCACATCCGCTTCGCCAATATTTTATTCTATTTTATATATATATATATATATATATATATATATATATATATATATATATATATATATAGTAATCGAAGGTTTTCGAGTATCCCGCGTGTGTACTGAGTCCTTCCAGGACTGTAGGGCATTTGATGTTTCGGTGAAATCTCATTCACCATTTTTAGAGTTCACTATATGGCTTCTGTGGGCGAGTTTACACAAAAGACAAAAGCGTTACAAATAGATACATAAACATGCTACATATTATGGTAGCTAATTCAATTTTCTAATAGCTACAGTTTCAAAATACAGGGTTTCAACTTAAAAAAAAACGATTTTCTGATGTTTTTTTAAAGAAAATTTGACTTACTTTTCTTCTCACCCTGTATTTTTTTTTTCAATATTGAACAAAACTACACTTATTTTCTGTGAAACTATTTCAAAAACTTGGCGTAATGATAAAATTATTAATGTCCTGAAGGTCGCATTATCGATGGGGATATTTCACTCAAAACCACCGGCTAAAGAGTTGATAGTAAACGTGTGAAGTTTTTTCTCTACTAACGAAAAATGGACAGGTCCGGGCACTTCTTTAGCCAAAATAAGTGGTAGAAACTAGTATGGAGAGAGAATCAAAAAGATATTTGTAAGAAATAATCGTTTATTAGGAACAGTTAAATATAAATAGAAGAAAACATGTACGAAAGGATATTCAGTAGACAAATTATTTAAAACTTCCTTAATTAACTTTCCAACATACGAGTATTGATGTCATAATAGGGCTGATTATTGCTGTGTAATATTTATTGGCTCTATGAATTCACTTTGGTGTAGTGTGGTATTTTGTGTGAAATCATTCTATTTTGACTTTATAATTTTTCAAAGAATTTCATTTGGAATGTTGATATATATATATATATATATATATATATATATATATATATATATATATATATATATATATATATATATGAAGCAAAATGCGAACAGTAAATGCAAACTTCGTTCCAACCATATCCTTTCCGTGTTGGAGATTGCACAGTTGGGACAAATTGCTAAGGAACACAATTTATCCTATTCCACCACCACCGAGATGATGGCCTACCTGTACCACCATACCGAGAAGAAGGTCAAAACTTACCCTCCCCGCCACAGTGATACGACAGAGGTACATGTTTCGTCTCTACTAAACTCATCAGGGTACCGACATGCACCTGGCTGTGCAAAAGATTCATCGGAAGGAAGCATGCAAATACTGATCGCGGCTTCACCGACCTACCGCCGGATGGCGTATACATGTTTATGCGGCTTTCATAGATTCCTCCCGTGTGAGATGCAATAGCAGTGGATATATCCACATTATGACACATCTCGATGGTGGTGGAATAGGATAAATTGGAACGAAGTTTACATTTACTGTTCGCATTTTGCTTTATTCATATACGAAGCTGCATATAGTTGTGCGTTTGCTGAATGTGATTTCAGCACTACAACAGCATAATGTGGATATATCCACTGCTATTGCATCTCACACGGGAGGAATCCGTGATATATATATATATATATATATATATATATATATATATATATATATATATATATATATATATATAGCCAGGTGCATGTCGGTACCCTAATGAGTCTAGTAGAGACGAAACATGTACCTCTGCCGTATCACTGTGGCGGGGAGGGTAAGTTTTGACTTTCTTCTCGGTATGATGGTACAGGTAGGCCATCATCTTGATGGTGGTGGAATAGGATGAATTGCGTTTTGTAACAATTTATTCTAACTGTGCAACCTTTAACACAGAAGGGATATGATGGAGAGAAGTTTGCATTTACTGTTCGCATTTTACTTCATATGTATATATATATATATATATATATATATATATATATATATATATATATATGTATATATATATATATATATATATATATATATCCGCTATTTTCGCAGATGTTAAAAAATCATGACCAAAAGTTATAGGAAATCACAGAAAGATTCTTAAAACAACATTTACCATGCCTTTGACTTTGTTCTTCAAGTTCATTTGAAGATCATCTTCAGAATTTCGAATGGAGTTCCCTACTTTTAATTCCGGAAATGAAAAGAGCAGAAGGTTTTACACTAAGATATGGTCTTGGCCAGGGATTCAATATAAAATTTTAAGATAGGGACAAAATTAAATGGAACTTTCCCCAAAAATATAATTAAATCTCAAGTCTTAGATCTTGCCTTAACTGGCTGGGTCTTCCACTTGGCTTACCTGGATAAGTTTTGGTTTTACCTTATCTGGTAGGATTTTCAGACTTGTTCTGAAAATATCCTTAAAAGTAAAGGTCAATTTTAGATAACCTACAGCTTCTGTATTGATCATTTTTTTAATGCAATTATTTAGGATATTGCCGCCCACGGTCAATATTAAAATAAATTCTTTTTCAACCTAATTTAATCTAACATATTTTTGAGAAAATTTTATTTTGTTTTTTTCTTACTGGTACGTCTCCAAGCGGCTATATTCGAAATTTGAAAATATTTCCTAACAATTTTTGGGAACCACTTTTGCTAAAGAAATATTTTTCAAAAGCCTTACGATTATTATTATTAAACGATTTTATTTAGTTTCACTGCTGCCAAGAGTCTGTGGGCTGTCGACTGCTTATTAAATCTTGTAACCGAATTTTAACTCACTTCCGATTAGTCGATCAAGCTGAAACTTAATGTACATATATAAACCCGATGATTATATAATATTATGACCTTGAAACTTAAATTTAAAGATCATTTTGAAGGCCAACTTCATTTTTGATTATTTGTTCAAGCTGAAAGTTGGTACACACATATAAACCCGATGACAATGTAATATTATGACCTTGAAACTAACCTTGAACGAATATTTTTAAGGACATTTCAAGGTCAACTTTACTTCCGATTATCCAATCAAACTGAAATGTGCTAAACATATATAAACCCGATGGTAATGCAATATTATGACCTTGAAGCTGATCTTGGACGTATATTTAAGGTTATTTCAATTCCAACTTCACTTATAATTATCCCATTTAGTTAAACTTTGATACACATATATAAATCCGATGACCTTGAAAGTGGCCTTAATGGAAATTCAGTCCATAAATAGGTCCCACTTTTTGTGATTTTATTTAGTTTCACTGTTGCCTATTTCCTATGGTCTGTCGACTAACAATCAAATGTTTTAATCGAACTTGAACCCACTTACAAATATCCGATCAAGGTAAAATTTGGTAAACATATTTAACTCAAATAACCACACAATATTTTAACTTCGAAAGTAACTTCTGCTGTATATTTCAAGGTCATTTTAATGTGAACTTCACTTCTTATTCATCGTGGAGGGTAGCACTTGGAATGAGGTGTGCTAAGGACCATATAACTGGGCCTAGTGCACGGCATTCTAAGGAACTTCTCTCCTTGGGAAGAAAAGAGCTTGGAATTTGGTGGGATTGTTGACAGGACATTGTCACCTCAGGGGCCATCTTTATAGAATCGGTGTCGAAGACTATCCGACATGTAAATGGTGTCTAGAGGAGGATGAAACTGTTGGACATATTCTCGAAGACTGCCCAGCAAAATGAGAGTGTACCTCTTTAGTTAAAAACGTCTAATTCTGTGAATTGCATTTCGACCTAGGTTTGCAAAAAATGTGCGTTTTATTTTAACGGCACCAAAAACAAAATATTGTTGTTGCAAACGTTGCTAGGTAGGAAAGAAATAAATATCCTACATTTTAGAACTTGTCAACTTTCACATCGCTGATAGATTGATTATTTACTTAGATATGAATTTATTAATTTTTTGATTTCGTGATGAAATTAAATGTGAAATAATTCGAAATATAAGTATGCATTGAGTATGCAGTCTTGCATATGGCAATGTTTTAGAAACTAAGAGGTTATATTGCTACAGATATCTTAGTCGTACGCTTTCAGATTAGAAAACATTTCGACGAGTTGATCAACGTCTAAGGGAGATTGGTAGACCATTCCATTTAATAAGATATTAAGAGTATTAAATTTCTTCCCAATTTTAGGAAATTTAGGCAAAACTGGTGGGGAAAGAAAAAGTGGTAAAGCCGCAATATTTTGAATGATGTAGATTACACTCCTTTAACGAACACTTGAAAATTATCAACGTAGTTTAATATATCGAAAACAATAGTGTTTGTCAAGAATAGCTGTTATATCCATATCATTTGAAAAAAAAGCATGAACTAATTTCTGAAGATTTTCCGTGAACAATGCAGTTTGCAAACTGGCTATTGGATCAGCAACGAAATAATGTAAACTTCATTGGCACTATTCTCTTCACGGATTAAGCATGATTTACCAAGAATTGTATCATAAATTTACACAACTCATATATATGGGCTGATGAAAATCCGCATGCAACTAGTGTTTCTCATCATCAATATCAGTTCCAATCAATTATTGTCTGAACTGGAAACATGGGCAATATTTTGATTGATCCATTAGTATTACCAGCACAACTGAATGGAGAACTTTATTTGGATTTCTTCCAGAACATTTTTCACATGTACTACATGCATGAATGGGCACCACCTCATTTCAGCGTTGTTGTACGGGAGCACCTGAATAACGTCTATCCAAACCGTTGAATAGGTAGAGGAGAACCTATTACCTGGCCTTTCCGATCTACCGACCTAAAACCGTTGGATTTTTACTTGTGGGGACACCTCAAACCCTTGGTGTATTCCACACATTGTGGTCAAATAAGGAACAACGCAGAGTTAGTGTGGCGGGTATACCAGTCTTCAATTCGTTGTGCCCGCGAGTGTATCAGGCTTCACGGAGAACATATTGAACCCTCTTACGAAGTTTTTCACTAAGCAGTTAGTTAACTTTTTATTGAAACTATGGTGACAGGGGAGAATTCCTATTTTTCATATTCAAACTGACAGCATTTAGAGGATAAGCGACTTGAATGAAGAGTACTTCATTTTTAGTCAATAGATAAAGGTATATAAAAAATGTTGTTCAAAGTTCTAATCATACAGGTCGTAAAAAATGATTTCCACCTTTTTCCAGACTCTCTGTATAAGAATATGTCAAAAATGTCAACAAAAAATAGTGATATGCAAAATATTTATGTTTTAAATTATTAATTCAATAATCTATATTGGTTGTAAAATCATGGACTCTCTAATTTAACTACGAATGACTGAAAAGTGATTAATGTACATAATTCTCAATTTGAAAAACTCTCACTTGCACGTATGTATCAAATTAAAATACAGTGAGCAATTGATAGCACAATTTCTGTCATACAAAGCAACTGTTTTTATAACCAAAATAAATTATCAAACTAGTAATGTAAAAGTTCTATTGTATATGACTATTTTTCGTATTTTTGTTTCCTATACTTTTATATAAAATTTATATTATGGCGTTTAGTTTACGGTTTTCATGGAAATAAAATCGTTTGCTTAATGTTCTTTTATTTATTTTTTCTGAGATACAGTCGGTTAACGTCCTTAACGGGTCACCCGGTACATACTTACAGTTCAATGATAATATCATAGCCAGGGGCGGACCCAGCCTCTCTCTTTGGGGACGATGATATCACAAAAGTACAGTATGGCAAGCGAAGGGAAGTTGTCGACTGGAAGTGAGACGTCAGTGATGTTCCCATTTCTAGTATAAAAGGCAAGGTTGGGTCTATTTTTCAGCATTCGAAGCTCTTAGAGGGGGGCGATCACAAGAAAAAACAAGTTGTCGGCGGAGGGGGGATGCCAGCAGCATACACATTCCTAGTTTAAGAGGCAGAATCGGAACTATTTTCCTGAACACAACGCTCTTGGGTGGAGCGATTGCCCCAATTACCCCCTCTTAGATCCGCGCCTGATCATAGCTATAATTTTTAAATTCTAAGACCGTAACGCGTATTTTCACAGAAATTTATTCTGATATGTGTATGTTGATGATAAGGCGCTATAAGACGTTGTGATAAATGCAGAGATATCTCATTACAAAAAAAAAAGTAATGACTATTTTAACTTCTCAGCTAAAAAAGGTTTATATAGTAGTTAACATTATCTCCATCAAAGATTGTCATTTCTTCAACTCTATTCATTGAGTAGCTTTTATTTTATGACGCGTTAAATATGAAATATTTCAATAGTTTCAATATTGAGGATTTAATACAATCCTATGTCGATGATGACTACGAAAAATATTACGATCAACACTACGGCGAATACAATTCCTCCAGAAAAAGTGCGGCGGAAAAATTTTTCGAGATAAAAAGCGGCGAAGAAAATCACACCGCTTACTGTGTTGGCGTGAAAAATCCCTCTTCAAAATTGTGCAGCGAAGAAAATGCTCCATAAGTAGGTGCTGTGAAAATAATCTCTCCTATACAATGAGCGGCGAAGGAAATCCTGTTGCTTGTTGTGAACACGAAAAAAATCCTTTTTGGGCAATTGACATGGAATTAAATAACTTGCATTCTAATTTACCATTTTCATGCTACATGTTAGAATAATTTTTAATAAAGAAATCAATTTTTTTATAATAATTATTTGATTCCTTGCAAATGGATAATTTTTAATCAAGAAATCAATTTTTTTATAATAATTATTTGATTCCTTGCAAATGGATAATTTTTAATCAAGAAATTGATTTTTTTATAATAATTATTTGATTCCTTGCAAATGGATAATTTTTAATCAAGAAATTAATTTTTTTACAATAATTATTTGATTTTTTGCAAATGGATAATTTTTATTCAAGAAATTGATTTTCTTATAATATTTATTTTACTTGTTGCAAATGCCTTATAGCAATTCTAAATGCAGATTATTCAAAATACTGTTCTATAACGCTACTTATAATATTGATAAATTAATAGTCTAGCCTGTCAGTTAGAGTTGAAGTTATAACAAACCATTTTTTTTTAAATAGCATAAACTTGTTTTCAATATACCTCATAGCCACAGCCCGTTACAATGGAGCTTCCTTAAATATAAATACAACAAAAAAAATGTATATATTTTTTTTCATGTAAGGTTATAGTTCTTTCCACTTAACTTAAATCTGAAATAAAAACTCTTCTTCCTTTACTACTCAATGTTTCGACATATATTCATGTCTTCATTAGGAGTAAAACTACAGTATATTACAAAGAAATGGACAACTTCAGAAACTGAAATAAACCATATAAATGACGTTAACTTACAGATTAAAGATTCTCTTGAATAGTTAAACTTAGCACGTTCAACATGGCAATAAAAATAAATATAAAATTTCAATAAAAGAACGTCAAAAAAGGGGTAATTTACTTAAAGAAAACAATTAAATTTAAAAGATACACTACACTACACATACAGATACAACACTCAAAGTAAATTTAAAATATTACTGTAAATATTGCTTAGCTGACTAGTGTCCGATTTATCATTGATAGCATTATTTTGTTTATTAATATGACACATTTCAAGGAAAGTCTACTCTTGTAATTATTTTGATGTTCTAGCATTTTGACATTATCATAATCAAAATTATGTCCTGTTCTTGAGTGATGTTCCACAACGGTACATGAGTTCTTATCTATGCGACAGTCGCTTTGATGTTGCGTTATACGATGTTTAAGTCATTCTGTGGTTTGTTCAATGTAATAGCCTGGACATCTTAAATAAGATATTTCATAGATAGCATTGTTATTATATAATAGAGGTGTTCTGTCTTTAGATTTTTGTGAAAAGACTGGCATTTTTAATCAAATAATACTTAGCATTCTTCACGTCAGGAAACTCTATGAAAGGAAGTTTTCGGTATGTAATATGCACGTTAGTTTCCTGTGTTACATTATCGTACATATTTGAATTATAAATTAATTTTTTAAGAATATTCTTGGGGTATCCATTGTTCACAAAAGTAACAAATAGTTGTTTTAAATTATAGGTAAAAAACCTATGATCATTAATATGTGCTATTTTATTTTTCATTGAAATGACAGTGTTGTATTGTTGGTTTTTTGGATGATTTTGTTATTTTTTTTATGACTTTAGTGTCTAAGAATGGTACACTATTATTGTTTTCTATTTCAATTGTGAATTGCATTCGATCATTGAATGAATTAAAAATGTCCAAAATTAATATGAGTACTGTGCAAAGTTACTATGGATAGGGACGATTATATAAAAAAAAACTGAAAACTCACTTCAAGATCAAACCACATATGTGTAAATGTCTAAAGATCCCACCACGGCTATACAAAAAAGTCATAATGATCTTAAAAAATAATTAAAAGCACACAATGAAATAGACGAACAACTTGCAAGGAATATGTTCCCAGCGTCGTTTCGTCCTATTATGGGACTCGTCAGACTATTGGATTCGGTACAAACCATCATTTCACATCTGTGTCCTATAAACAGATTTCACGGTTGAAAAATAGTATATAGGGCACGTGGCGACATCTCGATGGCTCACTTAATAACACATGAACAAACCAACAATGTTGTATAAAACCGCCATGTGATGACGCGACGGTAAATTAAACAAGGAAAATATTAAAACTCGACACACGAAACGTGATATTCCAAGGTTAGAGGTCGCATTTTCGGGCATCGGCAACTAAACCAACTACGAATTCCGCAGTTTTAAGTAAAGTGTCGCACCAACGATGTCCTTAAGAAAGCCGTTACGTGCTTTTAAGCTAGCGAATATAAAAAGAGAGAAGTTATCGTTCGTGTAATTTTAAAGTAAATTACTAAATTCTCGGCTATGCGGACAGTGACCGTTGATAAATATTACTCTCATGTTAAAAAGTGCGGAGAATTCCAAGATCATGGTAAAACTCCAGGTTCGAAAAATGATGACAGCGTTGTTTCGTCCTATTATGAGACTCATCAGGTCATTGTATTCGGTGCAAACCATCATCTCGCATCTGTGTCCTATAAATAGATTTCACGAATGAAAAATAGCAAATACGATACAGTGGCTCGATGGCTCACTCAATAACACAATAACAACACAAACCAGCAATGATGAATAAAACCGCCATGTGATGGCGCGACGGTAGATTAAAAAAGTAATATATCAAATCTCGACACAGGAAACGTGCTACTCTAAGGGTAAAGGTCGCATTACCCGGCATTAACATGAGAGTAAAATTTATCAACGGTCTTTGTCCACATAGCTGAGAATTTACTATTTTATTTTAAAATTACACGGACGATAACTTCTGTCTTTTTTTTATATGTTGGCTTAATAAACACATAACAGTTCTCTTAGGGAGATTTTTGGTGCGACACTTTACTTAAAAGTGCAGAATTCGTGGCTAGTTTAGTTACCGATGCCGGATAATGCACCCTCTATCTTTGAAGTAGCACATTTGGAGTTTTGATATGTTTCTTTTTTAACTTACTATCACGCCATCACATGGCAGTTTTATACAACATTGTTGGTTTGTGTTGTTCTTGTGTTATTACATGATAGTAATATTTGTGGCGGCTTTAAGCCCCTCATACTCTTTTGTCAAAAACATCTTTTATACCTTTTTCAATTTTACTATTTGTTATATTTTATTATCCTGTTGTATGTATTTAAGATTCAATATTTTTTATAGTTCATTTTACTACGCTGCACTGAAAACGTGATATTTCTTACTTTACTAAAATAAGCTACACTTTTCGTACAATTTAAGGATTGTACTAATAAACCAATCGGGCCCTTTTACGGTCATTGATGACTCGGGATTTCCAACTGCTTGCAACCAAATGTGTACTCGGGATTTCCAACTGCTTGTAACAAAATGTGTACGGTGTTGCCATTTAGGCGGAATTATTTACAAATTTCTGAATTACAACTAATAGACCGCTGAAAAGTTGGATAACGTGACAACATCGCACGATACTAGTAAATTATAGGCAGATCCGTTTAAATACCTTCAACTTCCAAGTTAGAGGTCTATTCTGCTCTGTTCCATTCCTGTTCTCTACTGGTCTAAACTCCGTTTGCAGTTAACTATTTCTATTCTATTTCTATTCTATTCCTACTGCATTCCGATTCTCGACTAGTCATGCGCCGTTTACAGTGAAATATTCTATTCGTTTTCTCTATCGGTTATAGATCCGTTTTTATATTGCTTCAAGTCTTCCCGCTTCGAATCTTCTTTCAAAATAAATCAGTTTTCAGTGCAAGCAACTACATAATAAACACTGTTAAACATTTAAATCGCGTTGTTATTTCACACTTATACGCATAATAAAAATTATAAGTTTAGCGCACTACAAACGCTAAAAATTGGTGACTGCCCGACGTGATCTAAAAGTGTAAGTGTTAGTGCAAAAACAAAAGAGGTATTCTGGGAAGACTCCGCAGTTACATCACGACGTAAGTATTCTCGAATATTTAGTGACATTTTTATTTCAATTTCTAAATTTCGAGTTACGTGACAAGTGACATTAAACCAATAACGCCGAGAAAACTTTATTAAAAACTTTCCGTAATCTCTGTTGTTTTGTCGAAGTAGTTCGTTCTTTTTGTACAAGATGCCAAATTCATTTCAATTAGCCGATAATATTTACGCAACCTTACCTCCACCTCGGTCGGCAATACCAGTTGTAGCAGCTTCAACGCCTGAGGCCGATTCCAGAGAAAACCAGCTCAAAACATTACTTCATAACTTAACATTACAGATGTCCGATTTTAGAATAGAATTAGGCAACATCAAACATAATATCACGACAAAGAAAGCACTGGATCGACACGATCGTCCCTTACGATCGCGTTCGCACACACATTGGCGATCTCGCTATCGTTCAGGTGATCCTCGCCCTTCTGAAATATGCTGGTATCATAAGAAGTTCCAAGGAGCCGCTCAAAAATGCACCAAGCCATGCAACTGGAGGTCGGAAAACGATCAGGGCAGTCGATAAATGCGGCAAATAACGCCTGCCCAACGAGATTTCGCCGCCTTTTCATTTGGGATAAAATTGCAAAAGTTCACTTCCTAATCGACACTGGAGCCGACATTAGTGTGTTTCCACGATCTAGAGTGCAAGGACCACATGTCAAATCCACTTATGACCTTATGGCTGCTAATGGAATACCCATTGAAACATATGAAACGATTACCCGCATCTTGAACCTAGGTTTACGGCGAGACTTTTCATGGCGATTTGTTGTGGCTGATATTTCAAAGCCTATCTTAGGAGCTGATTTCTTAGCGCACTATGGTTTACTGCCAGACTTACAGAATAGCTTACTTCTGGACCCAGCTACTCAGCTTACCTTCCGAGGCGAGGTAACTGAGTGTGATTTACCTAGTATTCTATCTCTGGAAATTCACCGTTTCACACCAATCTCCAGAAGTATCCAGAAATCACCCGCCCATCCGGAGTTTTCAAAGGAGTAAAACATCAAACCAGGCATCATATCATTACCACGCCTGGACCACCAGTAGCACAAAAACCAAGGCGACTTGCACCTGACAAACTAAAGATCGCGAAGCAAGAATTTGAAGCCATGCTTCATTTAGGACTTGCTCGTCCATCTAAAAGTCCTTGGGCTTCTCCTCTACATTTAGTCCCGAAAGATGGCGATGGATGGAGACCGTGTGGTGATTACCGTGCACTGAATAGCCGCACGTGTCCAGACCAGTATGGAGTACGTAACATTCAAGACTTTTCGCAGATACTATATGGAAAAACCATTTTCTCTACCATTGACCTTGTACGTGCTTTTAACCAGATTCCTGTTGCCGAAGAAGATATTCAAAAAACCGCCATTTCCACAACCTTTGGACTTTTCGAGTTTCCTGTTATGACCTTTGGCCTCCGGAACGCAGCCCAGACATTCCAGCGTTTTATTGATGAGGTTACTCGAGGGATGGATTTCTGTTTCGCTTACATCGATGACATCCTCATAGCTTCTATATCACTGGAAGAACATCTGAAGCACTTAGAAATACTCTTCACACGTCTAAAAGACTATGGAGTTGTAGTCAATCCAAGTAAGTGCAAATTGGTTTGCCTGAAGTTAAGTTTTTAGGTTACCTGGTATCCAGCGCCGGTTCACGTCCCCTTGCAGAGAAAATAGAAACCATTAGAGCCTATCCTAAGCCAAGTACTGCCAAACAGTTGAGAAGATTCTTGGGTATGCTTAATTTTTACAGGAGGTTTATGTCCAGTCCTGCAGTCATCCAGGCCCCACTTAATAGTCTTCTCCTGGGAAATATTAAAGGAAAGACGCCAATTAATTGGACCCAAGAAGCTGAAACAGCTTTCGAAGCCTCCAAGGAAGCCCTGTCACAGGCAACGCTTCTTGCCCATCCCGAAATCGACGCACCACTTGCCATTTTCTGCGACGCATCAGATTTTGCTGTTGGAGCAGCTCTTCAGCAATGGATCGATGGACAATGGCAGCCACTGGAGTTCTTTTCCAAAAAGCTCAACTCGACCGAACGCAAATATGGCGCTTACGACAGGGAACTTCTAGCTATATTTTTGTCCATTAAACATTTTAGGCACATGCTTGAGGCAAGGCATTTTACCATATTTACTGACCACAAACCTTTAATTTATGCTTTCCGTCAGAAAACTTTGCAGATCTCACCTCGACAGTTCCGCTATTTGGATTTCATTGGTCAATTTTCTACCGACATCCGTCATGTAGCTGGCAGTGACAACGTAGTCGCTGACGCATTATCACGTATTGAGGAACTTCAAGTCACGATTAACTACGAGGAACTAGCAGCATCACAAACCAACGATGAAGAGCTGGCAAAGCTGCAACGCGAAGGGACATCAATGCAACTCAGACAAGTTCACCACCCTGGGACCAACTGTATGGTATGGTGTGACCTTTCGACCTCTAGTGCCCGCCCATTCCTAACCAAGCCATTCCGGAAAACAGCCTTTGATAGCACCCATCGACTAAGCCATCCTGGAATCAAGGCAACAGTTAAGCTCATGACACAACGCTATGTTTGGCCATCCATCAAGGCCGATTGTAGGAGATGGACTCAATCTTGCATCGACTGTCAGCGATCCCAGGTCACGCGTCATGTGTCAGCACCAATTGGCTCATTCGCCCCGCCTTCCGCCAGGTTCGAACACGTCCACATGGACCTAATAATAATGCCTTTGTCTGATGGTTACAGATACTGCCTTACAATGGTGGACAGATTCTCCCGTTGGCCTGAAGCCGTTCCGCTCAAAGATCAGGAAGCAATCACCGTCGCCAAAGCTTTTTATGACAACTGGATATCCCGATTTGGCGTACCATTACGAATCACCACGGATCAAGGCCGACAATTTGAGTCTCACCTTTTCAAGCAATTAAGCCGCTTGATTGGTATGACTCATATACGCACAACTCCATATCATCCAGCAGCTAACGGCATGGTGGAACGCTTACATCGGCAGCTAAAGGTAGCACTGAGTTGTCACCAATCCAGCTGGACATCGAGTCTCTCTACAGTTCTCCTTGGCACCCGACTTGCATGGAAAGAAGATCTAAAAGCCACAGCAGCAGAAATGGTTTATGGGCAAACGCTAAGACTCCCAGGAGAATTCATGGCACACCCATCCCCAGATCAACGTGATGATGGATCCTCAACTTTTCTCAAGGAGCTACGCCAGCAGTTTAATGAACTTCGTCCAGTTCATGGCACCCACCACACTGATAGGAAGCCTTTCATTTTCAAAGACCTATCCTCTGCCACGCATGTCTTCGTTCGCCACTATGCCGTAAAGAAACCCCTTCAGCAACATTACGATGGCCCTTATCCTGTGATTAGCCGAAGGGACAGAACTTTCCTAGTTAATATCCGAGGCCGTGAAGTCAACATATCCATAGATCGCCTGAAGCCTGCATACATTCTCGCGGAAGACTTGGACATGCCACTGCCACAGAATATGCAGCCGGATTACGTAATATACCATCCTCTTCCAGTCGACCAGCCAACAGCAGATCCTGCACGACCAAGTGTACAAGCTAGAGAGTCTTCAATGAAAGCCAATACATTACCAGCAGGAAGTCCATTGCCTGTTAACTACGATCCGCCGTCCAGGGAACCACATGTTCAGAGTACACCACCAACTGCGGAACAGCCTTGTCAAAGTCAACCAAGCACAGAGCGACGAACCAGATCCGGCCGACGAGTCCATTTCCCGGAACGTTTTCAAGCACGATTCTCGTGAGCTAACTCACTGGCAGGGGGATGATGTGGCGGCTTTAAGCCCCTCATACTCTTTTGTCAAAAACATCTTTTATACCTTTTTCAATTTTACTATTTGTTATATTTTATTATCCTGTTGTATGTATTTAAGATTCAATATTTTTTATAGTTCATTTTACTACGCTGCACTGAAAACGTGATATTTCTTACTTTACTAAAATAAGCTACACTTTTTCGTACAATTTAAGAATTGTACTAATAAACCAATCGGGCCCTTTTACGGTCATTGATGACTCGGGATTTCCAACTGCTTGCAACCAAATGTGTACTCGGGATTTCCAACTGCTTGCAACAAAATGTGTACGGTGTTGCCATTTAGGCGGAATTATTTACAAATTTCTGAATTACAACTAATAGACCGCTGAAAAGTTGGATAACGTGACAACATACTAGTAAATTATAGGCAGATCCGTTTAAATACCATCAACTTCCAAGTTAGAGGTCTATTCTGCTCTGTTCCATTCCTGTTCTCTACTGGTCTAAACTCCGTTTGCAGTTAACTATTTCTATTCTATTTCTATTCTATTCCTACTGTATTCCGATTCTTGACTAGTCATACGCCGTTTACAGTGAAATATTCTATTCGTTTTCTCTATCGGTTATAGATCCGTTTTTATATTGCTTCAAGTCTTCCCGCTTCGAATCTTCTTTCAAAATAAATCCGTTTTCAGTGCAAGCAACTACATAATAAACACTGTTAAACATTTAAATCGCGTTGTTATTTCACACTTACACGCATACTAAAAACTATAAGTTTAGCGCACTACAAACGCTAAATATTTATCAACGGTCTTCATTCGCTTAGCCGAGAATTTCTTATTTTACATTATATATATATATATATATATATATATATATATATATATATATATATATATATATATATATATATATACATATCGTAATTTAAAGAAATAGTAGACTATATAATACAATGGGTAATTCCCCACCTGGATTGTGGTGAGTATCACCGTAAACCTAATGGTTTTTGAGGCAAAAGAGATTTTTTACGTCGCTCTTACTGTTGTGTGATTATTTATACGGCACTGACAAGACGAGATTTTTTCGCCGCAATTTTAACGAAGGGGTTTTCTTTACGGCACTAATGGTTGACTGATTTCCTTACAGGACTTTTTCATGAAGGAATTTTTTTTCCGGCACATAATTTTGTTGAGATTTTCTTGGTGATCTGTTCAATTATTTCAAAACTTGTTTGAATGTATAAAAATAAGGGAAAATTTGATTCTTGATGAGCCATGACTAGTCACAGTAACTTATCAATTCAACTAAATCATATTAACAATTAATGCTATTTAACGAGAACTGCTTTTTCACCAAAATTGTATCAGTCCTTTGTAATTTTATCCGATATTAAGCAAAACAGATTCCAAAAGTTGACCAGTGTAATTTTAATAAATCAGATGATTTATCTGTAACTACGAATTATCGCCGTCCCAACACTATAATTAGTAAAAGACACTTTTTAAGTTATATTCAAACTTTGCAGAACATTTTCGGCAAAGGTATATTTACAAAAATATTAAAGTATTAAGAATTTTTTTACTAATAACAGTCGTGTCTGTTAATAAATTAAAAAGAAAAAAAAACAAACTTACCATATAATTCCAACAGAAAAAATATCAAAACTAAAATTCGAATATTTTTTGTTAGATGAGTTTTTACATAAGTCTTTCGAACAGAATAAATGCAAAAGCTATATTTTTTACCTAATAATCACCAATAAAATATAGATATATCTATTTTGTAGAAACTACCAAATGAATTCTGTCAATTTTTGATACATACCCGCTGGACCCTTCGAATTATTTTGTCTGAATCAGAGATGAGCCAAGAAAATTTGTCGCCGATCAAGTCATTCATATTAATTGTCTGACCATAATTTGTTCACATATGTGTTTTGTAGAGTGATGATAGTAATAAAATAAAAATTTTAGAAATAAACAGAACTTGCTCATAAATAAATGAATGACTAAGAGTATTCATACTCGATCTTGGATGTTTAGGCCTCGTTGGGCAGATTTCATTTCACCATGACTGAAAATCATTAGAGATCGATCGCTTTTGCGAATCCAAACAACCCCGTTAACTGAACTTAGTTGACTGCTTCGGATGATATTATTGTATTCTCGAAATAACTCTGTCTCATTCCATTGCTATTGCTTTTTTTTTCAATATTTTTAATTTGACTATTCCAAATCAGTTTCTGATCTATTACTAAATGATATTTAACCTCTTTGGAAAAGCTCAGTCGTGTTTCATTTAAAGTTGTTGCGTTGATATCTAGCTTTCATCTCCGTGTAAAGTGTATCAGGACTGTTTGGTTAGGATTAACCTGTAGTGATTCCTTTGCGCACTTTTGCTTATTTGGTTTAAGGCTGATTGCATAAGGCTTGTAATAGTTCTTTCATGTTTGCCTCTAATAATGACAACTAGGTCATCAGCATGAACCTTGAGTCGTTCAGTCAATTTAGCAGACTGTTTACGACAGGAAACATAACAGAGGTAATAGAAGTCCACCTTGGACTGTGAGAAATGATTTTGCAGAAGAACTCTTAAACTTTCTTCCTGGTTTTCTGTATACTCTCCGTTTGTCTTTTTAGCAAACCCGATGCCATTAGAGTGTTCTTTGGAGAGGACTTTTTGGAGGCGCCGTACTGGAGTAAGTTATAGTATCCCCTAGCACGCTCGGCTTCACGTCCTTGTTTTAGAACGTCTAAGTTCTTTATTATATTTAGTAAGGGTTGTTTTATATTCCTCCTAATTTCTTGAATTTTTTTGCATTGGTGAAGCCCTGCCCGATTTGACCTTGAGCTTGACCAGTTCTTTGTTCCTCCAGGACACGTCTCTAAACATATTTTTGTTTTGTTTTAATGAGCAGCTGTTTTTATTTGTTTTTGCCGGTTAGTTTTGGTACTCTCTGTTCCATAACATATCAGTTCGGTGATATAAGTTCTAACTTTCTAGGCTTTCAAGAGCTCACATATACATACTAATTTTATGATACAAACCCACCCGTGAGAGTTAAGTCAATAATCTCTTTCCTGATTGCATTCATAAAAATAGGCTAGAAGATACTCACCTCTTGTATTGATATATGTTCTGCCCCATAATGTGTGGTGGGCACAGTATAGAATAAAGTGTTGGTTTCTATTTTGGTACCATCTGATCAGGCGCTGTACTTCCTCTGGATAGAGGGTGGGGGACGTGCTCATCAAATTCGCGGTGAAAGTAAATTGAGGTCATGACTTTCTGCTTCTTTTCCGTTTCTGTTGGCGTTTCAACTACTGCGATAAACTCTGGAATATGAATCAATTAATAGAACCGAGCAACAGGGCAGCTCGTGGTTTGTCACGAGCACTATCTTTTAACAGCTGACGTGAGTTTATTTTGAGTTCTTCTATCTGTTCTCTGTTAATTCAGGGCTATTGAAGTAGAAGTATATTTAATTGTTTTTCGATGAACTTTCTTCTATGCATGCTTGGGGCTGATTTTGAATGAGGAATGCTTTTTGTAGAATTTAAATGGCGAATATTGAGGATTTTTATGGGGCTTCTTGACCCCTTGACTGGTCAAGGCGTTTTACTATTCTTTTTGTCCCTAGGACAGTAATGTTTCCTGGTCAGGTCACTAGATGCTATTCGATCATTAGAGGGATTATTGGATGATCAGCCGAGGGCGGCATGCGTTCGACTAGGTCGTCTGAAAATCCTTGAATGAGGGAACAATGGAGCTTTTATTCTGCGCCTCTATGAGATCAAAGATTCTTTTTGAGGAGTATTCTTAGGTATCCAAAAATTATGTCACCAGAATCCCTGAATAAGAAAGTTTCCTTTAAGATCCTTAACGAGACACCTCCCAACGCCTTATGCTTCCGATGGTATATATTGGCTACTCTAATGTGTCTTCATCTGCACCTATCAAAGCAAGCGAGCCTGCTCTGTTATTGAATCTTAGTTTCGGCCGAGTACTTGCCAATTTTCTTTGCTTCAAGGTCTTGTCCAAGATTGCCGTTCTTGTGGTTGCCGTTTACACCACTGTTAAAGGGCTTCCCTGAATATTCTCCCGTCTGACTGAATTTTACCAGGAATTGGGTCGGAAGAAAAGGTGGTTTTAAGATTTGGGAAGTTTTACCCTTATCGATCTATTTGAAATTCTTTGAGCTCAGGTCCTCCGGAGTATTCTCCTCTGGTCGGAACTTATTTCCCAGCGCTTGGAGAGTGCACCCCTTTTCCTCATCGCTGCTGAATTTAAGGTGGTCTGTCACCTGATCAGGACGAAAAGTATCCTTTCCAGATTTTCCAGACTTCTCCATGCTGGTCAGTGATGTTGAGGGCTCAGCATCCCTTTCTTTCTCTGGTCTTTCATATGAGTCCTACGAGAAGGTTGGGAAGGGATGTTTACCTACGACAGAACCCCACAGCCGTAGAAAAGCCAGTTAAATAGGAGTAAGCTTGTTGCCCCGGAGTTCGCAAAGAAAAGACTAGACTCCCCTTTAGCCATGCAGATCTCCACCTAAGCTATTCCACGTTGGCTTAAAAGGATTTTTATTGTCGTTGCCATCCACTTGGCCGGCCAATTATGGCAAGCCTCCACGTTCCTTAGAAAACGTTTTGTATCAGACCGCGGGCATAAACGCGTCGCTTCTCCACTCTGTATGTTTTGGTATTTTATTGTGACCTGTTTCTTAGCTTTATAGTCCACTTCATCCCTTTCAGAACAGGGGATGGTTACTGAACCCTTTCACTGACGACAAATTCTCACAGCCCTTAGGGGAGGGGGTAAAAAATCGTCGTGAGTGTAATCAAAAACACAATGCTTTTAAAATTACTCTTAATTTGTTTTTTTTTTAATTCGAATAAGGTGCGTGAAAATAAGAGCATTTTAAACATTTTAAAGGGATATCCTTAGCCAATGGCAACTACATAAAAATCGCTTTTTAAAAAATTGCAGAACAAAACAATAAGATTTTAAAAAGTCAGTTTCTGACTTTTACTGAAGTTAAATTAGGAATCTAAAACTATTTCATGTGCATTTTTTTGGTTATATTTGTTAACAAATTTTTTATATGATCATTGCGGCTCTCCGGTAAGTATAGGTCAAAATGTACAGGAGGCGTCAGTAATGTTACATATAATTTTTCCCTAAGGTACCCCATAACGGAGACATGGGGCCCAAAGGAGGTCTCAGTGATTTACCTTCAGAGCTATAGCCTTTAAGCAGACTTGTATATTTTAGGAACCTTTGACCTTAACAAGGAAGTTAGGAAAGGACTCGCCACTAAACCTATACCCCCAAAATTGTGACACATCAGTTTTCAGAGCCAAAACCAGATACTTTAGACTAAAATCTAAAAAATGATTCTCCACATTTATTTCCAAAAAAATCAACAGTTTTCAAGAAAATTTGAATTATATATACCCAAAGCGATAGTAGTATTTACCTATTAGACGTAATTAATTAAGCCCTTTGTTATCAACTAAATAAATTACTGTAACTAAACGAAATATAATAATACCCTTCTACTATGCAATTAATTAATAATAGGTATCATTCGAAACCGAAGGACTTAATTTAATGCAATACTAACAAGTAACCTGTATTTTTATATTGTCTATAAGAAAAAATAATTTATGTCCAGAAATCTCCAAATCCAAATTTACCAGATTGAAGAACATTTGATTAGGTTGATCATAAGTTAAGAGAAACAAAAAAGATGAAGCGCAGTTTAAACTTTACCGAAAAATAAAAATTTAGTTTTTATAAACTTACGAAAATTGGGTAAAACATTAAGTACGTATTTTTTGTGTTTAATTAGGCAGATATTGAAAATTAGCACTTTGTACTTCGATTACACATTCTTATCCTGGATGTTTTCTTACTTTACTTAAAGTAACATACCAGAACCATTTCGAATAAGACTGCAGTAATCGATTCCATTTTCAAGTAACCAATGCCTGATGTATACTCTCGTTGAATAAGCCTGTCCTTTCTGATTCTCTCAAAATATGAACCTAACGGATTTAGGTCAGGGGATCTTGATGGCTCTAAAGCACGTTCGCGTCTTCCCAACCAACGATTAGCGAAACCATTTGTTAAATGGCGATGAACTAAATAGTTAAAATGAGGTTGACCACCGTCAGGCACAAACCACATTTGAGCTCTAATTTGCAAGGGTACATCTTCTAAAAGGACATTTAAATTATAGTGCAAAAATGGTAATTCGAATGAACCAGTTAATATTCCTTTCAAAACGAAGGGCCCAATCAAATATTCCCAATGATCCCCTCCCAAAATTTAACAATTAAACTTTGTAGGTGTTTAGTTTGTATTACTGCATGGGAATTTTATTCACCCCAAACGTATAAGTTATGAGAATTTTAATGCCGTCTGTAAATAACATAGTTTTAATAAAATGTGGATTTTTTCTATATTTTATTAAAAAACAATTCGGGTAATTAAGATAATCATCTGAAAACATTGCGTACATCTTTTAAACATAGAAAGAATGAGGCAGTTCTTCTTGGAAAGTTTTATGGACGTTCCATTTTGTTGCGCCTATTTGAGCCGTTAGATTTCTTATGCTGTAAGAAGGATTATCAGCAATTTAACCCAAAATGTGTTCGTTTAACTCCGGATTTCGCGCTTTTCTTGGAACAAACAAATTGTTTTTTTTAGAAAGGGGAAAGTAATTTTTTTAGATAATTACCTAAAAATCTAAGGAAATGAGTTTTAGCTTAGAAAATTGACACCCGTCAAAATTTTGGGTAATATAAAAGGTTCTTTATGATTTGGGTCTTTAACGATTATACAACCCTCAAAAATTTCATTAAAATATACCGTACTATATAGACTAGTATATACTATTTACAAAGTGCATGTACAAAAAAAAAGTAAAAACTTGTTTATTACGTGAGTTTCATTCCTGGTCTAACTTTTTTAAAATCAGTCAAGCGAATTCAATTCAATGACAAAGTAAAATGAAACATTCGTTTCACCCTTTTTTTATTTGTAATTCATTTGAAGTTTCATGATGTTTTTCATAAGGTCTTCCTTCTTAAATGGTTTATCTTTTCTCTTCTGGGAATTAAAGGTAAATTTAGACCACTAGAGAATGGCAAGTTAGAAATTTTTAAGTGTTTTTATTAAAAAAGGATAAAATATTTTATATTTATCTTTTACAACGTTTGGAATACAAGCTGGATATCTATAAATTATTAATATAATTTAATTATTTATTATCGACTTTCGAGCCACACTGCTTCGCACTCCCTCCAGGGAATATTGACTCATGCCCAGGTATACAAAGATATCAAAAGTATGAAGCTCTGTGGGGACCCTTTCTGTGTTATCGTGTCCTAGGTGAGGTGGTCTTCTATATTTCCTACAAACTTTCGGACGTCCTGTGGAAATATGAACGTAAATTTATTATTTATTGATCGACCTGTTTAACAATATCTACCAATCCTCTTCCTCCTTGGTGTCTTGGAAGCAATCAACAGCATTTCCAGATTGATGTTTCTATACTTCGTTAAGAGTGTTCTTATTTTTCTCTGCAGGTTTTGAATTTCTGTCCTGCTCCAAAAGAGTAGCTAAGTGCAGAGCAAGCGTATATGTTGAGCGCCTTAAACAAATTGCAACTATTTAGGTTAGTTCGTAATACCCGCCTTCCTCTACTGACAAATTCGGTTATCAATTCAGCTTTTATGGTGCGATGGCCAATTCTTTAACCTGTTTCATACCTAGGTATTTGTTTGTTTGTTCTGCTTCCATTGCAGCTATAGTTTCACCGGTTTGCATGTCAAATACTCCTAGTTGTACCTCTTCTTAAACGATGTTCCAGCTGGTTTCTGGTATCAGCCATCAGTTTAAGATCATCAATGTATGATGATTCACTCTTACTACCTTTTCGTTATTTTTCCTAATACGAAAGCGGTGTCTGGTGAAGTTTAAACGGCGTGATAGTGGGTTCATTGCAAAACAGAACCACAGTGGGCTAAGTGAATCTCCCGGAAATATTCCCCTTCGTATGGAAATTGTGCTAGTTTAGTATCGCGGGATGACACTTGCAATTGTATCCTAGTTCTCTAGGTAGAGATGATGCGTTCTAAAAAAGAAACAAAATGAATATCAATCCTAAACATTTTCAATATTGTTTTGACCCACTCATGTGGCACTGAGTCAAAGGCCTTTTTAAAATAGATGCATTCTGCTAATACACCTAGACCGCATTATCCTGTTAATGCGCAACCCTAAAAACCCCTATTATTTTCAAAGACCACCCCAATTTTTTAGTAGCAGACCGAATCAATTTTTAAGATTTGGCCAATGGCGATACAATACCCCAATCAAAGTAATTTCGGACAACAACCAAATTTTAACTCGCGACCAAACTTTAACCTTCAAAATATACCAAAACCCTCGACTTCAGGAATTTCACGCTTCATTTCACATCGAAAACCTGAACCAGTGGACATGTCCTCAGGAAATACTAATATAAATAAACAATAACAAACTGTACCAAATAATCCGAAAATATAAATAATGGAAAATAAATCATTCACCATGCAATGAAAATGCTTCTGTAGGAAACTACTATTATGATGAAGAAAACCCTATGAAAATCAAAATTATCTTGATGACGAATATCCATATGAAAATCAAAATTATTGTGAATTCGAAAACCAAAATATTTACTGCGACGGAAATTTTCCAGAAAGTTTCCCCCTCAACAGCCCACCTTAATATACTTACATGTCGATCTACCAGCTATCTATATTCCCGAAATAAATGCGAAATTTCTCGTAGATACAGGTAGCGGCAAAAGTTTCATTAAACCCGACATTGCGTATTCAATTTACCCTAATTCCATATTTTCAGAAACGTTTACTCTAAAAATAGCCCATGCAATTTCAGTGTATAACGAGGTAGCAAATATTCCAATATTCCCTTCTTTCAGAATCGCAGGAAACCACAAATTCTATCTTTTCGATTTTTCATCTAGGTTTGAAGGACTTCTAAGCGTTGATGTTCTAGAATATATTAAAGCAATTATAAGTTTCGAAAATCGTGTCTTAAAAACATGAAATATTATTTTACTTATACATCATCAGAAGAAACCCGAGAAAAATTTACACAATTTTGAAATAACTAAATTAATAATACCATCACGCACTTGTCAAAAAGTCAAAATACCAGTTAATCAATCGAAAGTTATTGGTATTTCAGAATATACGAATTTCGGAGAAGCTGAAATGCTGAAATTAACGACTCAATTGCAACAATCCTCATAACAAATACATGCGATAGCCCAGTAAAAATTACGTTCAACGAACCAATAGATATTGAGATCCTGAATAAAAACTAAATTAACTTTATTGAACAAATTGAAACAGACACGGAAATTAACAAATTTATTGACGACTTACAAAAGCAAAACTTAAAAACTTACGTATAGCTTACTGCAATAAAGAAGAATATTTAACGATTAGAAAGTTTTGTTATGAATATCGAGACATCTTTGACACGGAAAGTACCCCCTCTTACTTTTAATAATCAAATTAAACATAAAATCAATCTGGCAGACAAAACGCCGATTTTTACGAAAATATACAGGTACCCAGAAGTTCATAAACTATATATATATATCCAAAAAATTAGACGCCAGCAGACAGCGCAAGTGAAGAATTGTAGTTGATTATAGGAAATTAAATTGAAAATCCATTTATGACAAATTTCCCTTACCCAACACGTCAGATATCCTTGATAAGCTAGGGAAAGCATAATATTTCTAGACACTAGACCTCGCGACAGGTTTTCATCAAATAGAATTGGAACCGATCGATATTCACAAGACAGCCTTTTCAACAGACACAGGTCACTACGAATTTAAAAGAATGCCCTTTAAACTTAAATATGCCTCTTCAACTTTATAAAGAGTTATGAATAATGCTCTCCACGGTCATCAAAATGAAATATGCTCAGCTTACCTTGATGCTATAATTATATTCTCTACGTCACTCCAGGAACACATCGACAGATTGAGGAAAGTTTTCAATCGATTACGAGAAGCAAACTTCAAAACAAAACTAAAAAATCAAAATTTTTACATAAAGAAGTTGCCTACTTAGGGCACAAAATTACAAATGAAGGTGTTAAACGAAACTCCGATGAAGTAAACGCAGTAAAAATTTTTCCCATTCCCAAAACTCAAAAAGAAATAACACATGTTTAAAAACGGCGCAAAGGTCGAACATTCGCCTACATTCATTTAGTCTTAACAATTTAAAAAATCTATTAATAAACTTCCAAATTTTAAAATTTCCTTTTTTGTCCTTACAACCGACGCTTCAAATGTAGCCCTTGGTACCGTTTTATCACAGGGAATCCACCTAACGACATTCCGACCACTGTCGCATCACGAACGTTAAACGAAACAGAACAAAAGTACTGGAAATGAACTTTTAAGGATAGTATGGACATGTAAATACTTCAAATCAAACCTTTTTGGACGGAAATTTAAAATATATACCAATCACCCACCTCTTGTTTGGCTAATTAATCTTAAAGAACCCAATTTAAAATTAATAAGATGGCAACTTATACTTGCAGACTACGACTACGAAATAGTTTGCAAGAAAGGGAAGCAGAACACAAACGCCGACGCACTTAGTGGAATAGCATCAAATGCGTTAGAGTCGGAATTAGTTTTGAATAACCCAGGCAATATTAGTCAGGAAATCGACAAATTCTTTGACGAAAACTATAGTCAATTCAATCCCGAAAATTTGGACCCAGACGACGTGAGTCGAAACATTAAAACATCGAACAATCAACCGAGCCAATAAAAAAAACAAGAACCCAAAATTAGAATCCCTCAAAATATTCAGATAAGACCCCCAAATAATTCCAAAGAAAATATTACATACACAGTACTAACATGGCAGAAAACTACTCCAACATTACCTTATGATACCTATATCAAAACAGAACGCGAAAATTTTGACGGAAACCAAATTACTCACGCAATGCTAGCGACAAATATGTCAGTAATAAATAAATTTCCTAAAGAATTTTTAGCAAATAAAACTACACATATTTATTTCTTCTCAAAAGAATTAAAGCCGTATTTTCAACAATCAACGAATAATCTTTTCAAAAATCTAAAATTAATAGAGTGTACGAAACTTATTAATAATGTTAAACCAGATAAACGAGAATTAATGATAAAATGCAGATACGAAGGCAAAACAAAGGATCGCAGAATCGAAGAAACCCGTAACTTCCTAAAACAAAATTACTATTGAAAATCATTAAAATCTGTTATTGTAAAATATATTAATAACTGCGAAATTTGTCCAAAATATAATAGACAACCACCGGATCAACCCTTAATATTAACGGAAACACCGAGCAAACCCTTCGAAATAGTACGTATTAGTACATTCATTATCGGCCAACAAAAATTTCTCACTATTATAGATAAATTTTCAAAATATGCATAAGCATTACCCTACAATAGGTACGCTAGATCATGTTGCGAACAACTAATAATTTTTTCATTTTTACGTATCTCAAAGCAAATAGTCTCTGACAACGCATCAAATTTTAAAAATGAAACGGTCAATGGATTACTAAAAGCTCATAATCGGATGTCCCAATAGAAAGACTCTACATTAATTGAACATATAAGAATTTTTAAAAAGTACGTCGTTGATGTAAGTTGAATTCTTTGAGAAGTGTCACAATTGAAGTATATAATAAAAAGCTTTTGAAGTTATAGAGCATGTTCGGCCGTCCGGAACAATATTTTGGTAAATTTAACAGGATAAAAACTGTCTATGTCATACATTTCAGGTACTCAGAGGTAAGAAAGATACTTGAACAAGTGAAAAAAATCCATGTATGTTTAAAATCATCCTTCATAATTTCTAAAAGCATTAGACATAAAATTTGAGATTAATGATGTCATTAATTTTTATTTTTATTTTGTATTTTTCTGTAAAACTAAAAACGAAGATTTTTATCATTATCAGACTTTTACTTGCACTTCTGAGGTAAAAATATGTGATATCAATCTTATTTAATTTACAAGAAAAAATTTTAAATAAAAGCTTTTTTTTCGAATAGTCAAAAATAAAAAAGTTGATCATTCCGTTAATTCATTCTAATATAAAAACTTAGCCCACTATTGCGACTCAAGTAATTTAAATGATATGAACAAGTGCAAATTCTGTCAGACAAGTGACTCCGGAAACAGAAAGATAGATGAGAGAAGAGAGCTTGAAAATGATAAGAAGACGAAAGAAGGTTTAAAAATCGAAATTTAATAAATAAATTGGAAATTGATGAATATAAAAGTTCTATAATAAAACTACATATAAAAAAATAATAGAAAAAATAAGCTTAAATATTTTACAGCATATTGATTTGTGATTTGGAATTTGTATAATATTGAAGCTAATTACTTAAAAATTTATTAATGAATCACAAATTTTTTGTTTAAAGTTTGCAATCTGTATAACTGCAACTTAAAATGATAGAACTATTAAACCTTATTTAGCACATACCCTAGTTTTTGCGAATATTATTAATCGTTTTACTTTAGATGATATAAAATTATGTGCAAAAGTTTTTCTAACCTGAATGTATGACATTTGCACTAATGTAATAACCGTTTCTGCTCTTTAAAGTGTCGGATTATAATTATTTTTTAACATTAAAATAAAGGGAAAGTTTTGACATATCCGTCACCAGAATTTTAGGTAAGATGTTTCAAGTACACGCTCCTGAATTTTAGTATTATCCGTGGAAAAGTTTGCTTAGACCACGAAGGGTATGAAATCAAAACACTAAAAGATAAACATTGTCATTCTAGATTAATTGCTCTTGTTCGAAAATGGATGTTTGTCTTAAAGCCTTTATTAATACCTAATTTGAATTAGTCTTTAATAATACCAGTGGTACAATAAACTTCTATCCTGTCAAGAGTCACAAAGGTATTTATTTACTTTTTTACATAAGATCTCGAGAATCCGTGTGTCCTAAGACAAATTCATAAGATGCAAAATTCATACTTAAATATATTATATGCAATAATTACGTAAGGCATGAGATTAATAATATCCGCGTTGAGGTCTTCAATTGGGACACTTTTCAAAGAATTCAACTTACATCAACGACGTCTGAAATTAAACTGTCCACGAAAGCCAATCTGGACCGTTTATATACCCTTTTTCCGGATATCGGAAAATTCCACATCTCTCTAGAGGGATTTTCATACTACATGGTGTAATAAAAATAAGAAAAAGGAGTAATCTAAACTTTCTGTCATTAGTGTTCTATGTTAAAAATAAGGAAATATAATTCTCTAAAAAGTTCCAGACCTTCTTTCATAGACGTCTCATGAGGAAATTAACAAAGGTAAAATTAGTTAAATAAATTATGAAAAAATAAACCTAAAACACTACAAACTACAAACAAAAACTAATACTATGAAATATATAACGCTATAAAGTTCGTCACATTGTCCCCTTCTAAGTTTTGATCGTCTCGATGAACCTTCCGGATGTTGATAATTGACCAATCTGTCATGATGAACGACTTTCATTTTCGCATGAGGGTTTTTCTGAACTTTGGTAAACGCCCTTTGGTTCTTTTCGGATTGGTCAACCAAACTTTTTCACCAGCCCTGAATCGACTAGTATTAGCTTTGAGGTCATAGCGGGTCTTCATTCTGTCGATTTGTATTTATAGTTTTTGACAGACTTCTTCGTGTAAGATCTGAAGCTGCTTACTAAGTTGGTTAGTATAAACTTCCCAAGTTGCCTCAGAATCGGGTGGACGTCCAGTACACAAATCGTTGTTTAAGCCTTTTCTATGTTCAATTTTAAAATCGTACTCTTGCAAGCATTGTAACCATCGTGCTTTTTGACCTTCAGGATTTTTAAATTGTAAACGCCACTTCAATCATGCGTGATATATTCACAGGAGCCATTTTGATATTTATGAAAGTGTTTCATTGTCTTTAGAATGGCGAGTAATTCTTTTCTTGTTACACAATAATTTCGCTCAACTTTGCAACCTTGCTAAAATAAATCACTTTCTCTTGGTCATTTTGTATCCTTTTTTGTATCTGGACACCTATAGAGGAATTACTATCGTCAGTATCCACAACAAACATCTGATCAGGATCAGGATACGACAATATTGAAAGATTACAAAGTGTCTTCTTTAGTTCCTTAAAAGTGATTTCGTAGTCTGCGGACCATTCCTAGTTATTGCTATGTTCAGTTAGTCGATGTAAAGGTTTTGCAATATTGGCGAATCCTTTTATGAATCTTCTATAGTAAGTACAGAGACTTAGAAAACTTCTTAGTTTATAATTGTTTTTCGATACTGCTAGCTTCAGTAATTATATGCCCCAGGTATTTCAGTTGTTTCTGAAATACTGACATTTTTTCGAACTGAGCTTCAATTGTGCACTTCTTAGTTTTTGATATACATTTTTGACATTTTTCAGGTGATCGTTAAATGTGTTTCTAAGAATCATGAAGTCATTTAGATAGACTAGGCATGTTTTTTACGTTAGTCCATGTAAGATTAGTTCCATTAAAAGTTCAAAACGGGTTGGTGCATTGCATAAACCAAATGACATAACATTAAATTACCAGAGCCCCATTCCAGTAGAAAAGTCGGACTTTTCTTTATCCTCTAAATGAAGCTGTACCTGCCAATAGTAAGCTGTAAGTCCAATGTGAAAAACCATTTTGATCCAGATAAAGTATCTAGAGTATCGTCAATATGAAGTAAAGGAAAACTATGTTTCTTTGTGATGTCATTAAGTCTTCTGAAATCAACACAGAATCTAGTTGAGCCATCTTTTTTCTTAACTAATAGAACTGAGGATGTCCATTGACTTTCGGAAGGTACTATAATGCCTTGATTCTATAAGTCTTTAAGCATCTTGTCCACCTCGTCACGTTTTGCTAACGGTAGCTTCCTTGGAGCTAGTGTAATTAGAATTGCTTCACCAGTATTTACTCGATGCTTGATTATATTGGTCATTCGCAAGTCGCTATCAGATAGGGGGAAAACGTCCTGATTTCTTCTTAAATATCTTCTAGTCTAGCCACCTGAACTTGATTCAATAAAGGCGTTGATGTACTAACTAGGTCTTGAAGTACCTTAGGTAGATTAGCAGGTGATTTTTCAGGTCGTAACGGAATACCGGTAACTATCATGTCGATAATTTGATAGGTAGCAATTTTGTCACCTTTTCTGATCTGTTGAGGATAATCCTCCAAGTTCAGCATCTTAACAAATATAGTGCTTCCTATATTTTGGATCAATGTTCTTGCAGGAAGAATGCCTTTTGCATACAAAGAGCAATCTTGAATTTGTTTAACCAAAACCACTTAATCTTCGTCGGAATCATCAAACTTACCTTTACTGTACATTCTGGACTTGGTGGTAACATCGCATCTTCAAAGAGTATAACGGTAGATTCATAACAATTTCTTAATTTCTAGTTCGCAGTACTCGTTGAGGAATAACAAGCATCTGGTGTTCCATAATATCTAGAGCTAGTATTACTTCGTCCAAAATATCAGCAACAATAACTACGTGTCTGAAAGTGGCTCTTTCCATGGTTATTTCTGCTTCATGTATCCCTTTCATCGGTATTACTTCGCCACTAGAGGTTTTCAGGACATAATGCATTTCCGAAAAATAAATTTTACATTGAGCCACGATGTTCGGTTTTACAAAGGTGTTAGTAGAACCAGTATCTAATACCATTTCACATAACCGACCAATACCTTTCCGGGTACTACCAAGCTGGAACCATTGTTTCGCAGCCGGTATATCTGAATTGTTATTGTTGATGGGGCTTGGTAGCACCTAACCAGCTTTGGCTCATTTAAGCTAGCTACTGGAAGTTTTTCTGATTCTCATCACTGTCAGGAGCAGTACTACTCGTAAAGCGGCTTTGTACATGTCTCTCTTGGCAACACTTTCAACAACAAATTCTATTTCTGCTAGGGAATGTTGTATTTTTGTTATCATGTGTTTTTTGTTTGTTTAAAAATTCTTACATCTCCTTCATTAACTTCATAAAGAATTCCTCGTTCGTCTTGCGATCATCCTGGGAAACATTGACCCTTCTTGTGATTCTTCCTTGGTTGCTTGAGGTCTGTTTGGCAGTTTCAAACTGAAGGGCATAAGCAAGAGCCTCAGAAATTTTCTTCAGTCGGGCCATTCTTAGAGTTTGACTAGTTTATGGGTCACGTAAACCTTCAATAAAACTATTTACTGCTAACCACTGCTTCATTTCTTCTGAATAGGTTTGTTAAGTCAAATTTATTAGTATTATATCCGCCTCGTATTATTAAAGACTTTCGTTGTATTTTTGTCTTTTTCCTTGGAGTTGAGCCTTATAAACTTCTTGGAGGTGGGCTTCCTCATAGCGCATCTTCAAGTAACAATAAACTCAAAATCAATTTGTTTTTCTTCGCGAATGTTACGTAAAATCTCCATAGCTTCACCCCGTAGTGCTAGAACAAAAGCACATGCCTTCTTCGGTGAACTCCAATTATTGCCGGTGGCGGCGTCTTTGAATTGACGGACATAGGTAAGCCAAGGTATTTGGCCGTCGAAGGTGGGTGGATTCACCACACTAGTTGTGGGGACTCCATCTACCTTTATGTACTGGCTACCTTGTCGAATCGCACATGTAATTGTTGCACCTGATTCTGAATTCCCGTCACTTCATGTTGTACTTCGCAATGTATGTATTTTTAATTTTGCTGATCTTCTGCTGCATTTCTTGTTCTATGTGCTTCTTGATTATTTTTAAGTTCCTGTCTCATGTCCTCCAGTTTTTGATTCTTGGCTTGTCTTTAATTCTTATTTCATGTCATCATAATTTTTCATCACATCTTTTTTCAATTCTTGTTTCATCTCTTCTTAGCTTTTCTTAGTATCTTCTTGGCTTTTCTTCATATCTTTTTGGCTTTTCTTCATATTTTCTTGGTTTATTTTCATATCTGTTCACTGGTGTACAATTTCAATTAACTTTTTTTCTTTTTTTTCTAATTTTTTTTACCTGAACTAGCCTCTTCTGGATTTTATACCACATCTAACACCAGTTTGTTCCGGACGGCCGATCTTTGAACACACTCTATTATTTCGAAAGCTTTTTATTGTCAACTAAGGACTAATCTGGCGATTTCTAAACCTTCTGTCATGGGCGTTCCACGTTAAAAATACGGAAATAGAATTTTCTAAAAAGTTCCAGACCTTCTTTCATAGACGTCACACTCAATAAAAACAATATTATACTATTATTACGAATACTAATTTTATTTCACAATTTATAAGTAAAAATCTTCAAATTATTTAAAAATAACTCTACCATTATGATTCAAAGCACTCACGAACTTTCTTAAAACTATTTCTCACTTCTTCTAAGGTTATTGAGTCGACAGACTCTTTTAAGCATCTCAGAACAGAACAAACCAAAATTAAGCTGATAACCAGACTTAACCTCGCCTCAAGTAACCCATGATGCATATACTGTCTCCAGTGGTATATGCCCGAAGAACTAAGTTGACTAACCAAAAGAGACTTACCAGAACTATTCTGACCTAAAATAACTCTTCGACCATATACTACTGAAGACAGTATTCAGAGATACGCGTGTGTAACATGCGCGGATTACTGAATGCTGCCCCCGTTATTATATGTCCGATGAACTAATCTGACTTACTAATAGTCTAAAATCCCACGTTAGTCCACCTTTCCTCATCTGTATTGCTAAAGAAAGATATTTTGTGTAAAAAATAATAATTAAACAAACAATTCTTACATGGGTTGCCTAATCACCTTTAGTCAAGACTATCCTTAATTACAAATCCTTTCATTATTTTTTTAAATCCTTCCTCTCATCTGTATTCCTAAAAAAATAGTACCTATCAAAGGTAAAAGGTTTTCCAATAAGATTGTCCCCATATTTTCTACAAATAAAATATAGTTTATTTAACAAATTTGTTTTATTCTTATTTGAGATGATAATTCTACAGATGTGTACAATTGTAAGTGAAAAATAATGTCGTCCAAATAAACTCCTCTGCTGTATGACAGACAAAAATTCTTTTGTCTAAATTTTGCATAACGTCGAAGCACAAGTTGCGTCCTATCTTACTAATTACGCGCCTAATCTCATTCTTTAAATCATTCATCAGCCGAAAAATGTAAATTGTGTGAATTTGTTATGCCATCTCTTGTAAAACCGGCCTCATCGGTAAACAGAATAAGATTAGAAAATTTAGATTTAACTTATGTTGCTGTATAAACTATTTGGAGTATTGAAGTCTTGCGGGATAATCATATAGCATGTACTTTTTCAATGTGGTAAGGGTGAAGTAACTGTTATGTTAGAGTTTCATGTGCAATCCATTTTGTAACATTGTTTGGTTCTCAGCAATATCTTGCAAAATTTGTTCTTCTAAGTGAGGGTCTCGTGCTCTCCTTGGAGGACCCTCACAGCCACGGCGCGGCAATAATGACTCTGAATCAAAAATGTAAAAAATTAATTCGTTAACTCTAATAATTAATTTCTTATCATCTTTTACCTGTTTTCCTCAGACTTCGATCAACTCTTTGAAAGGTTTTTGGGCTTGACATTGTTCGAGCTAGAAATCTTCCAGCATAAAATCTTTTGCCTTCGAAGAATTTGACAGAGCTTCACCAAAAATTAAAGGCATATCAGCATACTCTGGGTATTAATAAAAACATGATTTTTACTTGTGTTTAGCATTAGTAACATTGAGTTATTCGCATATAAACTGATTTATCTCGAAAGCCGCCAGTTTTATCGAAATAAATTTAAAATACCTTTTTTGAAGACAAATGACCAAATTATTTAAAAAATCCGTTCTTAGCTCTGTAAAATGACACCTATCAAAAATTAGATCCAACCAGTGTGGCTGCAAGTCCGTTGCTGACTTCTCTGAGGATCTAAAATATCAACTGTGGCATGATTTAAGGAGTCTTTATGGCCTCCATAAAATATTAAAATTTCATTATATTGTCCAAGTCGGTTAAAAACTCAGAGTCGATAAGGTAAATCACTGGGTACCCCTTTAGGACTCTGTGTCTCCGTTAAAGGGCATTTTAAGATTTTTCTTATGACAATAGGATTATTTTGACCTCCTTTGCATGTTCCCGAGAAATTAGGAAGTACTTACTGTTCACACTGTATTGTAAAGTCAACTTCACTTTCAATTATCCGATTCAACTGAAATTTGGTACACCTATATAAATCGGATCACATTTAAATGTTATGACCTTGAAACTGATCGTGGATGCATACTTCAAGGTTATTCCAAGTTCAACGTCATTTCAGAGTATCCAGTTAAGCTGAAATTTGGTACAGATATATAAACTAGACAACAACACAATATTATGACCTTGAAACTAAACTTGTTGAAAATTCATAGCATATATTAATTTAAATTTAACAATTTTATTTAGTGCTGCCTATGGTCATATGGAACATATAACTGGACCGCTAGCCACCACACAGTACTAAGGAGCTTCGAATTGTGGTGGAATTGTTGACAGGACATTATCACCTGAGGAGCTATCTTCATTAAATCGAAAGCGACCCGACGTGCAGATGGAGTTTGGAGGAGGATGAAACTGTTGACCATGTCCTCAGAGAGTGCCCAGTACCCAACGGACTGAGACAGAGATATTTCGGAGATACAATTTTGTTACCGGAAGCAGTTAGGCAAGTTCAACTAACGAGACTGCTTGGATTCGCAAAGGCGATCGGCCTTGAGTGACCTACAGCTATGATGGATGTAAAGGGCCCAATAAAGGCCTAGGCATCGATGATCCAGTATCACCACCCTTTTTTCATTCATCCATGCATTCATTCATTCAGTGCTATCCATGATCAATGAGCTATCCACTGACACTCTTATCTTGTAATCGGATTTGAACTCATTTCCGATTATCCGATCAAATTAAAATGTGTTACATATGTATACACCGAATGACAATGCAATATTATTACCTTGAAGTTGACCTTGAACGCGATATTTCAAGGTCACTTTAAAGTACAAGATGGCAAATAAATATTATGACCTTGAATCACATCTTGAATGCATATATCAAGGTCATTTCTAGTTCTCTTCCGATTATCTAATTACGCTGAAATTTGGTACATATATATATATATATATATATATATATATATATATATATATATATATATATATATATATATAACCTAATAGGACCGCAATATTATGACCTCGAAACTAACCTAGCTGGAAATTCATACCATATATTATTTTAAATTAAACAATTTTATTTAATTTTAGTGCTGCCTATGGTCTATGAGCTACCGATTGACATTCAAATCTTGTAATAGAATTTGAACTAATTTCCGATTATCCGATCAAGCTAAAATTTATTACACACATATAAACTAAATGACAATGCAATATTATGATTTTGGATTTGGCCTCAAACTCGATAATTCAAGGCCATTTTAAGGTCGACTTTGTTTTTTTTTTAAAAGGAACCCGTATTTTTTTATTACAGAAATGCAAATTAGTGAAAATTCCTCATTTAACGATATAAATATGTCATATTGGTATTCATTTTTTACATTTAGAGATCAGTTGGACATTAATTGCACTTATCTGACGAAAAGCACAAAAGGTTTAGACACAAAATGATTCCATGACAAAAGACATAAGTTTTTTTATATAGAAAGGATTGACGTTTATGACTTTGAAACTAACCTTGGACTTAGATTTCAAGGCCATTTCGGGGTCAACGTTGTTTTTTCTGTAGTTGTATATAATTTACCATTTAGAGACCATTCTGAGCATGACAATGATGGCTTCAAACAAGGCGATTTTCTAACAATAATGCACCTGTTTTCTAGTTATTATAGTATTTTAAAAAAGTTACTGGAACCTCCAAAAGGTTCAACAAAATACTTAAGCCTAACCATATAAAATTTATTCATATATTAGGAACCAAGGTAGAAAACAAAACCTTTAACGAAATTCGTGCAGTTCCATTTTATAAAATAATTTTAGACACTAAACAAGGTATATGTAAAATAGAACAATTGAGTATTGTTTTGCGCTATATTATTTTTCATAAAAATTCAAGAAAAAAGCCTCTAATAAAAAGTGTAGAGGACAGGGCTACAACGATGCGGCTGTTATGAACGGCTCTTACAACGGCTTGCAAAATTCTCGCGTTAGAAAAAATGTTCATTACGTTCATTGTGCCCCTAATAACTTAAATTTAGTTATAAATGATGCTGTCAATGAAGTCACAGAGACAAAAAGATTTTTCGATAGTGTTGGTTGCCTATATAATTTTTTTTCAAATAGCATTAAAAGGTGGGGTCATTTAAAGAATCTCCAAGAAGTAAACTTACATTAAAAAGATTGAATCATACTAGATGGTTTTCTAGGAATGATTTATTGGACGCATTGTGATTTAGTTTTAAAAATATTTTATAGATTTACTGGACACAACTCTGAAACTCGTTACGAAATTAATCAAAACTAAAATTAATTCGGTTACAACACTGGAAGACGAACAGCAGGGATTTAGATCAGGAAGGTCTTGCGTGGATGCAGTATTTATTCTACGACAGATAGTCGAAAAATCTATAGAATACAATAAACCAACATTTTTATGCTTTATAGATCTAACAAAAGCATTCGATCGCATAAAGCTAGATGACGTAATCCACCTGTTATATAAGAGAAATATTCCTGTCAATATAATTCAGACCATCGAAAACATATACGCAAACAATAAAGTTCAGATTCGCACTAATGGTAAATTATCAACACCCATACCAGTCAACAGCGGTATTAGACAGGGAGACTCGCTTAGTCCTTTGTTGTTTAACATGATAATGGACGAAATAATAAAGGAGGTGCGACTTGGTAGAGGATATAAAATGGGTGATACAGAAATAAAAATTCTCTGTTACGCTGATGACGCTGTGATATGTGCCGAAAATGAAGACGACCTCCAGAGATTGTTAAATACCTTTAATCTTTCGGGAAGAAAATATAATATGATTATCTCAGCCGAAAAAACTAAATGGATGACAACCTCAAAAGAACCCCTCCGATGCAAACTAGAACTAGACGGTCAAATAATACAACAGGAAATGAGTCTCAAATATCTAGGAATTGACATAACTAGTTATGGTAACATCGAAGATGAAGTAAGAGGGCAGGTGGCCAAAGCAAACAAAGTGGCGGGTTGCCTCAACGACGTGATCTGGCGAAACAAACACTTACAACAAGAAACAAAGGTTCGGATCTACAAAACCACAATTAGACCTATTATGACATACACCTCAGAAACACGGCCAGAGACGACAAAAACGAAACAACTATTGGAGACTACAGAAATGAGAATACTTCGACGAATAACAGGAAAAACGCCACTAGATAGAGAAAGAAGCGATAACATCAGGCAATCATGCAACACAGACTGCATTAATGAGTGGGTCCTACAACGGAGGACACAATGGAACAAACAGATAAGCCGAATGACAGAGGATAAACTGGTAAGGATCGCACGAGATAAATTGCCTAGTGGTACACGCAGTAGAGGTCGACCACGGAAAAGGTGGAGCGATAATTTAAGTCCAGAATGAGGAAAATCGAAGAAGGAACAGGTCAGGTACCTATTATAGAAGGTAGAAGAAGAAGAAGATGAGTTGGTTGATTTTATTTTTGTAAAAATCACAACAGCTCATCAAATTTTCCCAATGTGTGTACCACACTATTAATATTTCTAACTCTTCCTGAAACTTCCGCTTTCTAAAATGAACCTAATTAGCAATTTTTATCCAAGTCAAATTAAGATTAAGAATTAAGGATTAGGAACCTAGATATTATGACTTTTTGTTAAAAAAAGTTACGGCCTGATTTTTATATACTATTTATAATTAGAAAATAAGAAATATCTAACTTAACTTTAATTTTTACTATTATACGACAATAAATATTACAAAAATTAAAGTGAAAGTAAAATATAATAATTAGAAGTTTTCACCATTAGGATATTGACAAAATAAATTTAAAACCAGTTGGTAATTTCTTTTTATACCTAAGTAAAAAAATTAGATACTTACACCGTATTGCGATTTTCCTCAAGACTTAAAACGCCAAGGTAACTTTTGCCAACTGATGCCATGAGATCTAGCTACGCCACTGAGTAGACTCATATTTTGGATTACTAGTTTGATCATTTATTTTCATTGTAAAATCAGGAGCGCACTAATTTAATGACGAATGAGTGATTAATGTATATAATTCTCAATTTGAGGAACTCTCACCCTCATGTGGGCTCAAATTAAAATGTAATTAACAATTGATACCACAATTTGAGTCATACAAGGCAAATGCTACGATTTTATAACCAAAATAAACTATCAGACTAGTAATCTAATGGCCTGTTTCACTCACCTCGGGTGTTTGATCGTTGACGCAACTGATTTCAGCGGTTTTTGAGACCATAGGTAAAAGACGCAAGCTTCTGCATCAGCGATATAATTTCTAGTAATTTTTCGTTTGGAACTTCAGTATTTTTGACAATATAGAATGATGACGCATCGACAGCCTATTTGTCTTATTCGTTTTCCGGGTTTTAATTGATGGTTAAGTATTGATAATGTTGATTGGCTTACGAGAATTGAACCTAAAATATTCAAGAAGGACACCTTTTTAGACAAGCTATTTCAGCTTGGGATAACCTTATTATTACCATTTTAGACTGAGTATTCAACTATATCAGTTATAACACGTGAAGGATCTGAAATGACCATGTAGATTAACAGTAGGTACCTCAGAAGAAGAATTTGTGTCTTCTGCCGTCTCGATATGGATTGCATTTATTTTACATGATACCTGATTTCTTTCAATTTATTGTTAATTCAAACTTAAATGTATAAATAAAGTCAGTACAAGTAAATCATGGCTTGCCTGAACACCAACGTATTTATTTTTGAAATTAGTTGAAACACGGATGCCATTCTAGCATAAAAAAATCTTTAAAATAATATCAAACAAATACAACAAATTTTGTATTTAAAGTTTTTTTTACCGCTTATAAAAAATCCTGTAGGTATGGTGGTAAATATAAAAAACCCTGTATATGCTAATGGCTTTACTACGTAATATATGTAATGTAGATTAAGTGATTTGTCAAGGGTCTGTATATTGCGATATTGTTAATTTAAGTAAATTTATAAATAAAAAAATATATGTTTAAAACTTTGTTTTATTTCTAGAAACCGAAAAAAAGATAAATTAATTTTCTTCTTATTCTTCGTTTTCTTGTACTTGAAAATGGAATTAATTATTGCCTGTTTAAATTTTCTAAACCTATTTTCATTTTAATTTTCGAAAACTCCGATTCCGTCAGTCTGCAAAAAAAATTATCAAACTAATGTGAAATATAAATATATTCATAGTTTATAAATGTCTTTATTTGATGTAACAACCGTTACACAGATTGATAATAATATTCATCTCTAAGTTTTATAGAAATGTTTTTTTTCTCAAAGATCAGAGTTTACGTGATTATAGAAATTATAAAAATTTAAACTAAATTTTAGATTGAAAATGCATGGCTGGAAAATATATAGAAATCATATGAAAGAACAACAATTAATTCATTTAATAAAATAAAAACTGTAAATATTGGTAACCACTTAGCATAGACATAAAAAGAAAATAAGTACCTTGGAAAATCTATAAAGGTCACCCTTCTACGATTTTCTTGCAACATTTCAGCTGCATGTCACTTCATGTTGAATATTACCCTTTTATTTCATCATGGAGGCTGTGAAAGGTATTGAGGTTATCACGCCAATATTCCTCCAATACCTCCCTACAAAATTGAATATTCTTAATATATTTTTAGTTAAAACACTATGTAATTGAAATATTTTTTAAATTTATTAATTTAACAATATCAAATTGTTCTGACAGTATTGGTACTCAGAAATTATTTAATTACGAGCTTGATAAATGATCAGAACTAATATCATCCTTTAAAAAGATCAAGTTTTCAAAGGACCACAGTGTGGGTTTATATACATCTGCTCGGCAGGTACCTGTTTTTCAAGAAGTCACTTTCTTTATCCATTAAACTGGAATCTCAACATATGAATTTTGCTTCTCACATCTTCTATATTCAGGGATTACTTATAGCTTGTATTTATAGTATTTAAAGCTTCTTCACTTTATTTTTTATTATCAATATCTTGCAAATTAAATAAAATCGGATGATTTTCATACAACTCTATAAGGGTCAACACAGCTTCCTTATTCCCAATGAACAGCTCTTTTTCTTTTTGCCACTCCACAAATATTTATTTACAATAGCAGATATACACGAAACAAAAGCGAGATTAATGGCGAAATTAGACTGACTAGTTTATTTTTTAGGGATTTTTTACTAAAACGTGTCACCCACGGCTCAGCACTTCGACATTTTCACCTACAGTTGTGACTCAGAAATATGAACGAAAGAAGTCTCGAATAATTCACCCTGGGTGAAAAATCCAGAGTGGGCACTCGTAAGTGAGAATAGGCCTTAAAATATGAATGTATATGTTTATCACTATTTTTCGTACATTTTTTAATGTATTTTTATAAAGAAAGTTATTTTGTACCGCTTATTCCCCAACCTTCATGAAAATAATATCCTTTTCGTTAAAAAAAAAGTATTTATTTGCTTTTATGTAGGTCACACCTAAAATAAAAATTCAATAGTTAACGGTCATTTTCTGAAACAATTAACAAAACTAATTGTAATTAAAATTTAATTATTGGTGAGATGCGATTAGTTCGCGTAATAACAATTAAATGTAATTGCAATTGCGCAATTAATTATTTTTGAATAATTCTTAATTGCATATAATGCAATACAATTAAAAAATTACTCGTACGATACTTATCCGTCCTGCCATTTTTCGCAACATACAAGGATTTTTTGACACCTTAAATGTTTGATATATATATATATATATATATATATATATATATATATATATATATATATATATATATATATATATATATATATATATAAATGTAAATAGAAATAATCTATCATGGCGTCTTTTTTAAGAAACAAACAAATAAATCATTAGGTATTTGTGTATTTTTTTAAACGGAAAATCCAAAGGCTTATATACTACACCACGTTCGCTTATTTGCCATCAATGAAAGAAAATCCTATAAGGTATTTTTTTTCGCCTGACAAACTTTATTTGTCATCGATACTAACATATTAGCAAAGTGTTCTTTTAAGTGAAATTATGATACTTCAGTCAAAGTAGAATTCAATTCTTTGTTGAATATATTTTTACTGCTAATAAGTGTCGTTTTTAATTGTACTGGAGAGGTCAATATTATATATATACAGTGTGATCAGTAAAGTCCGCATCATATAGGATTTTTTTTATTAATATCTTTATTCGAAATTTAACTTTGGCAACAATTTTTGCTTCGATCGAGATGAAAATTAACCAAGAAAATAATAGTTATGTATCTCTGCCGTATCACTGTGGCGGGGAGGGTAAGCTTTGACTTTCTTCTCGGTATGGTGGTACAGGTAGGCCACCATCTCGATGGTGGTGGAATAGGATGAATTGTGTTTTATTACAATTTATTCTAACTGTGCAACCTCTAACACAGAAAGGATAAGATGGAGTTTGCATTCACTATTTCGCATTTTACTTCCCTTACATACGGAGTTGCATATAGTTGTACGTTTGCTGAATGTGATTTCAGCACTACAATAGCATAATGTGGATATAACCACTGCTAATGCATCTCACACGGAGGAATCCGTGAAAGCCGTATAAACATATATAAGCCATCCGACGAGAGGTCGGCGAAGCCGCGTTCAGTATTGCATGCTTCCTTCCGATCTGTCCTTTGCACAGCCAGGTGCATGTCGGTATCCTGATGAGTCTAGTGAGAGACGAAACATGTATCTCTGCCGTATCGCTGTGGCGGGGAGAGTAAGCTTTGACTTTCTTCTCGGTATGGTGGTACAGGTAGGCCACCATCTCGATGGTGGTGAAATAGGAAGAATTGTGTTTTATTACAATTTATTCTAAGTGTGCAACCTCTAATACAGAAAGGATATGATGGAGCGAAGTTTGCATTCACTGTTTCGCATTTTACTTCATATATATATATATATATATATATATATATATATATATATATATATATATATATATATATATATATATCTACGAGCGAACACCATACAGTGAGCTTTGAAAATGGTGAATGAGATTTCACCGAAACGTCAACTGCCTTACAGTCCTAAGAGGGACTCAGCACATACACGGGATGCCCGAAAACCTTCGATTACACATCACACCCGTGAGAATATATATATATATATATATATATATATATATATATATATATATAATACATATATGTGTGTGTGTGTGTAATCCAAGGTTTTCAGATATCCCGTGTGGGCAATTGACGTTTCGGTGAAATCTCATTCACCATTTTCAAGGCTCACTGTACGGAGCTTTTACTTAAATTATTAGTCCTAAACAGTGGTGAGATCTAAAGACAGCCAACTTCACGCAGAACTTTGCTAAGTTATTGAAATGAATAAGCTGGATCTTTATTGTTCACACCTGTACACTTGCTAATTTGCAAAAATATTGTCAAGGTTTTTCTCTTTTTTTTTAGATTCAAAATTACGACCTTGGTAAGAATGTAGCTTCAAAGGGATTTTAAATCGACTAAATATATTGTTGACTAAGATTTTCGCTATTGTTGAGGTTTCCTGGTTAGGGACAGCAAATACATCAGGCCAATTACTGAAGTAGTCAATAGCAACCAATAGGTATTTGTTGCCTTTATCTGTCTCCGGAAATGGTCCAGCTATATCAATAATCATCCGTTCAAACGGTATTTAAAATCATACTTCTTCATTTTCCCCTTAGATCTTCTGCTTGAACTTTTGCTGGTTGCACATTTAAAGCACTGCAGTTAACCCGGTAAAATCTTTGTTGAAATGTGTCAAAAGTTTTTTTAACTTCTAAATGAGCATCAGACTTTCCATTTTGAATTTCTTCTAAAACCACTGGAACGTTTAGAAGAAGAAGTTAGAGAAATGGTACGAAATTATTATCTTCAAATTGATGTTTTTTCATCTAAGATCTTCTCTACTCTTATATATTCTTCTTCACAAGGCATCTGCATTGTTAAATAGTCCTCCTGGCTATGTTTGGTATTAAAATTATACTGTTGTAGTTTTTTAAACCATCTGGCTATTTGTCCTTCAGGCTGCTTCATATTTAGGAGCCATTTAGAAGCTGTTGGTTGTAATTAAAACTTCCTGACCATACAGATATTTATGAAAATCTTGGATAACTTAAATTATACCGAATAGTTCTTTTTTCGTGGCACAATAATTTTTTTCAGATTTTGAATGCACTTGGTTGAAACGTTAATTTTTTCTTGACTGTATCTGAGACAAGACAGTCGCTACCTCTATAGTTTTGCAGATAGCCTAAAATTGAAGTGGAACATAAGGCAGTCTTTAGTTGCCAGAAAGTTTGATCAGAATTCTATTGATAAGGAATCTTGTCTTCAATAAGCTTAAGCAAAGATTATTGCGTAGGCAAATTTATGGTAGTGCAGTATACTACCACTAACTTTAGGTGAATAACCGGGAGGAGTTATGCAGGCCCGAGGCATACGGGTATAGTGTCAAATATCATTCTGTCGATAGAGATTATGTGTGGATCAACCAACAAGCGATTTAATCATAATCAGTTACATATGTTGTATTAACAGAGCCTTATATTGTAACTGTTTGGAAATAGTAGCTTATTAAAATTTTGAATTCGATGACTACATAGAGTATTTGAGGGAAAGAAGTTTTATCTTTTTAGATAAATCCCTCACAGAAACATCTTTCAAGCATTACGTAGATAACCTACGTCCCCTTGATATGTTGAACATATTAGCAAACTAAATATTGGAAATATTTATACCGTATTACGTTCAATCTACAAAATCAAGATAAATGATATTTATTCCTTTTTATCATGTGATAGATAGATTAGAAAAAATCTAAATGACAACTTTTATGTGCCTAACTTCCTTCTGCCATAGATTCTGTACGCATTACGCTCCCAAAATGTTTAACCTACTACTACCAATATTTCTTTAAAAAGCTCTTGAAAATATTATGACTATTAGGGAATGAAATTGAATATTTTAGGAAATAAGAATTTTTTCGAAGACATAAATTTTTTATCTTGTTATTCATTACTGGGCGTTTAGCCTCCAGCATGCCGCATTTTCTCGTTTCACTTTAACTTAGTTTATCTTGTGTTATAAAATATTTGGATAGAGTCCATGCATACAAATTGTTAATTAATTTAAGCCTGACCACTCTTCATGATCATTTATATATTTATTGATATTTAACAAAAACCAATCTTACCTTTATACTCTTGAAAATATAACACAACTTTCACTATTCTGTTCATTTAAGTCTCTTATGACCGTAAGCGTCAAGGTGCCTAAACAAATTTGTAATCTAGAATTTTCTGTAACTTTTATTTTATATCCCGTTGAAATCAAGAATTTTTGGCGCAAATGAAATCTCATAATTTTACGATGCCATATAATATATTATGACCAACTATGTACGCCTTACCAAATCCTGGAAACACTCTGTAAGGTACCTCAGTTCAGACTTACCTAACGTTTGTCCTAATGCTGACTGGAGTCTACCTATACGCTAGCTCATCTCAGGGTAGATTCGTTATTTTTATATTTTTCCACTATTTTTAATCTATTGCCTGTGTAAGTCTTATAAACGTCTAATTCAGGAAAAAGGCGCCATCAAATTTTACTTTAAAAATTGCCCTAATGATTATACTACGACTACTTGTAGTAGAGAAAACTTTGAAAAGAACAAATATTTAATATGTCATATCCGGGTAAATAAATCACTGAGTTTAACTGCTTAATAGTATTCTAATTTAAGATTATAGGAAATAAAACCAATTAAATAGAGGCCAATACATTTATTTCTCACGGTATACCCCTTCCCAGATAATAAAGTACAACCCCTGGAAAAAGTTATCACCATGTGAATTATTGCAAGCTCCTCTAATGGGGCTATCTAATAGAAATGCGATTACAATTGGTAAATTGCAAATAAAATAAAAAACTTTGTTAACGACTTAGTCGAAAGTTATTGACTTTTCATAATGTAGAAAAGGTGAAAATTATAACAAGAAATGAATAAGTTAAACTTGACAGTATCCTGCACAGTGAACGGCAAACCTATCCAAAAGGTAAACAAAGCAACTACCACATCTGGAAGGTTTACGTCAACATAGCCTAGTTATAGAAGATAAAAACACTCTCTATTTTAAACTAGACTATGAAGGTCCATACGCCCAACAATGCAGGAGACTATCAACTTTGCAGTAATTAAAAAAATTAAGCAATATCAAAAAAAACTACAAAAATTTCTGCAAAGAGAAAGAATTAGAATATTGGTAATGAGAGAGATAATGAGTGTTTAAATGATAGTTAACAGAAATATAAGCAATAGATAATTACACAGAAAAGTGATAGATAATTACAAAAATTAGAACATAGAAATCAACTTATAACTGTCGCTCAAGAGGTTAAAATCTGAACAAAATTTTACTGAAAAGTATGTTACAATTTTGTACAAAATAACTAGTTTCCAAAATATTGAATTGTTAAGCAATTAAAATTTTCAGTAAAGGCATCATTATAATTACTTTAAACAATAATTAGATGGTTAATTGGCCACTCTGGGACTCTAGCAGGGAACCATAATAAAAAAAAAAACTCAATTACAGTAGGGTATCGAAAAATAAAACATTAAAATTTGAGTTTGTAGCGCCACGGAGTCGACTTCGTTTCACTTTACACAATTTACTGGTTAGCCGCAAAGATTAAGTGATATGGTAAAATTAGAAAAAATTTCAAAATTATGTACAGAAGAATCCCTCACTTGTTAGCCCTCTAGGTAATCGAAAAGGAAACTCTGCTCAGATAACTAAGCGATTAAAAATACAGGTTTAATACCAATTAGGCTTAACAATCAGAGACTCTCGTGTACATTCTTTGGCTAAAATTAGGCACTTAGCTGAATCACTTTCAAGCAGGTCGTTAAACAAGGCCTGTGACGTAGTCGGCTTCACCAGAAAGGACGTTGACCTGGCTCAATATGGAGATTGTCCCATTCAGAGGCTCACAATCCCAGAAGTGCAGCACGTTAATTCAAACTGCATATTACTTCCCAAAATGTACATTATAAAATTTCATCCAAAAGAAACAAATACTGAAGAAATCCAAGGACATACTGAAATTGTCCTAAGATGTACTGAAGTTATCCCAAAGACGTATTGTAATTATTCCAAAGACGTATTTTACTTATCCCAAAGACCCTAAAATAAAGAAATAAAAAATTCCTACTCAATCAGTCGTACAAAAGGCCTACGCAAGCCTAGCTAAATTTTGCTTAAACACAAAAACTGATTGTTCCAAAAGAAATATGTACATACCTCGAACTCAAGAAAATGGTGGCATCTGGTAAAAGTTAAGGCGTTGCTTCTGGGCTGGCTGAAGAAAAATAATCGCCAAACTGGCTGTAGGGTGAAACGACCAAATCACTAAAAAATGAACTACTTCCGGAAAATATATACAAAAATTCTTCTATTTCAATTTTAAATTGGCCAGTACTGAAATCAGACAGAGACAACCAATATCTTAATAATCTAAACTGCCTCGTCCTACAAAATGAATATCCTATGAACGAAGTACTTTACGGATTCGAAATATTCAAAAATGAAATCCAATTAGTTCGAAATAGTTCGAGGGTCTAATTTCAAATACTTTAATTACCAAAAATTCTAATTAGTAAAGGGAAATATTCAACTAATAAACTAAAAACAACATAATGAAAAAGTCGATACTATCGTATTTCGAATTTAATATTTCGATATATTTAACAGAGGTGCCGTCATATAGGCAACCATAAAAACTATCCATGCAATTCAGTGGACCTGGCTATCTCAAACAGCTGATATGTGACAATAAATAAATATTTCCTAAAGAAAGAAAATCAACAAGAAAACAAAAAAAAATACTGTTTATATTTATCCAATCATTAAGAAAACGCTTTTCCCAATCTGTGATACATTGTCTCGAGGTACCTAACGAAATTTACAAATTACAGAATTAGATCCAGTTTCGATGTCAATCAATATTTCAAAATGTAAACAAAAGGAATGATCTGAATATAGATGAAACCAATATGAATGAATGAAAAACAAAAGGTAATTATTAGTTTTATAGTAGAAAACATCGTTGAGTGTAAATTTACGTCTCAAGTTATGCATGTCATTGACAACCTTTAAAGAAAAACGTACAAATCAAAAATCTATTTATTACTTTAGTAATCTGAACCTGTAATTTAATGTAGAAAAATGTAAACGAAAATATTTATTATTTAAGATCAATTTTTAACCGTAACACCGTTTTATCAATAAGTCAACAAAATTTGTACTCATCTGTCTGCCACAATTTTTGTTAACTGGGTTCTCTCATATTTTCTAAAAATAGATTTTATTTTCGATCTTTTTATTCTAATAATTTCACTAATTGCTGCGTGAAATTTCCTCTCTTATTTTAATTTTATTACGAATTAGCTTGTTTGATAAGAAACATACTTTTAGAATACCGAGTTTCAAACTGGTGTTAAAAATAACTCAATATTAACATTTAGTAGGGTTTAATCAGCAAAAGGTAAACCACGAAATATATTTATGTTTATGTTTAGTTTACGTTTATAAAGGATTACGCAGTAGAAATAATATTATTTGAAATTGAAGTAAGATACAGTAAATTTGGTCAAATATGGCGTTTTTGATTTTATTAATTTCGATATTGTTTTCCATTTATGATTAAAACCAGTTTTCATTCAAATGTGCATCACGGCTCTTTTTTGTTGGTATCGCATGTAGTGGCTCGTACGTTGGTCTCAAATGTTAGGTGTGTTGGCATAAACGTGTGACTTAACATAGCGCTAAAAAAAATAATCGAATGGTGTCAAATCACAGGATTTTGGCAGTCAATTGAACCGAACATGGTATTAACGACTCGCCTAACTTATTCTGCAATATAACGGTTGCTGTATGACAAGTTGTCCCGTCTTGTTGAAAATAAATATCATCGGAATCAATTTCATTAATTTTCGGAAAGTAAAATTTGGTTACAATACCATGGTAATGTTTTCCATTCACAGTAACGGCACGCCTATCTGCATTTTTGAAGAAATATGGCCCGATGATGCCTCCGTACAATAATTCGCTCCAGACAGTGATTTTTTCCAGATGTAATGGAGATTCATGAACCATTAGAGGGTTTTGGTTGTACAAGTAATGACAATTTTGCTCATTTACGAAGCTATTTAACCAAAACTATGCCTGATCTGAAAAGATAATTTTTCGATGAGAATCGGGATCATTTTCAATCGCATTGAGAATCCAATCTGTAAACTCCCGATGTAAACGATAGACATTTGGATTGAGTTCTTGCGCCAATACCATCTTATATGGGTGCAAGCAAAGATCCAATCTCAAAATATGCTAGGTATTCATCCTGAAAAGCCCACATTCTTGCGAACGGAGCCGAATGGACATATTCGTTTGTTGCTCCAACACTTATCCGAACAGCTGCTATATTTTTATCACTACGGGCTATGTCATCGTCTCGCTGACTTAATATCATGAAGAGTAAACTTACTTTCTAATGTATTAATTACTCGTCGAATTCGGAGAACAGATAGGGCGAAATAACGACTATATTTTGCACGAAAAGCCCTTTGAGTAGCAACAAAACTTTTTAAACGTTGTGGTTACCACTTATAATTAAATGACAAGCCTTACTGATGACAAATAACGGAAGATATTAAAAAACTCAATGGACTTTTATTACATCAACCAGATTTTCGAAAATTCATCCCCTAAGGAAGTAAAATTGGGAATGACAGCTGGTATGAAATTTAGTTACTTTGGAAGTTAGAAATGTAAAAATTAGTAGGTTTATGTAAATGTTTACTGTATCACTTCTAATTTATTGTGTTAGAAATAAAAGTTAACTGTGCCATACTTTTTTAGAAATTCATCCCTTAAAATAGGGAACGAAGTTTAGCCAGAAAGTACTATTTTCGGGATAGAATTTTCAAAAATACCAATGTTAATTTCTTACCAAAAGCCGAACTATAAAATATATGTTACTTACCTTTATAAAATGGGGTAATTAAAGGGTTTTTCAATAAAGACGAGTCGATGTTGGTAGCCTGTGGCAACCATGTTGTTTTGGAGGCGTCTGTCTAACCTGTTGTTTATTATTCTGTTACAGATGCCAAATCACCATGACAAGTTATACGATTGAGCAGCACGTCCAAACGATAAAACTTTATTATCAAAATGAGTTCAAAGTTGACTCTTTAACGTTTGATAGCCAAATAATCAGCTAACACCACATGTCAAAAGAATGCCAGATCAGTCGAGAACATCTCCGAGGTTCATGAAACTGTGCTTTAGGATCCCTCGCCGTGAACAAGAATTCCGCTTTTCGCAGACTACAACTCGGTGAATTTTGTATCGGGACTTGGGCTTATACCCGTACAACCCAGGAACTCAAACTCATTTTGTTCGCTGACTGAGCTTTCGAGAGTTTGAGACAGAACCCCAATTTTGGCCAAAAAATCATCTTTAGCGACGAGGGATGAGTGGTTATGTTAACAAACACAATTGCCGTATATCTGACAACGCCAACCCACATGAGGCTCACCAGGTGATAATGTATTCACAAAAAGCTACTATTTAGTGCAGATTTTGGACTGGCGGCGTCATTGGTCCGTACTTCTTTGAAAATGACGATGGTGGCGCCATTACCGTCAACGGTGAGTGCTAGTCAACTATGCTAAATGATTTCTTTTGGCCCAAGTTGAACGATATGGAAGTAGACGATATGTGGTTTCAGTAGGACTGCGCTAAGTGTCACGCAGCGGACACCATGATGAATATTCTGCATTAACGATTTGAGGATATGGTTATTTCTCGCAGAAATAAATTGGCGTCCAAGATCGTGCGATTTCACCCCGTTAGACTTTTTTGTGGGGTTTCCTGAAGTCGCAGGTCTATACAAATAAGCCGCAATCAACCGATGCCATTAAGTCAACATAACCAATGCTATCGCTCAAATTCAGCCAGATCTATACGGCCGAGTCATTGAAAATTGAACTACTCGGATCCATGTCACAGTGAGAAGTAGCGGCGGACATTTCAACGATGTTATATTCCATACACAAAGGCATTCATGGACCTTTCAAATAAAAAAAGGATTTCGTTAATATCTCACACAGCTTGTTTTATTCCATTTCAATATCGACCAGCCCTTATTAAAAAACCTTTTATAAGTAGCATACAAACTTTAATCTCATATTTAGAGGTGAAATTTACCAAGACGCTTAGGCATATAAATACTGATTGCTAGCCAGAAACCTAAATACTAAATTTTACATGTTTTACTTCAAGATAATTAATTGAAATGTTTCCGTTCAAGCCTTCATCCGCTATCTACTCCGTAATAGTGTATAAAAGCACTCAAACACGTTATGCCAATTTATAGCCAGAAGCCTAAATATTAAATTGCATGTATTCCGCCTAGTAAATATTTACAGCACAAATAGTTCCGACATTCATGCATAGATGGTGGGAGGTATATAAGTAGTCAGAGTCAGTATTCTTGATTTTCCCATTCATGAGCGTTTCCTTCAGTTTTTTACCTCTGCGTACGTTTAGAAAAGGGACAAAGAGTTTATTTTAATCAGGAAAATCTGGCTGATAAGATGTTCAGTCTCCCTAATACTATACTCACTTAATTTTTTAGTCTAGGTCAAGTAGATGACTTCCTGAAAAATCTTCTAAATTGCAAGGTACAGGCATACTATGTTTGAAAGGAGGAAAAGGGGGGTGAATATTGACGGATGGTCAGAAGTTAAAAAATGGCATGCTCTGGGCTGAGTTAAAACAGTACACTCAAATGATACAGATGTCAACCATTTTCATTTTCTACTCTATAAAATCTTTGGCCTGATATCCTACGAAGTATTAAAAATTGTAAACGGTGTTGCTCACCCTACATTTAAATTAGCTTGCAAGGCATCTTGAAGATGATCAAAATTGACATGCAATTCTAGAAGAGGCAGGGCTGAATAAATCTCCTTTCAAGATGAGAAAGCTTTTTACAATCATATAAGTATTTTGTCAAGCGTCAGATACCTTCAGTCGGTGGTATAAATTTAAACAATATGTTTCGGAAAACTTTAAATGGCAAATTGGGCGGCAAGTAGAAGACAGCGTAAAGGACTTTTTGAATTTGAGGTCTGCAATAAATGCCTGGAAGTAGATGGAGAGTGTTTAGCACTATGTGGACGGGCTCTAGAAGATTAAGGCTTGCCAAAACCATATAGGAATAGAATTATAGAAAGTGAATTACGAGTATATGTAAATAAAATTAACTACGATGTATTCACTTTAAAGAGATTAGTAATTTGTAATGAAAATTCGCTAACAGTGGAAAAGAGGTCAACATATTATAAAATAGTTTCAAGTATTAATGGGAAAGAGAGAAAATGTTTTTTCTTGGATGTTCCAGGTGGAACTGGTAAAATCCATCTTATCAATTTAATCTTAGCAAAGCTAAGATGCATCCGCGGTATCACCTTAGTGGTTGCATCCTCTTGTTGTTATTGGAAGGAGGTAGGACTGCGCACTCTACCTTGAAATCGTCACCTAATTTGATGAATGTAGACACTCCAATGTGCAACATTTCAAAGCAAAACAATCTTGCCGAAGTATTACGATGCAACTGTATTGACTGACTCTTCATGATGATTGCATCTCGCATCAATTTTGATGCGGTCGGTCACTGTCTTATGTCAGTCGGTAAAACTAAGCTATATATGTCATTTTCATTGATTGAGTAAGCCTGAATATATCGCTTTAGTTTTGTTCAGTACGCCACAACAAGTAGAGTTCATGTTGATTGGTTGTACTCACTACAATGTCTAATATCGTCAACCACGCGAACAAAGGCGCGCTCAAAAGCTAGTTACTCATAAATGTTATAAATAGTAGTTTATTACTCCCGTTTACCAAGTGTTTAGGTAAATATAATTTACCAGATTTATAAAAATAACCATAATATATACCCTGAAGAAATAAAAAGTTTTTAGATAAATGACGTTTGAGTATTAAAATTTATATAGAATAGCATCCAGTTTGCAGGTGTAATATCCTGCAATAAATTACAAAATGGTGAATAGGTAGTTTTTTCTGAATTTGCTAAATGTTCTTAGCTCGATACGGTTCCACTGTTGAGGGTATGGAGTATGAAATAGGCGAAATGCATATTAGTGGTCTTAAGAAGGAAAGGCAACTTTTTCCTTATTTTATTTTAAAGTATTGTGCTTCCTAATCGTAGCATAGTGTGTAAAAATTAATCTTAGAAAATTTAAACGCAGTCCAGGGCTGTTAATCAGACTTAATTCTAATATTAATCATCTATCCACTAAGTAGAGGTTAATTCTTAAAAAAAAATCGAAATTTCAGTAAGAAATATAGAAATCTATCTGATGTACTTAAATAGTTGTTATATATGTGTTCTACTTTCAGGCGGAGAAAAGGAAAGAATATATATTAACAGTTTATTTCGTGCAAATACCACTCTGGTCCTATCTCCATACGCGTTTCGACCACCTAATAGTCTCATCAGTGGAGCTGTATCGGACCAAGAGCAACATTCGCAGGAAATAACTGATATATAAAATATAAATTCCAAGGTATGTCGGTAGGATATTGCAAACCGACCACCTACCGACCTCGATGTCGAGAATGAAAAATATTGTCAGTCGAACGACGTCTATGAATCACCGGATGAGTGAGAAATTTTTAAAAAAATCCGTTAAAAATTCCAAGGTATCTCGGTAGGTGGAAGGTTTGCAATATCCTAAAGTCTCGAATTTTGTTTGGGAGATATTTTTTTTAATATTAAGAGCGAAAAATTGGTTTTCTTCATTTAATTCAAAAACTATTATTTTTACTCAACAAAGTACCACTATAAAATTATAGGCAATAAAGAAACTTCTGGAATGCCAAAATTGGTCCAGTAGTTACCTAGATATTTACAAAATATTTAAAAAATGGTATTTCTTTATTGTTAATACATTTGCAAAAAATTGTTGAAGCATTTAGAGAATCTATGAATAATAATATGTAATTAGTGATACAAAATAAGTTGGCAAAAGATGGACTCTGAAATTTTCACAGTTTTCGCACAATTGCAATTATTTTTTCCGCTAAAGTGAAAAGTTATCATTTTTATGCCGTAGGAAACTGTTTGATGAATTATGCAAAAATTCACATGGGATAATTTTTATTCTTATATGAATAGTTCTTAAAGATAACCAAGTTTAGTAAGATAAATTCTACAAAAAGTACGATGAAAATTTAACTTTATCTCGCTGATAAATTAAATTAAGCAGTTAAATAGAAACTTATTTCAAATTAGTGGCTTTCGACCACTGGGGATAAAAGGCACATTAAAAAAATATTGTATAACTCTCGACGACCAATAAGAACCTAGTTACATTTGGATACTACTAACTAAAGTAATGCGAATAGTCAGTATTTATTCAAAAATAACCATTTAGTTGATGTTCTACAACAAAAAAAAAATAAGTAGTTTTAAAATTAGATTTTTTAAATTTGTTTCGTAAAAAAGTATTTAACGTGACTGAGAACACGTACAAAATGATTTATGAATTGTTTATTTACATGAACCAACGAAATCGGAATACTCTAGAAGAAACGTAATGGCCGAACCTAGGGTGTCTTATTTGAATTCGGAATTAAACTGTTTATGTTCGGAATTGTTGATAAATATTAACGTTATGTTGCCAAATGTAATATCAAAAAATTATTGAAAACAAATGTTTAGCTACTGAAATCATGGAACAATAAATAAAAAAATATGTCAGTAGATAAAAAGAAGCATCTTTGTAAGCAAACATACATTTTTTGTTATATAGACAGACCTATTAATGTAATAAGTTTGAAATAATAAAAAAAAATAATTAGTTTTCCGAAGTAGCAAGAAGTTTTAAAGCGGTGGCAACGTTGCTTATGTTTATTTGGGCTGTTTCCTTGGATAAATCGTCATCATAATACTTTTGTGGTAGGTCACATTTTTGAATAAGCGACTCGTTAGGATATTTATGTAGATATTTAATTTTATTTACGCATTCACCAAATGTTCAAAAATTATAATATATTTACATAAAAGGCTTAATAAAACAATAATTAAACGGAAATTAACTTGTTAACATAAATCAACACTTAGATTAAGGGTGTCATTTTTAGAATTGTACCAATCACAGGATTTGGATACTATCGATATGCAAAATGGTCTTTCAAATAGAACGCCATCAAGATGCGTCAGCTGTGATTAAACACATGTTAGCAGTGTTCTATTTTGGTGCGTGCCCTCAATGTTTAAAAGTCCGAGTTCAGACGATAACTTTACAAACAAAAAAATATTTTATTGAAGACCATATACTTAGTGGAAATATAAATATATAGCCAGGTTCACTAAGCTATAATTTATGTTTCATACGTGGACAAATAATCGCTTTCATAGGGATATTAAGGATAAAAACCTAGATATAAGGCCTTTAGTTCGATAAGAGAAATACAAAACCAATAAAATTTTCCATTTTTGACGGTATAGGAACAAAAGAAAATAATCTTTTTATCGTTGTATTTTTAAGGTTGAAAACTTGCTTGACTTATTGTTGAACTTGCCAAAATAAACCCTTTACTGTCAACGAAGACCAGTTTTAAAGTTAGACCATGTTTATCTATAAGAGGATTAGTGTTTAATTCGTATAAAGTGATAATTTTCCATCTTGTAATGTGTGTATTTTACGTGTGATTAACAACACCGACTATTTGATACATATTTTTAAAAACAGGCCATGTATGTGTTGGATAGATTTAAGAATAGATACCTACATAATTATTAAAATTTAATATTTTTCAAAAATAGAACGTTTCTATGGCAAATTACAAAATCATTTAGCCAATGACTATTTATTTAAACTTTGTGCTAGTTTATAACAAGAAAGCAATGCATTGAATTATTGATTTATCAATATTTTACTTTTAATACATTAATTGCATCTAAAACCAATATCACAACTTTTTTGTACTTGATCGATTATCTGATTTTTAAATTATTACAAATGTACAAATAATATAAACTTTTGGGACTAAACTATTTTTTTTACAATTTCACTTTATGTCTATATTTCAGTAGACGGAAAGCATATACCTACAAAATTTTATTGCAAAAGATCAAAAACTGACGAAGTTATAAGCTGTGAAATACAAACATGGCAAAAGTATTCGGAAACTAAGAAATAAAACACAAAATTATTTTTTTAAATAACATTTTAATGAAGAATATTTCAATTGAAAGTAAGATCATAAATATTAATATCTAACGAATCGGCAAAATCTTTAAAAATTTATGTCGGAGGACACTTTAGATGTATTGGGTCAGCAATATATACCTGATCAATTTTTTTATTTTAATATTTTTTGATATAAAACTCCATAACATTTTTGGAAATACCATTACTTTCAGTTTGAAAACATATATGAAATATATCTGACAAATATAGTATGACCTTTTCCATCACTTTGGTAGGTTTTCAGAGGTAATCTACGATAGCTTCAGGTATGTTTTTTCTAAGCTACCGACTTTTATTCAAATAGTAGCCCTGTCTTGTTAGCTTAGTACTTCTACACTGGTCTTATAGTTACCTAAAAAATTGGAAACAATAGGTAAAGATTGGCAGATTTATTTGTAGCGAGATTATACTATGATCTGGCGTACCGCACGGTTCGCATTTAGCTCCACTTTTATTCAGTATTCTTATCAACGATGAAACTGAATATGTAAAATATTCTAAGTGTCGTTTATATACTGACGATTCAAAGATTTTTGGAATAGTCAAGGATGTAGAAAATTGTATGAGATTTCAAGAAGATCTGAATGGTCTGAGTGAATGATGTGACTTGAATAGTATGCAACTGAATGTAAGTAAATGTTTTTTCTTGACATTAAGACATGTTATTCAATATTTTGACACTAGTTTTAACTTTCGTATAACTCATATTGCTAGTAAAGCATTAAAATTATTGGGCTTTATTAATAGAACCTTGCAAAATTTGAATAACATTGCTTGCTTTAAAACTCTATTTTGTTCCTATATTACATCAATCTCGAAATATGCTTGCCAGGTATGGTCTCTTTACTATGTGCAGTATACCTTTCTTTTAATGGAGTTAGAACTCTAGTTGACCTTCCCGCAGTTAAAGTGGTGTTTCCAGCCATTAGAGTAGAACTGTAAACAGTGTGCATGGAGCTACCTACACTTTCAGTGGAGCTTCCGGCAGTTACAGTACAGCTACTGGCAGTTTCTATAGAGCTATTTTCTTTATCTTCAACGTCCATAGGTAGAAACCTAAATTAAGTTAACATTAAATTAATTATTATTAAATTAGTTAATATTAAAACATTTATATATGCTTTTTATTATCAGAGAAAAAAGAAGTTTTAAAGCACCTATTTCATATACTCCCTGGAGCTTTAAGCGCCTATTGTCTTACATGCTTACCATCTGTCTCACAAATAATTTATTGCAAAATTTTATAAAATTTTATAGAAACTCCTGTATAGATTTTATTAAATTAAGAAAGTATACATATATATATATATATATATATATATATATATATATATATATATATATATATATATATATATATATATATATCAACCGAACATAATTTTAAGAATGCTACACAGAGTAGCTTGGAATTCTGAATTTTGTCCTATTCCTGTTTATTAGTGTGTATATGAAATAATAACTTTTTTTGCAGATATATTTGTACGGTTTTTATTTTGTTGCTTTATTAAATTTTATTAATTTTAGATCTGCAAACCTTGATAATTAAAAAACATTTTTTTACTTCGTATCATGCATGCACTATTTAAAAAAAAAATAATCAATACACACAAATTCGTCTAAATAAATACTGCAGTCCACTTTTAGCTACTACTTTCCATCAACATAACAATGATTGTTAACTATCTTATTACTTTAAAGTGTTTACCTTTTATTTCCCTCTAAAGATCTCGTCATTGTATTGGTTCTTTCAAAACAAAAATAATCTGGAAAAATAAGTTTTTCCTGTTTAGTATTGTCAATAGTTTCCAAACCTACAAAATTTTATATCAGTTATAAAAATAGGTGATTATCTGAAAATATTTACAGAAAACTAAATTGTACTTTTTAATAATGGAACTTAATACACTACTAAGAGTGATTTTTGGCTGGCTGTTACTAATCTACAAATAAGTATTTTACCAATTTACTTTTTATTTCTTCAGGAATATAACCAATCCGTATTTCAGTAATATCCTAAATTCCGAATATGATAATGATTGCCTCACGATTGGTCGTCCAATAGCTGTCATTAAATCAAGTTACAATGTCAGAAAAAAAAACTAAAACACGCTTACAAAACGAAATGGCAAATTTTCTACAGTTAAAAGTTGGTTGAAAAGTATGCCTATGATGACCCGAAAACGTGACAAATATCATATAAATATTTTATTTATGAATATAGGTTACGTTTCAAACGGTAAACATTGTATTGTACTTACCTTTGGAAAAAACGTTTTAATTAGTTGGTTTACAGATACTTATCAATTTTATCACACACTATGTCCTTAATTATTACCAAACCTCACCAAAAAGTATTCAATAGGCATAAAAATGTCTTGCCAAACAGTAAACAAAACAGCCGAGGACAAACAAAACAACATTCATTAGGGGTTGCCTATCTTAAACTGACAACAGCTGGATTAGCGACGTTGCCAAGTGAATTATATGTTTTTCAAACGTTGTCTTTTGACATTATTATTAGGACCCTAACCAGAGGAATAAAACATATGTTTTTTTTTTACTTTATAGAAAAAATAGTAAATAAGGTACAGATGCAGTAATAAGAGTTTAAGAGACGTTCTACTGTATAAGTTTTCATTTATTTTAGTACCAATAGTTTTACTGGATTAAAATAATAAAATAGCTTTCGTCTCAGTTCGACAACTACGTTTCTTGTTGATTATTCCCCTTTCCCCCACTGACCATAAATAGCCTTCACACAAAGTTTGTTTACATTTTGTCTACTCTATACCGGGCCTATGACATGAACTAATATTTTTTTTTTGTAACAGTAAATAAGTTTATGTGGATAATCGAAGATTATTTAGGCTCTTGGTATATATGTTATTTGGGAATTAATATAAAGGAATAAAATATTTAAAGCCTTAAATAAAACATCTTTTACCAACCTATATCTGATAGTTATGTGGCCACACAAAAAGATCGTAGTAATTTTTATTCCCAGACAGAGTTCTGGCTCTCCAACTGTTAAATTATCAAGAAAAGTTAAACATAATCCATATATATGCTCCTACTGTTGAGTGTAGCGAAAATGATATAAAAAAATTCCACAATAACGTTAAGAAAAATTAAATCCAGGGACATAGTCTGAATGGTCTTGGTCAGAGAAGCGGAAGAGGTGACTTACTATTGCAATTCTGTCAAAACCGCGATTTCATAATTAGAAACACCATTGACTAACTACCAAGAAGACGACTGTATACTTGAAAGGCACCTGGAGAAGTAAAACAAAACTCACACAAAATTAAATAAACGATAGATATAAAACTACAATTGAATCAGTGAAGACATACCCAGGAGATGATATTGAATCAGATCGCCATCCAGTAGTTGCCCAATTCTGAATAAAACTTAAGAAAATTCGAAAACAATTAGTAGATGTTAGCCGCTTAAGCGAACAAATGGTTAAAAAATAAGTAGGACGAAATATCCAGTTAAATCTAACAGAAATTGAAAAGGATGAAGCTAGAGGAAACCTCGGCATTAATTCATATTGGAGTATTATTAAGGAAAATCGAATACAACCAGCCAGAATTAATCTGTAATAATATTTTTATAAAAAAATTGAACCGACTTCTAAAAGTGCACTAAAAAGTGAAAAATAACTATAGATTTTTATATGAAATTGAAATGTTTGAAGTCGGTGCCAAACTAATACCTGACAAAATTCATGTAAACAGATTAAAAAACTTTCTTACCATAATTTGTATATATTAGTAGTTACTTATTTTATTTAGAAATAATTTGGCGCCGTAACTAACTTTTTCTTATGATATTTGTTTATATTTGGATAAATAATGACATTTTTAAATGACATTCACGCATTGAAGCAAATGCGAAATGTAAAATATTTTTGGTTATTTTCTGTTTTCTATCATAGACATAAAAGTTATATAGTCTGCAGCTCCTATAGAAGCGAGTTGGTACACACTTAGAAAGAGACAGAGTGTTTTGGATAAGTAGTATCTCTCTTTCTAATGAAAATGTTTAGCTCTGCGATTAAAAAGAGAGGTATTACTCATCGAAAATGCTCATTTTCTGAGTATGAACTAACTTATTTCTATAGGATCCGCACTCTATTTCCCTAACTTTTATATCTATGGTTCCTATTATGCAAAAACAAAGTATTTTTTGCATTAAAGGAATGCAAATTCGGTAAGCCTCTCATAAGAAGATACAGTGTGTTTTACAAAATTTATTCGAATATTTCTTTACAGATATTTTTTGATCTATGAAAGGTCTCTAACTTTCTATTTACTTATTTTTAACATGGAACGTCAATAAAAGAAGGTCTACAAATCGCCAAGTCACTCCTTTTTCTTATTTTTATTACACCGTATGGTATGGAAAGCCTTCTAGAAAACTAGAGAATTTTCTGGTGTCAGCCAAAAAGGGTATATAAAGGGTCCCGACTTTCGTGGACAGTTTAGTTAGAGACGTCGTAGAAGTAAGTTCAATTGTTTGACAAGTGTCAGAATTGAAGTTGGCAATAAAAACTTTTGAAACAATGGAGTTTGTGCAAAGACGTTAGATCCAGTTAAAAAATTAGAAAAAAGTTAATTGAAATTATATGCCAATAGAAACTAGGAAGCAGAAAGCGAAAATGGAAGAGCAGCTTCAAACTAGTTTCAATGACATACTGATAATAATACAAGAGTTGAAAACAAGCCAAGAAGATATAAAGAAAAACCAAGAAGATATGAAGAAAAGCCAAGAAGATATGAAGAAAGCCAAGAAGAGATGAAATAAGGATTGAAAGAAAACATAACGAAAAATCAGGACGATATTAAACAAGAATTGATGATTCCAAACACGAGCCAAAATCATATGAAACAAGACTTGAAAGAAGATATGACGAAAAATCAGGACGATTTGAAACAAGAACTGACTAACTAAAAACAAATCAAGAAAGTATAAAACAAGAACTAAAAACAAGTCTAGAGGATATGAGACAGGAACTTATGACAAGGCAAGACGATATGAGACAAGGACTGAAAGAAGACATCAAAAAATATCAAGAAGATATAAAGCGCATAAAACAAGAAATGCAACAGAAGATTAGCCGTCAAGAAGATATGAAGCAAGAACTGAAAGAATACATTAAAAAAATCAGGAAGATATGATGCGCATGGAGCAAGAGATGTAACAATTACATTTGGAAATCGAGGAGGTAGCCAGTATAGGTATAATAAAGGTAGATGGTATTCCTGCTACTAGTGTTGATGAAGCCACCTACTTTCGACGGCAACGTACTTTGGCTTACGTATATCCATCAATTGGAAGGCGCCGCCACCGGCAACAATTGGAGTTCACCAGAGAAGGCACGTGCTTTTGTTCTAGCACTACGAGGTGAAGTTATGAAGGTTGTACGTAACATTCCTGAAGAAAAACAGAATGATTACGAGTTTATCGTTGCTTTTCTGAAGTTGCGCTATGGGGAAGCCCACCTTCAAAAAGTTTATATGGCCCAACTCCAAGGAACCAGACAAAAATACAATGAAAGTCTTCAAGAATATTAGGTGGATATAATGAGATTAATCAATTTGACTTACTCAAAATATCCGAATGAAATAAAGCGAGAGTTAGCAGTAAATAGTTTTATTGAAGGTTTACGCGACCTAGAAACAAGTCAAATGCTAAGATTGGCCCGAATGAATGAAACAAACAAGATTTCAAGGAACCAAAAACGAATCAGAAGAAGGGTCAACGTTTCCCAGGATGATCGCAAGAGCAACGAAGAATTCTTCATCAAGCTAATGAGGGTGATGCAAGAATTTTTGAACAAACAAAAACACATGACAACAAAAACACAACCTTCCATAGCAGAAATAGAATTGGTTGTTGGAAGTGTTGTCAGGAGGGGTATGTACCAAGCCGCTGTACTAGCTGTACTGCTCCTGACAGTGATCAAAATCAGTAAAACTTTCAGTAGCCAGCTTAAAGGGGAGAAAGCTGGCTAGATGCTGCCAAGCCCCATAACCAATAACAATGAAGGTACCCCGGCTGCAAAACAATGGTATCAGCCGGGTAGTACCCAAAAAAGCATACGGTCGGGCATGTGAAATCGTATTAGATACTAGTTCTACTCATACCATTGCAAAGCCGAACATCGCGGCTCAATGTAAAATTGGTTTTCCGAAAAAGTATTATCTCCTGAAAACCGCCAATGTTGAAGCAATACCGGTGAAAGGGATACATAAAGCATAAATATTCCTAGGATGCACCACTATCAAACATGCAGTTATTGTTGCTGATATTTTGAACGGAGTAATACTAGGTCTAGATATCATGGAACACCAGAGCAACAGATCAGAAAAGGTGACAAGATTGCTACCTGCCAACCTGTCGACCTGATAGTTACCGGTATCCCTTTACAACCTGAAAAATTTCCTGCTAATCTACCTAAGATACTCTAAGACTTAATTAGTAGATCAACACCTTTATTGATTCAAGTTCAGATGGCTTAACTGGAAGATCTTTTAAAAAGAAATCAGGTTGTCTTCTTTTTATCTGACAGCGACTTAAGAAAGACCAATATAATCGAGCATGGAATAAATACTGATGAAGCAACTCTAATTTAACAAGGTGGACAATATGTTTAAAGACATGCAGAATCAAGGCATAATAAAACCTTCCCAAAGTCCATGGACATCCCCAGTTGTATTAGTTAAGAACAAAGATGGCTCAAATAGATTTTGTGTTGACTTCAGAAGACTTAATGATGTCACAAAGAAAGACAGTTTTCCTTTACCTCGTATTGATGATACTCTAGACACTTTAACTAGGTCAAAATGGTTTTCCACATTGGACTAAAAAAGTGGCTATTGGCAGATACAGTTTCATCCAGAGGATAAAGAAAATTCCGCCTTTTCTACTTGAATGGGGCTATGGCAATTTAATATTATGCCATTTGGTTTATGTAATGCTCCAGCTACTTTTGATCGTTAAATAGAACCAAGCTTACCTAGACTAACTTCAAAACATGTAGTCTACCTAGATGACATCATAATTCTGGGAAAAACATTTGATGATCACCTGAAAAATGGCGAAGATTTGTTTTAGAAATTGAGAAGTGCACAATTGAAGCTCAGTTCGAAGAAATGTAAATTTTTTCAGAAAAAAGTGTAATACCTGAGGCATATAATCACCGAAGCTGGTGTACGAACCGATCCAGAGAAGACGGGAGCCATTCAAGGTTTGTCAGTACCGAAAAACAAGCAGGAACTAAAAAAGGCACTTTGCGATCCTCCAATATTGTTATATCCTGATCCTGATCAGATGTCTGTTTTGTATACTGACGCTAGTAACTCCTCTAGAGGTGGAATTTTGTCCCAGATATAAAAGCAGAGAAAGTGATTACGAATTTTAGCAAAGTACACTCCAAAGCTGAGCGAAATTATTGTGTAACAAAAAAGAACCAGTCGCCATTATAAAGACATTGGAACATTTTAACAAATATCTATATGGCCAAATATTTCTCCTATGAACAGACCACGTATCATTAAAGTGGCTCTTACAATTTAAAAATCCTGAAGGTCAAATGGCACGATGGTTACAACGGTACAGTTTTAAAATTGAACAAAGAAAAGGCTTGAATCACAAAACTGCAGACGCTTTGTCAAGGAGACTATGTCCAAAATAATACAAGCACTGTAAGAGACACCAAGAGCGAGAAAGTTCTGACGATCTCCATTGCCGAAAGACAACTACAATTATCTTTGGATTGGGATCCCAAAATCATCTCCAAGGAACAACAAGGAAACTGCATATCTTAACATTTTCATCAATTTAAAGAATAATAAGTCAAATCAACCCACTTTTCAAGAAATCTCATCAAAATCTCAAAAACTAAAAAGTTACTAGGCCTTATGGGTCACCTTAATTATGCACAATGATCTATTGAAAAGAGTTTGGGAAAGCTCTGATGGCAAGGACTACAAATACCAGACTATATTACCCACCAAAAGGGTTCCAGAAGAACGGCAAGCTTTATATATATATATATATATATATATATATATATATATATATATATATATATATATATATATATATGTATATATATATATATATATATATATATAAAATTAGTAACTTTGTTTTAATGATATGATCTTTTAATAATATGATAAGTCCATGTAATACCAACGATGGAAACGTTGATTCAACGTTGAAAATGTGTTTACTGGCAAGTGTCAGTAATTGAACGCTTCTGGGTGTAAAAGTAGACATAATTATTACATCTCTTCTCTAGAACCAGTCAATATGAAGAGGATTCAGTGGTAACCACTGTAGCCATATAGAACCAACCAATTCTACCTATTTCAATTGCCGTTGAATATTTGTACTAGAAAGTAAATTTATTGAATCATCGAGGGGTGCTCCTGGAATAAGATGTGCCAAGGAACATATAAGTTGCCCTAGCGCACAGCTTTCTAACGAGCTTAGGAAGGAAAGAGCTGCTAATTGTATTGGCACTGTTGACACGACATTATTACCGTAGGGGCCATCTTCACAAGCTTGATATCACAGACGATCCGATATGCAGATGGTGTCTGAAAGAGGATACAACAATCAACCATGTCTTTAGAGAGTGTCCAGGACTCAACGGATTGAAATATAGATATTTCGGGGATAAAATTTTGTTACCGGAAGCAGTTGGGCAAGTTGAAGCAACGAAACTGTTTGGAATCGCAAAGGCAATCGGCTTCGAATGACTTGCAGTTATGATGGGATATAAAGGGCCCAACGAAGTCAAGGCTTCGATGATCGAGTATCGCCACCTTTGTTCATTCATTTATTCATTCAACCAATCTAAAGATTTTTAACCATCTACCGAAGAAAATAAGAACTGTGAACTCTATAAGTAAATTAAAAAATAACTACTATTTTTTTTAATAAGCCATATTACTTTCTTAGTGAGCGTTTCCTCTAGTGCTTTTAACATTGTATTATATTGTTTGCTGAACCACCGTATTCTGTTCTTTATACTCATTTTGTGAAATTTTTTTGACAATTTCATTTGATCATACTAAGATCGAAGGCAATATATGATTTGATATATTTTTCTTATCTGCGATGGAAGACAACCAGAAAACTGCTTATACCACAAAAGAAGTCGTCAACATTATTTCCTTTCACAGAACAATCAGAAACTAGAATCAGATTGTTGAAAAATAGTTAGCAAATTTCACCTGATTGTTTTTGTAAACTTTGGTTGATGCTAATTGGTTTTTTGATTTATCTACGTACAGGTCTATTACTTCTTTGAAAAGGTTCTGCTCCCGGAAAGCTTACACTATTAAAAATTACCTTAAATTTAACATTAGATTTAATGATTTTGTACCAAAAATAATGAATAATTTTTATTTACTTTTGAAACAATTTGTTCAAATTTCGGTTCGTTGTACGTTAAATTTGATTAAATGGTATCTTAAATTTCAATAAAGTCACTGAAAAGATATTTCAAGGTCTGTAAATTAAAATTAATTCGGATATATATATATATATATATATATATATATATATATATATATATATATATATATATATATATATATATATATATAGATTCTGGGAGATGGCACAACTTATATTGAACTTTTTGCTTATAATATAAGGATACAATTTTCTTATGGTGAGGTATACATGTTCAAAACCGGTATAGATAACGGACACTACCTAGGAGCCGTTCAAGTATTAAGTAAGCTGGATGTTATTCATTTTTAATCCTCCCTTCCCCCTTGTCAGCAAAAGTAAGCAAAACTCTCGCCCCTCCCCCTCGTATGCTTACGTAAATATTCATGTAATTTTCACAAAATCTCATTTGTTGTTATTCATAAGCAAGTACCTAAGCTTATGGCAATGAAATAAGTAATTTATAAATGAGATAGGAATTTAATAGCAATTTTAATAATTATTTATATTTAGAAAATACTTATTTATTTTGTTTATTAAAAAAGTTGGTAAATATAAAATTAATCGTCCTCAGTCCAAGACACTTGAATCCATGACTCTAAGTCTTCGATGGCGTTGGATCTTTGCTGTTCGGTGTTGTGTATCTGCTCACTTTTCTCTTTTTTCGGGATATTGATATTATTCTCTTCAAGCCATTCAACATCTTGGTATTCGTTTAAAGTCTCATTAGCACGACGAATAGCTACTCTTATAGGTCGAACTTTAATTTCGGCGTCCGCATTAATATTTTTATGGATCTCCATACTGTGACGCTGTAATAACTTCACAAAGGCATTATAAAGACCACATGTCTTGCATATTCGACTTGATAATTTAGATTTTACCGTTGAACAAGAATAATCGTAAGGTACCTGTAGAACTTTAGTTGAAGAGTTTAACCGTAGGGCCAAACGGAGAGGGAGACTAAGAAATTGCCCTCCGCTTCTTGGACGACAGCAATCTTTGTTTTTACATTTCACAATTTGAAGAAAATATTGACTTTCACTCACATGTCCTGAATACCATTTAATATCGGGTAAATAAGGAAGATCAAGTTCACCAGATCCAACATATTTTGCAAAAACACGATAATCATCAATTACTATAGAGCTCCATACCTCTGTTAATACATTTCCAGCAAATTGGAAATTGGACTTTTCTAAATTATCATCAATTGTAACGCCACGGTCATCCAAATGAGACCCAAAATAGTCATGATATAATATGAAACTAGCCAGTTTCCGACTAAGTGGATTCATTTTGCATTCTACTCGCTTGTAGGCACGTCTACAAGGAGCATTCGTAGCTATAAACAATGCATCGAGATCATGTCGCTTAAAGTGTTTTATTACAAACGCTATTACTTTTTGGTATCGTGGATTTTCATCTGGCTCTCCATCAACGGTCATAATTACCACTGGTCTTACAAACTCATGATCAGTTTTAGCCAATGGTTGAAACTTTTCAAGGTCGAGAAGCGTTTCGAAATTTTGAGCATGAGTATTAGCAGTGGATGAACTACGCTTTTCACTTCGAATGGCGATGTACGTTGGCCCAGAATATTCAGCGGCTTGAGGTTATCCTAGCATACTAGGAATTATTTTAATTCCAGCATAAACAGACGGTATCAATTTATATCGCTCGGCAATTACCCACTCGTGATCAGGCAATTTGCTCTATATTCTATAGGTATTAAAAGAGGTGCTCGTTTATTTGCTGCAGTTATACCAAGAGTGACCCGAGTTTTATCAAAAACACTTGATCTGGTACAAGTATTTATACTATGTTCTCCAAATAATGGATCGATGTCTCGGCAAAACGGCTATCTATGTGGTTTGTGTGGTGATCAGTCTGTGCTCGTGCGAGCTTAACAGGAACTGTCGATACATGTGTTTGTCCTTCTGTGGAGTTAGATTTTCTAGGAAGTAAACGGGGGTATGTCGAACTTCGGCTGATGTCAAATCTGATTCTCTGTAATTCTTGTGTAAGTTCATCAAGAGTTTTCACATTTCGAATAACTTCCGATGGTCTTCTATCGTCGGCTGCACTTCCAAATAAAGCAATATCCGCTATAATTTTTAATAGTAATAGTTGATTATTTTCTAGGCTAGGACGTCCAGCTGAACCCCTTATAGTTTTTTTTAATATCTGGAATTTCATGGCAAATATTTTCTAACTTTCTTTTGATACAATTTCTGTGTTTCTTTTGGGCCACTGCGTTTTGAATCATTCTCTTCATTGACTGTTTTGCAATTTTTGATTCTTCGGGGATTTAATGATCTGTCTTTCAACTGCAGCATGACAGGGCATAGTTCCTCTAGCAGAATACAAAATATTTAGATTCGGCTTTGCTCTCGAAGGTTTTTCCTCATTTTCTATCTTTTCATTTTCTTCTTGTGAGTCTACTGTGACTTTGATATTTTCTCTATTCGTTCAGTAGAGCCTGAAGCATGTTGTACATTTTTTTTTCTAATGTCAGCTTTATAGGTAGTTGTTGCCTAAAAACTAAAATATTCTTTTACTGTTGATGAATCACTTATGCAGCTATAATTAGTATAATATAATTATTTATTTTAGATTCACTTTTCCCCAGCACTTTGAGGAACGGCGACAAGTACTGCAGAACACAATAAATCAAAATAATTAAATCTAATAAAAAATAAGAAAAAATTAAAGTAACTTTTTGAAAAGTTGTCCTGTGTCATAGCAAGACTAGATGGGCAAAATGACGGTCATCCTTATCATTTCAGCTTAAACACAAAAATAACTCGTCGTATAAGTTATTCTTATAGTCTAATATTGTTCACTGTTAGACATAGCCTCTCCCACCATAACATCCATAGAAATACTAGAGGTGGTATTATTCTGGTCCTGATACCACAGGAAACGACGATATTAAATGAAAATGACGATATAATGGATTTTGTTTTTTTACAATTAGGTAAAGTCACTCTTCAAATTGTAATGGAACAAATATTAATTATTTTACGCCGTTCAATGTGAACTATATTATGTTCAAATGAATAATTAAATAATCACAATGTGAATAGATTTCTCGTGGGAATAGGGTAGTATATATTTTTTTTTGTTACTACTCAAGAAAATCTAAAGGAAAATAAAAATCAGTTATCGAGCTTAACTTTTATTATCTTTGTCGTTTAAATGCTTTCTTAAAAATACATAAATTTAGTCAATTTATAAAGACATAAAAGACCCTCTCAAAGATTTGGCTATAAAACTGTCGAAATAATCCTACTCTGGTTATGTAAATAAAACCAGACGTCATAAAGGCAGTTCTTAAGGTATATGAAATACCGCTAAAATGTATTAAAATATTGAACATTTTTCCCATTATTAGGAAACAAAAGAATAATCGAATAAACTCATTAGACTGTAATATAACGTTTGACCTGTGAAAAGAATTTAATATAGAGACTGTTTTTCCTGATTGCAAGAAAGAATGATTTAAATACCAGCAATAGAAATAAAAAGGCCCTCAGGTTTTTTCACAGAGGTTATATTATCTTATTTCTTTAGTTATAAAAAGAAAGAGAATTAAACACAATTAATAAAACATTAATTGTGTTTATATAAAAATTAAGATTAATACCCTCAGAGGCCAATTCGGTAATCAAGCATCCGATATGGTATAGCTAACACCCTCAGTACGAAAAGTCCCAAACCTTCGAGCTTTAAGGGAATAAAAATGTCGGTTACAGGACGTACGATCGAAAAAGCCACTAAAAAGTGGAAGAGGGGTGTAAGATTCGAAGACACTCTTTTAAGGAATAGTAAATTGGAGTCACAATTTGAAATTCGTTACAAGCGGGACTGCCATCGAGTGCCGTGGAAAAATTACGTAACGGATATAATCATCGGGAAAGAAGGGGTTCTTTGTTTGATTTGTTAGTTATTTAATTTGGGAAATTAAGGGAATATCGTGTGTTACTTTAGACGAGCGTTTCGCGATTTTCATACGGTTTGATAAAGTAATATAAATAGCTGTTTTTCGCGTTTCATTTCTTTTCCTGTTTAATATTTTAGTAAGCTATTTATACGTGTTTCTTCAAAATTGGGTTTTACGTTTTTGGTTAAAAGAACGGCCAAGAAGAGCAATTATGTTAGTTTTCCGTAATTGTTATTAGTTTTAAGTTTCTCATTGTAAATAGTTCGTTTTTACTTTATTTATTTTTGGTAATAGACTAAGTGTTGTGGAAAACTTGTTTTATTTAATTTAATTAAAAACCTTCACGCGAAGTAACGTGCGGACATACTGCTGTTGCAGCTGTAAACAAGAGATGACAACTATTCAGCTAAATTAGCAACACTGCCTGAGTGCTTAAGTTCTGAGTTGTGGTTGGTAAGCTTAAATAACCGTAGTTGTTTGGAACTAAAGCTGCAAGAGAAAAGATGAACGACCAGACTTCCAGAGTGTCTTTATTGCTGTAAAATTTAATTATAGGTTATTAAAATAGCTACAAATTAATCTGTGGCAACAATTTGGTTATAGATAGAATGGTTAACGCTACGTCAATATGTCATTAGCAGGAGTCTATGATCAAATTCTGTTACAAAATGCCTACACTTTTTAATTTTCAACAAACTTACCTTGCAAAAAAAGCTTAATATATTCGATTTGTTTCCAGTTGCTGCTTGCAATTCTTCTTCAATTCTTTTGGACAGAATAATATTGAGTCCTTTGTTGGATCTTGCTTGTTTCTTATAACCACACCACTAATTTTTAACATAAAATAAAGAACATTTTTAAAAACGAAAATTTTTCTCGGAAAGGTGACAATAATAAAAACATAACTTTAATTTTTCGTTATTAAATAAAAAATTAAAGTTATGATTGCTTTACAATTTTAGAATTCTTATCAACGATTGTTCTGATTGGTCTATACTAGTATCAGAAAAATTGATTCTTTTGAATTTAGTTGATTTTTTTAGTGCTGCATAACTACACATTATTTCTTGCTGCTTAGGTAGAGTCGCTAATGAATTCTTACCTTTAAGACCTCTAGCTAAATTTCTGGCAGAGCGTGCTTTTTTGCGAGAATTCATATTTGATGGTGAATGCGCAGTATTAAAATTTGCTGCTTAATGAGTGAGAGCGGCATTTGTTTCAAATGTCGCATTCGCCTTTTTTGTTCAAAATTTTAAGAAAAATTATGTTTAAGCTTAAAATATTTTTTTGAAAAAAAAAAAATAGTTAGGCATGTAATTGGATTTTATATTTCTTAAAATTATATATTAAAAATGTAAAATGGAAAAGTCGTTCGAAGTTCGGAATTCTTGATGGGAAACGGACCATTGAACCGGTTCTTTCACCCGGATCTTTAAAATTAGTGATCCGAACGGTCCGAATTACCAAAAAGTCCATTTTGCCCATCTCTACTGGACAGAGTCAGAGTGGGTCCACACGATAAGAAAAATCTGGGCGTAAGCGTAGCGTAATAAGACATATGTCAAATTTCAAGCACTGTGATTTGTTAGATTTAAAAAAAGACAAAGACCGAAGATTTCCCGCCTAAATCTGCCTTTTCCAAGGTTATTACGCCAAATGATGTTGAACTTTTCAGCGGACTGCTTTAAAAATGGTGGAAACTGTTTATTTTCAATATTTTGTATAAAAATATAACCTATGTTTTTTTTTCAGAAGTTTATTGTTTTATTTATATTTTTTATTGTGCGAGTTTTGAAATAATGGATATTTATGAACTATGTTAAATTGTTTTAATTTATTAAAAATTCTTGTTACTGAAGATTATTACTGCTTGGTCCCCAAAAAAAAATAATTCTTGTTAATTTTTTTAATAATTTTATAACAATTGCAATAATACAGTTGTTCGTTATATAAATTAAAGCTTATGAAATAAAGGCCGTTATATAATACAATTTCTATTCAACAACAATCTCTGATATCGAGTGGCTAATCCACAGACATGCCCTTAGCTATGGTTACCAGATCGAATAATGAGATTTCCTGACAATATCCCTAACTTTTCAGTAAATATCCGGACATTTTATCTGAATGTTGTATGTTAAGGCAGTGAAATTTTGAAAATATTTGCAATCGAGTGAGTGTTCTCATTAATGGGAGCGTAGTGGACTAAGGAGAGAAATAGGCTGTCTATATTGTTATAAGCTTTGCTTTTCGCTGCCACCAATATTATAACTTTGCTGGTTCTGTTTTTAGTTCATCATTGGTTTCGATGAATTCAAATAAATCTTCTATTACTTTTAATATTTTATTAAAATGTTCACTAAATCATGAGGTAACAACAGTTTTTCTTCTTACTTACTAATTTAATGTCACTATTGTAGTTTTCTAATTTTAGTTCCTCTTGTCTCAATGTTCATGTCCTAGTTATATTCTATATCTATATCTAAATTATTATTTTACAGTCATAGGCGTGCTAACAAATATAACTTATAACTATTTTTTTTACATGATTACTGAAATGAAAAAGTGTGTATTTATAGGACGATTACAATATGAACAAAGCTAATGGTCTCTGTAAAAAGTAAAGTTTTAGAGTTTCAGAGATTAAGGCATGTTTTGGTTTGAGCCTATTAGAATATAAATTTACTTAAGATATAACTTCTTAAAAGAGAATTAAATATTAGACTATAATTATCTATTAATCCATAAGAGTAATTTAAAAATATTTATATATAGTAATGTAATAATTAATAATTTGTAGTAATAGTTGGTTTACAATAATATGTTCTGTCAAGGTTCTACTCTAGACACAATTTAACTTAAAGAACATATCATGTGAAGAATGTCATGAAATGGTTATAAAAGTCCAGCAAAAGAAATATCAAGCAATAAAAAGTACGAAACTAAATTTATTAATATACAAAATTAACAATTCACTCATTTTGTTAATGTTTAATTAATTTATTTTTCCACACTAGAATGATTAATACACATTTTTTTATTACTTATATTTTCAAAAAAATACTGAGAATTGCAGCTTCTTCCTGTTTGTTCCTAACAGGGGGCTAAAATTTCAGACATGTCAGGAAAATTCGTGTCGTCTGGTAACCCTACAATTAGCAAACGTTATATAAATCTATTATAAACAATTAAAAAGCAAAAATTAACATTGATGGAAATTTATTAACAAATATCCAGTTAGTGTCATATGTAATGTATTCTTCTAAAAACTACAAACAATTGTAATTATTAAAACGATCGTTAAAATTATACTGTTATATTGAAATTCTCGTCTTTGAACTCCTTGGCAATTCTTTACCAGGTACAAGTGGTAAATTTTGGAAATAAAACTTCTTTTAAAGAGTCCCATATTACCGCACAAGTAACATGAATAATTTTAGAAACACTGTTTACCGACTCGAAATTCGCACTGTTGCTTTCACATGCTGATTTCATCAGCTAAATATCACAATGTTATTTCCAATCTAATAATAAGGGTATAGCTGTACACATTTCCATATCGTGTTTCCTAATTATTGGCCCAACAACAGCGAAGAGCTCTTCAAATTCACCAATAGTAACAGGAAAATATTTTTAAAAAACCTGGATCATTTTCTCACATTTCTTGAATTAAATTAGCATGTCCAAGCCTTTCTCCAATGTTTTCCTCAAATACAGACCGGACTCAGTAGCGATGACTTTCCTGTTTTTTTTTTAATAAAGAATATATCAATATTCTCCTTACATTTTGAAACTTTTTTTTTCTAGATAAAAATACTGCCGCAATTAATGTTTTATTTTGCTTCATTTTAATTTTTAGATAAAATATAAACAAAAATCCTGATAAAAGTTAGGTTAAGACAAAGAACCATATCCCTTACGATGGCGTAACGAAAAGTCCCGTGTGGACGAGACATTTTTAACACATTAGCGTGTAATACGCCTACGCCCAAATTTTTCTTATCGTGTGGACTCACTCTCAGACAAGTAAATCGCGCGTGTGGAACTTCCCCTATGTTTCTCCGTGTTTAAACCGCGTCGATTATTTCGGGGAATTCTCTAATATCCTTTGCGCTTTCGAGCATAGAAAAACAGGGTTGCCACATATATTCAAATCAAAATCTATTGAATTTTACAAAAAAATATAGGTACGAAAATTACTTAAATAAATAAATATTACTGACGTAATCGCCATTTAAACCTCTTTGTCCCCCATGTCATCAAAAATAAGCGAAATAAAGACCCCCCATCTCCCTTTTCCGCTTACATGATACTTGAACGGTCCCCTATGGGGAAAATATCCACCTTTTCCTGGTAGTTTGAGAATTTTTTGAACTCATATTAATGTTGGTGCATTTAATATGTGATAACATATCTCAGATTCAATAAACACTGTCTGTATATTTAATGTACATAATCGCCTTAAAAACTAATGATCAAACTTTAAATTTAATGTATGATTACATTAAATTTAATGGGATAAATTAATTTAGATTAATATAAATTAAATACGTTTAATAAACGTTTGTAATATTTGCTTCTAGCACATTGACATTAAATTTAATGCATTTCCTTTTTACAGTGTATTTCTGAAGTTTACACCAAAATTTAAAACTCTCAATTCCTTGCGACTTTCATGTTTCTAATTTCAACGACCGGTAATAAAATCAACTTATTTTTATTCATTTGCCGTTATCAATACTTAGTGGGTGGATTTATTTATGTCTATAGGAATAATTTTGTAATTATATTGTTGTTTTCTTAGTAATTGGAAATATTAATTCATTCGTTTAGCTACCGAAAAATGTTATGATAAAGGAATTTGAGACCACATCAATTAGTCAGCCACATGTACTTTGTACCCCAACGTAGTCTAGAATTTAACTGTTCGAAGACCACGATATAGTTGCCGTCTATCGGACTTTGTCATGTGTGTACTCAAAACTGTGTGATGCATGAACGGGTAGAGTGTATTCCATCTTATTTGTCAGCTATACCGTTTTGTGAAATTAGTATTTTCGCAAAATTTAATCCCAAAAACGGCAAATTTACAACAATAAAATGTAAACATCGTAGATTAGATGTCGGCATGCGCACTACAAAATGATCAGGTGACCATCGACAGGACCGAACTTCGAAAATCTATTTGTTAGTTCAATTAGTCATAAATGGTGTCTAAATCAAGTAAGTTATTAAAGATGCAAACATGGTTGCAATCTTTAGTAAAGAAGTCGGTGTCATGTAACTTTCTTGTTCTGGGAGTCACATCATATGGGCATAAATAATATCTGAAGTAGAAGGGAATAATCCGGTCAGTGTCTACCGATGGGAGTTAGTTTAGTCATTTCTTATACTATGAAAGTAAAATTGTGAAAAAAATGTATCTCACTATTTCTCTAATCTACTGTTTCCGTCTGTGTGCGTTAACTTTCTTGGGTAATAATTCAGATTAGGGTAAATCTAGAGGTAGATGTCATTTTGGTTTTGTTTCTTTTGATTTTTTTTTTGATAATAAACAGTGCACACTAATAGAAACATCTGTATTATATAAAATTTCATAAATTCTTATCGGAAAAATTAAAAAACTATCAAAAATAAATTAAAACAAATAAAACCAAAATGACATCCATCTATAAATTTACTCTAGTCCAAATTATTACCTTTTCCTAAATAAAACATAAAATACATACCGAAAATATCAAATTCCTGGGTACCTATTCTCGTTCTTGAGAGAACGATCATCTTGATGGAAAGTGGGCGTGGTTCTCACGAAAAAGTACGAAACCGTATTCAGAATACGGTTTCTTACTTTTTCGTGAGAACCACGGCCGCTTTCCATCAAAATGATCGTTCTTTCGAGAACGAGAAAACTACCCAGAATACAGTTTCATACTTTTTTGTGAGAACCACGCCCACTTTCCATCAAGATGATCGTTCTCTCAAGAACGAGAATAGGTACCCTGGTATTTTACCCTTGTTTTGGCAAACGGTAACCATACACGTTGTAGAGTTCATTATATTAAATAAAAACACAAAAACAAATAAAATAAATTACTTAAAACGCTATAAATCCGTTTAAATCGCATGCAACTTACAAAGCAAAAATAAACACAAAAATGGCGTTGAGGCGATACTATTCTGTTTACGGATGGAGGTACGAAACAACCGATCGATAACAGGAAGTCGCTTATGCGCATGCCCTTATCTGATCAACGTCCAAAAATATGACTGGCGCCCGATGTGCAGAAACGCATTCTATCGCCCATAGTTTGCCATTTTTTGGCTTAAACAGCCGTCAAGAGTAGGGGTCCATAGTAGAGGTCAGTGATACCATAACATAGTATGACAGTTCTCATTATCTCATTGGTTTATAAATTTATTAGGTTAATGATACATACACGGTATAAAATTATTGTTAGTAAATCAATACGTTATCACTTTAAAGAACGAAAGCTCTCACGGCTTTGTTCAAGTTGACGACGTTTTGCCTACGATTACACGAGACATATTCAAGGATTTTTACTCCACGAGCTTAGAAACATCTAATGATCGTCGAGGAGGAACAGCCTGATATATATACCCGAGTGGTGCCCAGCGAACCGTGATCCAGAGTTAGAATCGATATCCACGTGTTATGTAGACTGTAACCTGTAACTCTATTAATATTATTTGGATATTTAAAAATTTCTATTGATTCTCTAATTTACGTTTAAAGAAACCAGACCCTAATGCTGAACCTATCTTTTAACAATTAAAAAAAAAAACATCCAAATCAGGCACGAATCCAAGAGCTCCGAAAAAAGTCTTGTTCCTGCCTACTTACATTAGGGACGTGAATGTCGCTGCCGGCCCCTCCGTCGACAACTTGGTTTTGCGTGCCATACTGTACTCTTGTGATATCACGGCCCTTCTTCCCTCCACAAAGAGAGCGGCTAGATCCGCCCCTGATCGAAATTTACACTAAAACTTGAAAAGCTAAGTAATATGGTTTTCAAATCGATTCTCAAGAAAAAGACGTCAAAATGTTGTTTGACTAAAATTTATTTTTCCATTACTAAACAGTCTCTGATAACCTATTGTCTCGTCACGGCACTTAAAAATTGAAATTTTCCTCAAAGTAATGTCGTTCCCAGATCCATGCCATAAAACAAACCAAGAACAATAATTTGTCAACATAGTGTAGCTTGAATAAAATCCGTTCATCAAAAATGAGCGATCAATAATAAATAAATGGATTCTACACCAGAAATAAGGTAGAAGAAGCAGTCACAACCCATGGACGATTTAGGAGAAGAATTTTTGCTAATAGGAAGGAAGAAAAGCAATAAAAAGTATTTAGATGTTCATACATAATGCCAAACTATGATAAAACACCCGATGTATAGGTTTATTTTATACAGCTCGGGTTGCTAATATCACACATAGGTACATACTAAGAAGGATAATTATAAGACAAATTACAAGGAAGAAACTCTATTCTGATTCTAGTCCCCTGCTTAAATTAAAATGAAATTCTACACAGTCAACGCACATATACACCAGACAACGTGATCAAACGCTCGTGTTTTGCTCGGGAAGTGAAGATTTTTGTATTCTAAAAAAATTATTGTTTTTTATTTGTTTGAAGAAAAAAATACAAGGTAAGTAAGGCAAAGAATTTGATACAAGGTGTTGTTAATCCAAATCACTTGTTAGTTTATATCGAAATCAGTAATTAGTTTGCAGCTTAAAATGTATACCGGTGCTGGATGCTATAGTATATCAAGTAAGAATTCCGTAGTTTTATAAAAGAAATTAGCTACGCGATATTATATTCTTTTGGTTTATGTAATATTTACTTAATTCTTTTTTACTTTGAGATTATTATAACGCAATGAATAAACAGATATATTAATGTCATTGAAAGTTGTCCGATCCCATAGTGTATTCATTATTCGTGCAACGTAATTTGTAACTTTACTAGTTGGACAAGGAAAAAAAAACAGTGTGTAACTGTAAACATTTTTACCCAATATGTTATTTTTCGCGCATTTGTAGGGTTAAAATATCAGTTTACGAAACTTAAAACTATTTGTTGGTCTTCTTGTGGATCTGTTACTTCATGAAGTTACATATTTTTATTTAAACTCGTATTTGAAACCAAATCAACTAATCGGATAACAAACAGTGGTGTAGCCTTTTCATCTCCCTTTTTTGTCGGTTAAAACATGGCTCCTTGTGCATATATGTTGCCTCACAAAAACGTGTTTTATTTCAAAATATTTGTTTTATACTTTGTAAAATGGCCGATGTCCTAAGTTTCCTAATTTGAGTTCCCTCTTCTTACACTGTATTGAAAACAATGGGATATTTTTCCATGTTATAAAATTGCGCAATATAAGTGTGTTTCGGCGCCACAAATTTATTTTTTACTCATATTGTGTTATTTTTAAGTTTAACGATACATAAAGGATATCAAAGGTCAAAAAACTCGATTCATAATCTTAAAAACTTTCGTTTGTATCACCATTTGAAGATAAGAAAATTATACATAAATGAGATATCTATCATGGGTTATTAGAAATTGTTTTTTAAAATAGGTACTATAATAAATTAAAATGCCACAAATATTCCATCTAATAATAACGTTTTTAATGATTATAAATCGATTGTTGTTGACACAAAAACAAAGTCCAGTAATTAACGTAAAACCCAAGTAGGTACTAAGGTTAAAATTAAACAATTTAGTTTCCATATTTTGTTAAAATAACGCTTTATAGATGTGTATGTTTCTTAGATAAAAAAAAATGTGTATTTTGCAGCGATACTCAAGGTTAATAAAAACACTTTAATAAACATTTTTATCATTTTACCATTAAATTCAAAATTGTGTTTAAAATGTTCATGTTTAAAATATTATAATAGAAATAAAGTGGATTTAAGGACGTATTAGACCACCCGGTATTGTCTTTCTAACTGAGTTAGGATCTGACCTAAGTGTAGTGTAATAGCATTTAGGGCAGTTAGGAACCTAATTAGGTTGGCCAATCTTCCTTACTCAGTTGGGATTCTAATTAGGAAACGATTTACAGAAGTGTAATAACATATATGATGCTTAGTTGAGGTGGCAATCGACTATAGAGCTATTATAAATAGAGTTAGACCGAATTTAAGTGAAAGCATTACACCGACAGAAAGAAAGAGAAAATGTAAGAACTTTCTGTGTCTCTTTTCAGTACCGCATGCACAGTAAATTCCATAAGGTTTGATTCTCACTATAGTGCCGCTCTCGATACGATTTCGATACACTCTCGATCCGGTAAAATATTCTTACAGGAGAAACAATGAACTTATTCACTCCATCGGTTTCGCGGAGATTTCGATATCGTGAAGCCCTTTTTCATTTAAAAAAAATTAACCACCGTTTTTGTTTATCACAATATTTAAATAAACGGTTTTATCCATTATTCTATTCATAAAAACTAAATTACCGACACCACCTGCAAAGTAGAACGCTGCCTCTGATATACTTAACTGTCTCATTAATACCAAGATTTTCAACCTGTGGAATGCGCCTTCCGTTGGAAACACCGTTTAAAAAAAAGAGGAGTGCATCGGTACAAGGCAAATTACATACTTGCAAGGGCATCTCTGATACATTCCAGACTGATCGGAACTTTAAATACCGTTATAGGAAGGGCGCGCTTAAAATTGGAATGGAACCTTGAGTCGCAGATACAGAAAAGTTAAAAAATGCTGCATTAATATGGTTAATGTGTTGATTTGCGAAATCTTATCGCAGTCTCTGGTTAATTCTGTGAATATAACGTTTTTTTTTTCTAGCAACCTTAACATATGCAGTACTCTACGAAGTTTTTTCACACCAACTTCTTGATTGTTCTATTTCCTTAACATAAAACTAATTTTTGATGCTGAACTCAAGTAGAGAATATAACTTCCATGACAACTAGATCGGGTCTAAATTTTAAACTTTCTTGATAAATCTGGCTGATTCTGTTATTTTCAAGGCTAAGAGGTCAAGTTTTAAACAAATTAATTTATATTGATACATAATTATTCTATATATACAATTTATTATTTGAAATCTGTAAAAATCAATATTATAATACAACACTATGATTCATTTGTGAATCATAAAGATAACGATTATTTATATTAATTAATCAAAATCTATAAAATAAAATCAATTAAAATTTAAAAATAATTGATCAGTTGGTTAGTGGAAGTTTTAAATTGAACATATTTTATTCGTAACTTTTATAAACATACTTCGTATAAATTTTTTAAAAGCTTTTAACCTTATATTTATTGAAAATTAATTTGAAATTGAAAATTATTGTCAAATATTAAATTTTGGGAGACATTATTGTTAAGTTTACAATTTTATCGTTCATTGCTGCGGCTAAAGTGTTTACTGAAAATATTTATTTAAAAAATAATTATTAACATTAGTGAGTATTAAATTTTTTTTGGGCGGTATATGAAATACAGCAAACATAAATTTTCAATATCGTCTGCTGACAAAACATCCGGAAGAATTTAACAAGTAAAAGAGAGTTGGTTCGAACTCGTGTAAGTAATAAAAACGCATGTTTAATAATTCTAGAATATATAAACTTTCTCTGACATAAAATTATTTACACTTATAGATTATAAAATAAATGTATAAAAATATTTGTTTAATAATTTTTTGTAAAATATAACAGAAAAAATTTGAAATTCGATTTTGTTTTATCTACTTAATAGTAATTTTATATTAAATTTCAAATATGTTATAGATTTATTTCTGTTTATTAGTTATAATATACTCCATTAGTTTTTTTTTGTTTTAAATTTGTATTCGATTAAAGCACAATTTATCGGCGGGCAAAGCGATATACTTTGCATATATCAGTCAATCAATCTATCAACTTAAAAAATAAAAGCGGTAACTGCCAGTATGACTTGCGCTGCGGGTTCCGCACTATCAAACGTTATGTATTAAATTATAGCTACGTTAATTTTCTTAAAAATAATATGTACACGTGAGTTGACCAGTTAGTTAAGTTTCTGCGCTGTTCATGATCAGTAACTGCAGTTCTTGAATCACCGTGATCATAACACCATGAAGAGGCATATCTTTCGATATAGTTCGTTGAAGAATAGTGCAAAAAGAGTTTTTAAATCTTGGGAGGGATACCGGATGGAAATGTTTGGTTGTTCTGGGACGTTGACACTGACAGTCGCGATGTTTTCAGTCCATCTTTTAGGACTATGAGGAATAAGTTTTTTTTCATCTTTCAGTGAAAACGTCGGTTCAAATTTCGTGAATAAATTGTCAGTAATGAGCCGTGGCGGCCTATTATGCACATTAAAATGATTACGTAACTTGCAAATCGTTTCTGTAAACTTTTTTCAATTTTGTAGTGAATTTTTAATATTATTAAATTTTCTTTCAAAGTGTGAAGTGGCATTTGTGCAAATGCTTATATTTCAAATAAAAAACTACTAAAGATGGTTACTACGTGACAGAAGAAATAACGAACGATTCGAAATTCAAGTTCTTTTATTTAAATGTTTCGAAAATTATATGACTACGACCTAAAATCGTCTCCATGGTTTTCTTGTCAATTTTAAGGGTACCTCTATTACCATTCTTTTTCCCAAATTTCCGTTATATTAGTTTTCAGATAGGGGGGAAATTAGTTTTATCAGCAATATTCCTAATACCATCTGACCTAAAATTCTGAAAACAATTATTATAGAATCTTTATAACCTTCTCCTTCAAACGATTCCCCACATGACAGACCGCAAAAAATTAACAGAATTTTGCTTATTTCGATCAGTTAGAATGTATGTGAGTAATATAACTATAACAAATTTCAACTCTCTACGTCAAATCATCACCGAGAAAAAGACTGTAACAGACAGACATATAAGACGTGTGAGTGATCCTATAAGGGTTCCAATTTTTTTTTGAAGTCCGGAGCACTACTAATGTTATTATTATAGCAAACTAATTAGAAGTGCATCCAAGCGTATATATCGAATATTGCAGTATAATTGGATGTTAATTATGCTCATAAGTTATTTTGATATTCTAAATGAGGTTTCCTTATCAAAAGGTAATCTTTATAAAGGTGTCATTGACAAGGTTAAATAAAAAGTCTAATTTTAAAAGTATTTTATCAATTTTTAAATAACACTATCCACAACATTTTAATTCTGTTTCACATAAACTGTATAGTCTTCCAGACACTTAAACAATTTATGTTATCTGAAGGCCATGTTTAAATAAAATTTTATTTTTATCATTTCTAGAAACAACAATTTATTGGAACATGAAATTAAGTAATTTAATTACATAAGTGTACCCGGTTCAGATATCAAGGGGAATTTTACAACAATTTTTTTAACAAGTGACCGCTTTTCTTCTTCAGGTAGTTAAAGGAAAAATATACAAAACGTTTCTTCCTGCAAATACTCTGATTCTCTATCCGTACGCATTTCGATCACCTACTGGCTTCATCAGTGGAACTGTAGTGAACCAAAAGCAACATTTACTGGAAACAACTGTGTTATATAAAGTGTAAATTCCGAGACATATCGGCAAGATATTGAACATTTTCGATATCAGACCATAAAATATCAAGTCAGACTACATCTATACATATATACACCGAAATGATGAGAAGTTTAAAAATTAAAATTTTAGTAAGAAATTAATAATTTTTTTTCTTTAAGTGCTTGAAGGAGAAAAGCGGTAACTTGTTATACTAATTCTACGACAGTGATGATTGTTTTTCTCACTGACATTTTAATTTTTACTGTCTTTTTGTTAAGAACTATGAGATAACACTATTTTTCTATGTACATCTCTGCAATCTACTTGGTCTAGCTCCCAAAAAGTCTTTGAATTCCAACAACAAAGTAGTCTTTTGCTTGCAAGACAAATCACCATTCGAGTTAAATTTCTTTATTTTTAAAATTTCCTTAAGTAGGCCAAATCGGTAATAGTCTGATGATGCTAAATCGGAACTATATGGAGGCTGGCAAGATAACATATTCGACTTGACCTTCGTAGCGTTCCCATATTCAAGCTTTAAGCCAAGGATGTCAAGACGACAGTTTCCTTAAAGAAAACGGAAAACTGCGCGACAGTTCAAGTCTCATTTTTTTTTTCTTATATCCTACCATAGCATTAAGAAAGTCATCGTAGAGTATCACTTGGGACCTAAAAATTTAAAGAACTCTAATCTCCAAATTATTTTTTACAAATCTTTCTTATGATAAAACAATTATTATTATGTAAGGATGTAAAGAACAATAGTCGCTGCTGAGAACAAGTACAGATATGCAAATATCAATCCAAAAAGTCACGCCTATATTCTGCATTTAGGAGGCGCAAAACAAAAACTCCTGTTTCTAAGTATTGGTCAAATTATATAATTATAAAATAATTTAATTAGGCACTGTTGAACAAACTTATTTAAATATACATCCGGTAAGCGAAAATACCGCTGTCGTAGTTAAAAATAGTAATTTCAACTTTTTTAACTACTATTTAGGAATTTGAGATAATAACATCATTATTTACATATTGTAATTTATACCACATCAGTTCTATATTATTGTTTCTGTGATAAATTTCAAATATTATGATCAACACTCCCAAGAAACTTACCAAATCCGACATCGATTGAATTATGTTTTATTCTTATTTTATAGTAACATTTACAACCGGATTCATTAATATGGTTTAATTTTAAAACCATCTTAGATTGATAGCAGAGGGCTTAAACTGACAAGACCAACATAAGTCAAACAAGTTTAAACCCAACAATACAAGCATAAAAATCCTTTTGTTTTAAAAACTGAACCAATAAAAATGAAAAATTTTATTTATTTCCGGTATACAACTATTTTTCTTACATATTTCAAGGCTTTATCGCAAGATTATTATCATTAATATCCCTATAGAAGCGTCTATTGGTTGACATATGTAATATAAATTATGACATATAAGCTAAACAGAACTGACCAACATAGCAAGTAGATCAGGTCTAAACCTTAAATCTTCTTAGTGAATCTGGCTGTTAGTTTTTAAATAGCCTTATTACTCTCCAATAACTCTTAATTTTTTAATTAATTTTATATACTCACTTAAAAACTGCATTTTAATCCTAGACTTAAGAATACTGTGTTCACTCTAATAATTAATTGTCATTGGGAGCCTTATCAGTTTCAGTTATAAAAAATTTCATGAGAGATTTATGAAGTAGTTTAAAAAGATAAAAATAAAAGTTAAAATGTTTTATTCTTAAGTTCAAACAATGCTTAAAAAAGAATGCATTAAAGCCCTGTTGATATGAAATTCCATTGAGTAGATAAGATTAGTTATTAAGGGTGGAGCTAGTCTACATGAACTTTTTTCAAAATAACTTAGAAGCATATAATAGGGTGAAATTTCACGTTATTATTGTAACTAATATTTCATTCTTTGGTTTAAAAAGTTGGCGCTAAAGTTAGCTTTACTTATTATAGTTCTTCTTCTTTCACTTGGGTAGGTTTATAGGGCCCTACATTCTCTCCATCTCTCAGAAAGGTATCCCTCGCTCATTTTCCACGTGGTTTATTCTGTTTTGCTGGCTTTACCAGTCGATTTTGGCATAGTCTTTCAAGTGTCTAAACTGCTATTTTCTTCTATATAAACGCCTTTCCCTATGTTCTAAATATTGCTTCTTTCTATTAATTCGTCGTTTCTTATTTTGTGTAGTCTTGTTTTTCCATGGATCGTTCTTAGGGCTTTCATTTTAACTGTTCCCAATCTGTCCTGGTTTCTGCAGTGTACATTACAACTTGCCTCATTGCTGTTTTATAAATTATTATTTTCCTATCTAGATTTCGGTATTTGTTTTTCCACATTAAATCTTTTAATCATCCTGATATTTATCTGTGCATCTTTGACTATTTTTGACCTTCTTAACTTCGTACATAAGTTTACATCACTAGTTATGTGCACTCCTAAATATTTCAATTTTAAAATTTTTTCTATGATGCTACTCTGTATTGGCATCTTAATGGTTCTTCTTAGATGGTCATGTATTTTAATTGAACAAATGTACGTAATAGTTTCTTTAACTTATCCTCTTACTTTTATTTTTGTTCTACATTTTATGTTCAGTCCCTTTACTACTTCCTTTAACCAGGCGTCGACATCATGTTCCAACTTCTCATAATCTTACCCTATCAAAAGCCTTTGTCGTGTACATAGAATACCTAAATATTGGTCTATTGAACTCTAGCGCCCTTTTTGATACTTGTTAAATGATGATGCCAACTATGGTCGATCAGTTCTTTTTAAAGTCTTGTTCTCGGATTATAATGTCTTCATCGAGAATCTCTGAAATTATCTTAATGAAGACTTTCAGTATTTCGTTTAGCAGCATTATGCCTCTGTAATTTTTAGAATAGTATAATAACAATATTTTTCCAATCATCTGATATTTACTTCGATTTAAGAATATTTTAAAGAAGGTTTGGCACTTTTTTAATAAGAGCCATCCCCCCATATCTCAGTTCGTTTGGAATATTATCTGGTCTAGCAATTTTTTTATACTTTAGATATTTTACTGTGGACTCTACTAATTCTTTGTTAATGCTATTCACCACCTATTATTGTCGTTGCTCTTCTTCTTCTTTTTCAATTGTTGTATTATCTTGATCGAATTATTCCATGTGCTTCTTATATAATTCTGAGAATTATTCCTTCCATTATCTTTGCGTTATGTGAACTGTTTGAACTGTATCCTTCATATTTACTTCTCAGCGTCTGCTCTACCCATACCACCATATACTCTATACTTTTAGAAAAACATTTCCAATATTCTTCTTTTATTTTCCTGATTTTTGGATTAACGAAGTTTTTTTCACTGATATGATTGCATATGTTATATGTAAGTTTTTTTTTCTTTCTGATAATTCTGGAACTTCAGGTTTAAATTATGGTGTTCAAGCAGTTATACCTGTTCTTTTCTTAGTGGTAGTACTTCTAGCCATTGTTGACTAATGTTTTATTTTCTTTAATAGGACGTAATTCAATTAGGTTTTCAAGTCGACTTTGGAATAAAGTCTCCTTTTCTAGCGATCTTGTATTAAATTTATCAATAATGTGCGATTCGGTTTTGACTGATGCTGGTCTAGTGAAGCTCAATGTATATAACAAGATTTCATATTAATTTCTGATATTAGCAGAGTTTAATGTTGTGATATCTAATATCTGTTTTGGTGAAAATATCTATTGGTTGTGATGTGGTCACTAACAGGTTGTTATCTTTGAGTATTTTGCCATGTGCACTTTTACTTTATCTCATATTTGTAATATATGTTGGTAATCCTTATATTATTTACTGCACAGGATATTTTGCAAATTCATCATTTTCATTATCTATTTCTTCATTATATTTTTATATGATACTTGGTATACCATCATTGTCTATACTTACATTTAGGTCGCCTAGTATGATAGTCTTTTCATTTTCGGGAATACTGTTAAATGCTGTTTGTACTTATTCATAAAATGTCTCTCGTTACTCTCTAATTTTGGAATTATCAGGTGTAAAACGCTTGTTATGTGAACGTTGTCATTTTCTAGTTTTATGGTTACTAATATTATTCTTTCATTCACTTAAATGTTTTATGCATCAAAATGCCCACGCCGGAGTTCCCTCTCTACTTTTGATTACTTCATTATGAATTAGAATGTATTTTCCAAATTTTAGATTTCTTTGTTTTTTCGTTTAGTTTCACTTATAGCACATGTATCAGTTTTGTATTCCGGCAGTTCTTGAATATGTTCTTGATCCCTTTCTGAATATGTAGTGAATCTTAGCGCGTTTCGACTAAAGTTTTCTGCTTTTCTTAGCTCTATTCGTCCATTGTAAATTCTCCTTAATCCAAGGCAATTCTCTGGTACCTGGAACTTAAAGGTTGATCTACTTTAGTTTGAGAACTGGCCTGGTCTGAAAACCCTCCTACTTTCTCCTACAGGCTTGGGACCGTAAATCGCAAAGAGAATAGTTATTCCCACTTAATAAAATTTACATTTTTTGAAGAAATACAAAATATCCTCAATATATTTTAAGAAATATTTAAGTGAAACCATTTGGGAGCGGTCATTTTTTCCACAGTTTATTTTTACTGTCGGAGCAAAATACTATTTGTGAAAATTCTTACATAAAATAGTTTAGCTTTATCTTATATTAGCATGGTAAAAAGAATCATTTTGTTTTTGTTCGGATTATATTAATAACTTTAGGCCTTGAAATTATTGATAAATATTACATAAAATTTAAGGGGTTGACCTTCCTTCTCTACCTAAAGAAAAGCTTGAAACAGCACACAGTAATTTACTTTTTACCGAAATTACACCATACCTAAAATCTTTACGAAACGGATCTATTATGAATAATAATCACTCTTATATTAATTATGATGTTATTGATTATTTACACCAACATACCAACTTTATTAACTTTATTTTACTTTTTTTGTAGTAAAAATGTCTTCTGATCAAGCTAATCCTCCACAAGACCAACCAACCTGCCTGGAATCAGTTAACAGAATTTCCAAATTACCCGTCGTAGAACAAACTATCCAGACAGCACACAATATTTATGAAAAAGTAAAAGTAAGTAAAATAGAAAGTTAATAATAGATACTTGGGTAAATGTATACTTTAATTTTTGAAGTTGTATAAATATATCTACAACTAGATTTCTATACTCCATGTTTAATTTATCAAGAAAACAGCGAAAGGAGAGTTAAAATTAGGTAGGAAATTTATCGAAGCCCGACTAAAAAGCTTTCAAATTAAATCTAAAATAAGTGTTAACCGACAATTGTCTTCTGTGTAAAATATTTTTAAAATAATTTATTCTTGAAAGGCCCGGACACACAATTCTTATTTGGAGGTTAAGCGTGTTGGCATCACAACACACACAACTCATCATATATTGTTTTAATATTTATTTATTTCAATTTTTTGCAAAAATCGTCACGAACCTTTTTTTTTGAGTTGTCAAATTATGTGGGATCCAACGTGAATATAACTTCTTTAGGACAAAATGTTCATGCAATATATTATGTGTACTGGTATTTCTAAAGTCCAAGGATGTCTGGATATCACCTAATATCACATAACGATCTTCCATTATCAGTTTATGCCCATCATCAATGACTTCTTGCAGTACAAGCGATTTTTGACTCGTCCGTGAACGAACGACGACCACGATTGAACTCACATATACAGTGACTTTGGTAGATGCTTCCTACGTATGTCTAAACGTTCTGAGTATGTCTATCGTCGAAAATATCAAGCTTTATAATGGAAATGTGAGATGGTACTTAGCAACGCTAGTGTTGCCAGTTCCTCAAATATATAAAGCTACTCTCATGTAATATAATAAGTAGATTTGGCATAAGTATGTTTATTTAATAAATGTATCAGTTACCTCTCATCCAATACCTCCTGACATTTTTATTATCACGATTACTATACTGATGCTTTCAATAGATGTATGAACCTGAACTAATAAACAATTATTCTAAATCTTCAAGCTACCCTATGGTCACATGTGCAAACCTTACCTGAACTAATAAACAATTATTCTAAATCTTCAAGCTACCCTATGGTCACATGTGCAAATTTTGTTACTTTAAAATCAAATAGAAATGTCTTTAATATAATTTGTTTTCAGGAATATAATAGCGTAACCAACTGGACACTACAGACCGCTGAAAATACAGCATATAAAGCAGTTGAAGTTGCCAAACCTTACGCCACCCCTGTAATAAAAAATTTAGAAGGACCAATTAAAAAAGTCGATGATGTTTTATGTTCAGGATTGGACTATGTTGAAGCCAAAGTACCAGCTGTCAAATTGCCACCCAAAGAAGTAAGTTTTTTTGTTCTGACCTAAACTTAATCATCAAGTTCATAGCTTTGCTTGCTTTTTATTAATATATAATATCATTCATTAAATCATCCCAAACTGAGAAAAAGAATCATTTCATATACAATTTTCACCATAATTTTCTTGTATGGATAAACAAGAAAATGAATTAAATACAACCTGCATCTATTATAACGTTGGTTTTCCAAATTTAAAATAGAATTCATCTTGTAATTTCAAATATTCAAAAATGAAATTAATTTAATCTAATACCTTTGTATTCGGAACGCGAAATGATTTATGTTTCTCATATAGAATTAATCTATCATGCCAAATAAGTAAATTTTACAAATATTGTATAATGGATCAGATAAAACTGTGCACACAAAATGAATACATATACATTACAGTTACAGTAATATTTTAGAAAATATCTCTCAGAGCATTCATGTCAATATTGTTAATTAATGTGCTCAAAAATTAAGATATTGAATGTGGGTGGAAATAAATTACACTGACCTACAAAGGTGTTTCCCTACGTAACTTTAAATTCAAAATTCAAAAATTTTTATTCATCCTCGACACTTTAGGCAAAATCACATTATATTCATAAAGAAACAAATAAATAATTAATTGACTACTAAGTCTTATGGACTTGCGGCTATATTTGGCTAATAATTAATTAACTGATAATATATACGTATAAATTAATATACTAATATAAGTATTTATGTAATAGCACACAGAATTTACTCTCCTTTTTCCCATATGCCTTTTTACCCATCTCAATGAATATATTCATTTTTTAAATCCAAAGGTTTTCTGTCTGACTTAGTGATGGATTAAATCTTACCTTTCATTCAGTATATGGTGTAGGGTATGTTAAAGTTATAGCCTCTGGTGTGTCCGAGGGCAGGTCCAGCCCATCAGACATTGTTTAGTTCCTGTCTCTATGCCCCTTACCTTCGCCTCAGTCTTTATTCTCATATGAAGGGAGGAAGAGGTTTAGTAGAATTTCTAACTTTATATGCTTCTGTACTCAGATACCAGTGGTGATGTTATTACATTGGACCCCAGGACCAATATTGCACCGATACTATCCATGCATATATTAATAATCCAATTTCTGTTTATGTTCCTCTCAGAGAATTGGCACCATTGCAAAACAGCATAAATGTCCCGCTGAAAGACCATTGGGTGTTGTCCCAGAAAGTGTAAATTCTCTGACTCCAGTACTTCTTCTGAAGACTACCTCCGGATTTTTCAACCTTACGGAATCCTTTTGTAAATCACCATGATACATTTCTGAAAAGAGTTTGCTCTTCCTTCCAATCCGCTGTGCTTGGTAAAAGTATCTCGAGAGAATGATTTGGTTTCGAAACCTACGCCATTTGATCTGTTTGCATAGAAAGCGATGGGCATCTTTCTACAAGACTCCACCAGCTACATGGGTAGCCGCCAGTTCCTGCTTCCAGATGCCTATGCCTCAGGCAAGGTCTTATTTTCTAATAATAAGTGGAGAGGAAGAAGATTCATTAAAATCTCCATTTTCCCAGTGAGGACAGTCCTCATCGCCTTGATCATTCCTGCACCAACCATTCTTTGAATTTTCAAGTTGCATTTAGGTATACTAGGCCACCATACAGTAGGAGTGTATATTATCACAGGATGGATCACTTTCGATGTCGGCCCCCATTTGCATCAATATTCTTTGAATATATCCAGTTTTCGGTTTCTTTAATAAAACAATATGTATAATTGCAAATATTATTATCTTGTAAAATATTCTTAACCTTATTTTAAACAGGATGCTTTTTATAAATTCTTTCACTGCAAACCTAACATGCACTGTAATTAACGTTATCTTTCATTTGCACTTTGCTTACTTACCTTATCATCCTAAACAAACGCTTCTTACGAAGCTGCTTCTTCAGATTTACAACACCACCAAAGAATACGTGTCTCCAGCTATTGAAACAGCAAAAGCCTATGCAGAACCAGCTGTCAAGACAGCAAAAGATGTTTTGGAACCTGCAGTAGAAAAAGCACGCAGCATAGTCGAACCAGTGGTTGAACCAATTGTAGAGAATGTCATGCATAAGGTATGTATAATCAGGTTTCCTCAAATTCCTTTTTAATTCAGCAATTGCCGTTGGAAAAATAGCACTAGTACATAAAATGTATATTTAAAAATTCAAAACAAGTAATGATGGATCAGTATTTGTGGAATTACTACTTTTGTCACGATATTTTTGACTACCGTTAAGTCACGATCCACAGCATTAAAGTAACCGGTTTCGACTTGAGAACCAAGAACAGCAGACAGGCTTTTAGTATCATCACGATCACGATTTGGTGTAGTTTACTTCAACGGTATCCATCTAGCACTGGTTTGGTTATTTGTGTCACGGAATTTAAATTGTAGAACATCTAAATGATGTATAATCGCCATTTGTTTCGATATTAGGCTAAAATTTACGGTATGGTAAGACGCATTGTAGTCGAAATGAGAAGCACTTGAGCCGTGTTGAAACAAAAAAAAATAATTGCACTAATGATTATTTGTTAATTTAGGATTGGTATAAATTATAAATTTTATGTAGAATTTAAACTGAACAAGAAAATATGTCAATAAATATCACATCAGTTCATTTCTTTAATGACGCTATTGACATATCGTGTCTATCTTCGTAAATCGCGACTACGTACAGCTACTAGCTTACAGGAATGCAATAGACTCTGCCGATGCCGTGGAACACGTTCGTGTTATAAGGGTTTGAATTTTAAAAAAATATTTAAGATTCATTATGTGCGACCCCAAAAACTCCCCCATACCAATTTTGGAGAAAATCGGACAAAATTAAATTTTTTTGTCCGCCATATGGGATGCACCACATTGAATTTCTTAAGAATAATTTCAGATTCGTTGTGTACGACCTAGAAAATTCCCCCATACCAATTTTGGAGAAAATCGGAAAATACTATACACTCCGCCGATGCTGTGGAACACTTTCGTGTTTTAAGGGTTCCCGTGAAGTGGTATTTTGTCGCGGTACTTTTCTGTCGTGCTACATACAGCGTTCAACAATTGCAACAATATTGCCCATCACTAATAAGAAAGTGTATATTTTAATCTGATTGCTAATATTGTTTCATTTAGACCATTGTCATCGTTTTAGTTATTTCAGATCGAAGCTAAATTGTCTTACTACGGCGTTTGATTAAACTTTTGTTTGTAAAACGAAGTACTGTGAGTAATCGGACTCTCATTTGTTTAAATTTTAATAATATTTTTATTCTGATTCTTTCTATTTAAAATAACAGTGACAGAAATACTAACTGATTCTTGAAAAACATATGATTAGGATAGAAAGATTTTGACATTACACAAGTCATTTCCAAGAGACATTCCGAAAACAAGAAAAAGATTTATTTGATCATTAGTGTTTCTAAATGATATTTCCTATATATATATATATATATATATATATATATATATATATATATATATATATATATATATATATATATATATATATAGGCTTAGACTAATATGTATAAACAATAGTTATTAAAACACATGACTTACAATATCAATTAATTTTAGTTCGGAATTAATTGTTTCAATTTGAAGAGTGCAAAATAAGTCTTTAAGATATCAGTAGTTAATAAAATTTTTATAAAAAAAAATTGGACGGACTTCTACAAGTACGCTAAAAATTGAAAAATAACTATAAATTTTTTTAAGTCGGCGACAACCTAGTACCTTACAAAATGTGATTCGCATAAAGAGATTAAAAATAATTTATATGTAATTGCTTTCTTACCACAATTTGTATATATTAGTAGTTTTTATTTCATTTAGAAATAATTTGGCGCCGACTTCAAAAATTTCAATTTCATATAAAAATTTATAGTTATTTTTCACTTTTTAGCTCACTTTTAGAAGTCGGTTCAATCTTTTTATAAAAATTTTAGTTTTAGATTTTTAGTTTTGCATTCATTATAATATCCATAAATTATTTGAACTAAGTACTAATCGAGATTGGTGTACTTTGCATTGATTCCAAGGTGGCAAAAAAGTACCCATTTTATCCAAAGCTGTAAAACTCCCTAAAATAAAGCACTAAATATTCTTTGGGTTTTCCAAATACCAGTGAAATTGTAACAAGCAAATATTTAGTTTGTCATAGTAAATCCACTATCTTAAATTTCAAATTAATTTGAGATTGGTAATATAGGTCCCTAAACCTTCCAATATCGATTTTTAAAGAACTTGAGACGTAGATTTCTTAGCCCGATAGATATGTTATACTGCATATTGAGTTTGGATACGCCCCAAGAACCCCACAATATCAATTTTAGACAAAATCGGAAAATGTAAAATTTTCAGTCCCTCACATTGTATCTTATCAACCTAATAGTTGTAAAAAATTAACTTCATATTCGTAATACACGACCCTGAAAACTTCCTAATACCAAGTCTGAAAAAATGCGAATAAGGTAAAATTTTCAACCCACCATATTGGATTTGCCATATTGAATTTCAAAAAATAATTTTAACGTCTTAATCTAATCTAATCCCTTCAAAGTCCCCTAGTACCAATTTTAGATGATATCCGGGAATCTAAAATTTCTAGACCGTCGAATTGCATTTGACATATTAGATTTTCTTAAAATAATTTTATATCGCTATTTATTTATATCCTCAAAAACGATTCAGTCCCACCTTTGAACAAAATCGAAAAATGTAAAATTTTTAGTCCACTATATTAGATTCGCTATATTGAATCCTGAAAAAATACTTTTAAATTCATAATTTACACCCTCAAGAACCCCTTATATCAGTTTTGGAGAAGATCCAAAAATATAAAGTTTTTAGGACGCCATATTGAATTCACCAGATTGTTTTTCAAAAAATATTTTAAATTCGTAATTAACACTAACAAAAATCCCCCAATACTGATTTTAGACAAAATCGAGAGATGTCGAATCTTTAATCCGCCATATTTAATTTTTTTTTAAATAATTCAGATTCGTAATGTGCGATCCTAAAAACTTCCCCACATCAATTTTGGAGAAAATCGGACGAAACTTTTTTTTGTCCTCCATATTGAATCTTTTAAAAATAATTTTAGATTCGTTATGTGCGACCCCAAAAACTCCCTTGTAACAATTTTGGAAAAAATCGGACAAAATTAACTTTTTTCCGCCATATTGGATCCACTACATTGAATTTCTTAAGAATAATTTGAGATTCGTTGTGTACGACCCCGAAAATTCCCCCATACCAATTTTGGAGAAAATCGGACAAAATTAATTTTTTTGGCCGCCATATTGTCAGCGCCATCTTGGATTTAACTGCACCAATTTCGTCCAGAAAAAATATGGGACCACCGCAGCACCTTCGTGAACATAACGTAACAAGTTTCATTCAAATCGGTGTTCCGGAGTAATCGGTGTATATACATTCAGGTCAGTAGTGTTTTAATGTAAACCATGCGGGAAAAAGTCCTAGAACCGAACCTGCTATCTCTTTATATTTTCTTTATTATTGTACTAATTTCTAGTCATTTATGTATAAAATAATTGAATGCTCTTGTTTGTTCGTTATTAGTTATTTGTGCTATTTTTTATATAGTAATTCATTAGGGTCATTTTATGACAGTCTTTACTCAAAAATATTAAATTTTATGTAATTCTTGGCTAATTTTATACAATTAATAATTTGTTCATTTATTAAAAATTAACCGATGATTAATTTTATATGTTTGTCCATAGGTTGATGAATACTTACACAGAAACCAAGAAGCACCCGAAGGCCAGCAGGAAACTGAACAACCGGAACATGAAACGAAAAGTGAAGGATCCCCTAAAAAGTAAGATTTTTTTGTAAAAAAAAACAGCAAGGGAAAATAAGCTTTAGGATTTGTTGTCCTTCTTCTATTTGGCGATGTAATTTATTCAGTGTTCTTGTAATTTATGCTTTTTTGTGCCCATGTTTTTTTGTCTTTAGCAGTCTGGGAACAGGTTGTTCTTTTGATTTTTCTGATTTTATAATCTCATCTGACGTTCAGGCGTCTCTTTGGTCCCTCGGCGTTTCTCGGATACCACATAGTTGTCTGTTCGTCTTGCTATATGCCCTATCCCTTACTATTTAAGGAATTTTACTTTTCAGGTTACATCAATTACATGGGTTTTCTGTCGTATCCAATCTATTCTTTTACGAGCCCTTTTAGTTATTCCTAATATGCATCTTTCCATGGCTTTTTAACGGTTCTTGGAGTTTTGTGGTTATTTTTTTCTTTAGTACCAAGTTTCATACCGATATGTCATAACTGGTAATATGCACTGGACAGATACTCTTTTCTTAACGTATAGTGACATTCTGGAGTTGAAAATTATAGGGTTTCGTCCCAATGCTAACCACGCTAGTTTTATTTCTTATGTTAATTTCCGGAAGTAATGAACACGATTTGTGTATAAGTCACCACATCTACTATTTCCAACCTGGTTTCATTTATCTTTATTTCGAGGTTGGTAATCAGATCGTTGCACATTACTTTTGTCTTTGCTAGCTTTATTTTTAGATCTACTTCATTACTGGCTGTGTAGAGGTCATTAATTTGTCCTTGCAATTCTTCAGCACTTTTAGCAATCAGAATTGTATCATCCGCGAATCTTAAATGGCTTACGTGTTCACCATCTATACATAGACCTTTGTTATTCCAGTCTAATTTCTGGAAGATGTTCTCTATGGTTTCTGTGAAGAGCTTCGGGATATTGTGTCTCCTTGTCGGACTTCGGAGTGTTAATATGTTTTTCCTAGCTGTGGTGTATCCGAAGATGTGAACTAATATTTTTACATATGGTTTGTCTACTCCTTTATCTACTAGAGCTTCTATAACTGGTCTAAGATATATTGAGTCGAAAGCCTTCTCGAAGTCTATGAATGCTAGGGTTAGTTGTAGATCATCCTATTCTTGTAGTGTTTGAATAGGATACAATGTAATGAAACCATTTCTAAAGTCATTATAGTATACTTTGTTTTCTTTTGTTCATGTTTTTCATGGATATTTCATATATTAGTGGTAGCAAGGTAATTGTTCTATAATTTCTAATTTCTTCCTTGCTACCTTTCTTGTGAATGAGGATTATATTGGCACCAATTCACTCTTTCTGAATATACCTTGCTTTTGGGCAGTCTGTATATATTTTTGCTAGGATTCTCTAAGTTGTTTTCCAATGTGCCTTCAAGTTGAACTGTAACACCTTCATTCCCAGCTGCTTTGCTGTTCTTTATACTCTTAGGAGCTTTCTCTACTTTATCCACGAGAATTTCTGGAACGCCTTCTTGAACTGTAGTTACCTCTTCCCTTACTTTTTGTATGTCTGATGCTCTGAACCTATCCCCATAGAATTTGGTTTCATTCCGATATGTGATTCTTTCACCATAGTTCATCAATGCTATTGTTGGTTTTCGGCCGCCTTTTTTACAAGTCCCTAAGTTTTTATATTTTCTGCAATCTTTTTCCTTATTATCTTGCACAGTTCGGTGTATTCTAAACTGTGTATATTTGTGTTAACATTCTTTGTTTTGTGTTGTTTCAGAAGAGCTCTCATTTCATTGGAAAATTTTCTATCATGGTTGGGTTCTGGTGGTCTTACAGTTTCTTCCGAACGATTTAAGATCGTCTCCATTAAATGTGTGCTATCTGTTGAATTTTATAGCCTTTCTTCGATAAGCTCTTATAGCGTCGGGAGTTGGTTGGTACTTAGGTTAGTAATGTTGGTTTATGGAATTATTTTATTCATTCTAGTTTTGAGGTCAGGTTAGCTTAAGTAGTTCTGGACACAAAACTGAAAAAGCCTTAAGAACAGGTGTTTTTGTTCTAGTTAGGAATCCAAAAGCGTTACTTCAGATTACAAGAAACTATCAGAAAAAGGTGGAAACTTTTCCCATTGGCATTGAACTTTTTCTTTAGTTTAATATAAGTTGCTTTCTTATGGTGAGGTATACTGCATTATACTGACCAGAACCAATGAGTTCGAAACCGGTCTGCAGGTAACGGTACATTACGAATGGGAAATCCTTTTTAACCTTTTTTGGTAGTTTTTTTGCAATTTGAAGTAGTGCTTTTGATTCCTTACTAGAATAAAGCCTGATTATCATTATAAGGCGTTTTCACTTGGTTTATCTTAAATATACATTTATTTATATATACTAGCTGCAAGTATATCATTTCATGATTTACTATTTGAATAGATCTCGCAAGAGATTTCTCTGTTCAGATTGCACGAAGTTCTGGGAGATGACACAGCTTGTATCGAGCTTCTTGTTTAGTTTAACATAAGTTGCTTAAAGGATTTACTTTTCTTATGGTGATGTGTACTTCTTTCTCAATACTGACGAGAACCATTGAGTTCCAAATCGGCCTGCAGGTATCGGTACATTACCAATGGGAAAAGTTTTCAACATTTCTGGTAGTTTCTTGCAGTCTGAAGTAGTGATTTTGATTTCTAACTAGCACATACTAGGCTTGTCCTTTTAAGACTTTTTCAGTTGGTTTATCGTAGATATACACTTACTTACTAGATATATTTTAAATAAATTATTAGTAAACTCGAACTTGAATTTAATAGCAAAAAACTTTCTAATTTTAACCCCGACAAAGTATGAACTGTCATTTTTTGGATACCGTTCTGAAATTATATAATACGAAGTGATTTCTAAGAACACTCGACAATATATTTTTTATTAAAGAATTGGTAATATTGTCACGAGCAAGGATTGACAAAACTTTAATTGTCCAACACCCTGTATAATAGTTAACCGTATGGTTTGTTTTTGCTGACTATACACTATTATACATGGTAATTGATTGGAAAATAATCAAAGATCAGTCTAGTTGAGTCTCTCCTAACAATGACATCCTGAGCTTAAAGAGTGTTCCCCCAAATCAAGAAGCTGTTCCTAAAATTTATGTAAGTAATGATCTTCAATTCTTAAATTTAATATAATGTAAACTGTTCTAATGTTTCGGCTAATGTCTTTATTCTGTAATTAAATTTATTCTTGTTTTCTTTTGAATACACTCCAATTTGTTACGAAATTCAATTATCACAACCTGGTCTAACAAGAAAGGAATTAAATCAGATTGTTCTAAAACTTAGTTTTATTACTGAAAAAGTCAGTGATATAATTACAATCCCTCAAGGTCAAATTAATACAGAAATTGTTTCTGGAAATAACAGCCTTCAAGTTCAAAATTATCAATTTTATGGAGATAACATAAAGAAAGACTCAAATTATAAAATGCCTTCTAATAAACAAAATTATTTCAGTCAGCTGAATTTTAACCATTTACAAATTGCCAAAATAGCCAAAAATTATAAAGTAATAAGAAATAAAGTAATAAAAGTTAAGTTGAAGTGTAAAATCGTCAATTATTTGGATAAAAGTGAATTACTTCAAAAAGAAACATTTCTAATAAATACAGCTCTATTCAAAAAGTTAAATCTCATTTTAATCAGGGCACCTTATTTGGAGAAAAATAAAATATTTATTGATATCACCACAAATTTTTATAAACCCATTTCTATTTATAAGAATAGATCTCTTGGTCAGTTTATTAAAAAAAACTATAAAAACTTTTAATATGTTATTTTAGTTAGACTATTATAAATAATTACATAATAATGTTTAAAATTTCTAGTTTTCAGATTGCGACTCATCGGGATCTTATTGGTAAGGGGGTAAAAATAATAAAAAAAACTTAATTGAATTTCGTAACAAATTGGAGTGTATTCAAAAGAAAACAAGAATAAATTTAATTACAGAATAAAGACATTAGCCGAAACATTAGAACAGTTTACATTATATTAAATTTAAGAATTGAAGATCATTACTTACATAAATTTTAGGAACAGCTTCTTGATTTGGGGGAACACTCTTTAAGCTCAGGATGTCATTGTTAGGAGAGACTCAACTAGACTGATCTTTGATTATTTTCCAATCAATTACCATGTATAATAGTGTATAGTCAGCAAAAACAAACCATACGGTTAACTATTATACAGGGTGTTGGACAATTAAAGTTTTGTCAATCCTTGCTCGTGACAATATTTCTCCCTAAAATCAACCCCGTTTTCCTCTAATAGTATATCGTGCCTCTGATATATCTTGGATTGTATAAAAAGTAATTTCCTTACGTCATTGCTGCTGATATAATTAGGATTATATATAAAGTAATTTCCTTACTTCACATTTTACATTTTTGGTTTGGCCTTAAACTAATCTTAAATTAATAATTAAACTTTCGGGATATAGCGGTCAATCCTGTGACGAAATATATTAATTTTTCTTGACATGTGTATTTTTCAAAAGGATATGTATATATATAATGTAGTGTCAATACTTCCAAATATTGTTTTTTTTTAAGATTATTATATTCCATTTTTTTTCAGAGAGTAACAGGAGTAGCTAATATCATCAGGAAGCCAGATCGTACCATTACATAAAATATTTTATGCTCACATTTCCTTCATTTGTCTTCATAGCTAGTAGTATTGTAATATTTTAAAACTTAGTTCTTAGTTTCTTTTAATAGATTAAAATTAAGGATTAGTTGGATCTAAACTTTTTACTAAATGCCTTGAGACATTTATTTTGTATTCACATGTTTTTGTTCATTTAAAATATGTAGAATTATTATGTGTTAGTCTTTGAGGTCCCTACGTATTTATGTTCTTAAATTTCGTGGTCTTAATTGTCAGACTAGTTCAGGTTAGTTTATTAGCGACATTATTTAAGACTGTTTAGTTTTGTTTAAGTACATTTTTTTTTGTTGTTTAGTATGTATTTTCAAACTGTTTGTACCTATTATAGACAATCATAAAGAAGGTGGTAATTTTATATAATAATTGGATGTAAAACGCCGGTTATTACTATTTTTAAAGAATTATTTTAATAAATTTTTTATATTTTAACGCCTTTTGTTATTTTTAAAAGTGTTGTTAGGATAACTCATATTTTATTAATGTAGAACTGTCGTTAACTCTAGAAAAAAAAATTATAGATGTCCACCAAGTAAACTTTAGAAATAGTGTCGATGAATTAGAAGAGTGACGAAAAACTAGTGACATATTAGCGCTGGTTAAGATTCCGTCGTAGAATCTTGAAGGAGTCGAGCTCTGGTTGTTGCTTCGCTCTCGTGCTGATGTAGTTGCTATTGCTATGGTATTGAGCTGTAGCGGTCGGGTGTGGCTCTTCATACACCGTTCTTGGATAGAATGATAAACTCGCGTCATCACTTTATTATTATTTTAATGAATACACCCATCGTTTCTTTTGAAATATTATAATTATGAAATATTATAAAAATCGTATTTATTTACCACTACACCTTGTGCTTTTTATATTATGTAAATTAGGCCACAAACTTCCGTTTTTCGCATCGAAGTTTTCCAGTTCATTTTACTTTGTAACAGCTCCAGCTTTATTTTGGGATTTTTTCCATTTATTTATCAATAGGTGGCATTTAAGATTAAAAATACCTATTAAATAAATAAGAAGCAACTGTAATAATAGAAGAGTTTAATGCGAAGGTTGGCAAAGGAAAGGTCGAAAACGTAATGGGCGATTGTGGACTCGGAATAAGAAATGAACGAGGAGAGGCCTTAATTCAATTTTGCAAAGAGATACATTTCATAATCTCTAATACTTACTTTAAACTCCCCCCTAGTCGTTCATACACTTGGCAGTCTCCAACTAACAGAAAAGGAAACAGAAATCAAATCGATTTTATTTTAATAAACAAAAGATTTCGAAATGCTTTGAAATCAGTAAAAACATACCCCAGAGCAGATGTTCCATCCGACGACAACTTGCTGCTTGGAAATCTAAAGCTAAAACCCAAAAAACTTCAACGGAGACAGAATAACACACGAAGATATCAATCAACACAAATTAAAAAATGAGTCCATCAAGAACGATATTACTGAACCTCTAAATGATAAGATCGATGAATTAAAAAAGAACATTACTACTGTATAAATGAAATGGAATTTTGTCAAGAGCATAATTAAAGAAACTGCTAAAGAAAAACTTGGAACAAACACGAAAAGAAAGAAACAAAAATGGATGACAGATGAAATCTTGGAGCTTATGGAAAACGTAGATAATACAAGAATAAAGATCAAACAAAATACAAGACTGTCCACAGCAAGATTAGAAATAAAATAAAACCGTCAGTATGATTTATTTAATCTTCACAAAAAACTGAAAGAAACTGCTGGCGTAGGAAGAAAAACGGGTAGAGAGATTATTCCGGACGACAATGGACTAGTCATTGTGGAAGCTGAGCATAAAGTTAAGAAATGAAAAGAATATATGCAATCATTATTCAATGCAGGAAAAGAAATATTAACAGGGCCTCCAATCACAAAAGGAGAAGTAATAAATTCAATAAGAAATCTCAAAAAAGAAAAGGCCATAGGACCAAATGGAGTTTGTGGTGACTTGCTGAAACTAATCCGAGAGGGCCATTTAGATATCTGAACCGACTTTTTTAATCATGTTTATGACAGGAAATATTCCTGATGACTGGCTAGTTTCGTCCTTTATTCCTGTCCCGAAAAAACCCACAACCACAAAATGTGAGGATTATAGATCCATCAGTCTTATGAGTTATGTTCTAAAAATATTTCTTAAAATAATACAAGGACGAATATATCCGAAACTTGAACAGGACATTAGAGATACGCAATTTGGCTTCAGGGACGGCTTAGGCACAAGAGAGGCGCCATTTAGTTTAAATGTTTTAATTCAGCGAAGTTGTGATGTAAATTACCATGTATTTGCCTGCTTTATTGATTTTGAAAAAGCTTTCGACCGAGTAAATCATTAAAAACTAATATAAACACTACAAGAGCATCAATTGGATGATAAAGATTTACGAAATATTTTACAACCTTTATTGGAAATAAAAATTATTTGTTCAGGTGGAAGAAAAGGAATCACAAAAATTCCAAATTCGTCAGGGTGTTCGGCAAGGTTGTGTGTTGTCCCCACTACTCTTTAACATCTATTCAGAAAAACTATTTTGGAAAGCTCTTAAAGAGGTAAAAGAAGGTATCTCTCTAAATGGGGTGTTGATCAATAATCTGAGATTTGCAGATGATACTGTCCTTGCAGACACAGCTGAAGCACTTCAAAAACTAATAGAAAGAGTAGATGAGATCTGTGAAAAATAAAACATGCGATTGAATATAAGCAAAACAAAGGTTATGATTATAAGCAAAAACCTATCCCGAAATGTACAATTTCGCGTCTGAGGTTCTCTTGTTAAAACAGTATCATCCATCAAATATCTAGGCGCACAACTACATGATAAGTGGGAGCAAATAAAAGTAATAAAAATACTTATTGAGAAAGCCAGAGCCTATTTCAATCACATGAAAACACTATTATGTAATATGAAACTTAATCTACAACTAAGAACTCGTTTACTAAAATGCTGCATATTCTCTATACTGCTGTACAGTGTAGAATCTTGGACATTGAGGGAGGCTGCATATAAACGACTTGAGGCTTTTGAAATGTGGTGTTACCGACGTATGATGAGAATATCTTGGGCACATCATGTAACAACGAAACTGTTCTGCAGCGCATGCGAAAGGAGAGAGAAACCATGAAGACCATTAAAGAAAGGAAGTTAACATACTTTGGACATATAATCCGTAACCAAAAATATGAACTGCTACAATTGGTTATGCAAGGCAAGACGGATGGTAAGAGAGGCCCCGAAAGACGACGAATTTTATGGCTACATAATTTGCGACGATGGACCGGAAAGACATCTACTGAATTATGTAGAGCCACTGTCAATAAAGTAATATCGGCCAGAATGATCACTAACGTCCACTGAGGATAGGGCACAGGAAGAAGAAGAAGAATTAAATAAATCATGAGCAATGTCACAGTATAATTAAAGTGGCCAGTAGGTTTGCTCACATTCTCTTCAGCTGGAACAACTCAGTGTGTTACCGAAAGCGCCAATGAATTCGAACTTTGTATGTTGATATTGTGAACTTATTGTCGAATTTTATTTTAAATTAAAAAAGAAGCACATATTTTATATGAAACTACGCTAAAAAAAATTTTTTCAGGATTGATGTATTTTGGGGTGTATATGTTGAAAATGATGACGAATATTTCGATTCAGTGGTCAAAGCCTTATTTGCCATTTTTTGCTTTACTCTCAATCTTATTCTTTTTGATGAAATCTTGAAAAAATTACCCTTGTTTTATCTTGGAAATTGTAAAATTTGTAGTGAAGAATGTTAATTATCATGCGGTTATTGTTTATAAGTCTATAGTAAGAAATTATAGATGTTAAACAATAGCACTAAAACTTAGTTTTTTTTGTTTGTTCGCATGACAGATTAAAGATCAGTTTTATTTTAAATTTAATTTTTTTCACAATTTTAATTAATGCAGTTTAGAAACAACTGATTCGAATTTGAGTATAAAGGTTGTGCTAACAAATAAAAAAATCCAATTTTCTTAGATCACGATTATATGAATTAAGTTTTAAAAACAATAATTAATTACTTAGTCAAAGAGATTTTGAAATATTTTAATATTTAAAAGGCAGATAAAAGATAATCTTTATGATTTTAACAATACCATGGAGAGTTATAACAGTAAAAATGAAAAATGGCTCATACATTTTAAGAAGAGAAATGTTTTCGCGAAATTTTGTTTTCATTTTCCTAAGCTAAACCTCAAAATACATCCATTTTATAGAAACGTCCAGAGTAGTATGATTTTGTAATTATTAAAGCCTCCATACATTGAGCCCTTTCAGAGAAACTTTATTTAAATTTTTTGGCCTTTTACTCGCTCAATTATTAGATAGTAAGTATATTATATATTACCTATACATCGTAGGAGTGGCCCCTTTTTTAATTAGGATTTACTATTTTTAGGCTGGCCATTAACATTAGTCATTTATGTAAAAGGCTCTTTTACTGAAAAAATCTCATAGTAGCTATTCCTCACGCACTTGGTGTATTGCACACTCAAAACTCCTTAGCGAAACAGCGAAAATTATGATTCATTAAGAACACAACATGCAGTTACAACGATTGACAGAAAGCTAGACGAAAATAAAAAGAATACATAAACTGCATACATGAACATTTATTCGACGATCATAAAAAAACATTACCATGTATAGTCATTTGCTCAAAATTGACGAACAAGTCACTTTACCCTCGGCAAAATCACATAACGTTGCCTGCGAAGTTTTGGCTTCAATTGTGACTTATGAAAAATATTATTAGACAATATGTAAAACTTCGAACATACCCCTGTAGAAGTAACATATCGTCAGAATTAGGGCCCGGTTGTTTGAACGCTAAATAACGTAATAATATTTTTAGTTATATTTGAAAAAGTATTGATAAACAGTAGATATTTAATTTATTGGTATAGACATACCGATTTTATGCTATCCTTTTCTAATGGCATTATTTAAACGAGTATCATCGGTACGCCAATTATGAAAACAAAGTATGAATATATGGTTGCCTAAATTATTATTATTGTTATTTTCAATATGTAAACAATATCTAACAATATTTACCGATAAAAATAAGTTTTTATATCTTCTTTTTGTTAATATTAATTGTAAACTTCGCATCTATAGTAATTTCAAACACTTAAAAACACCGAAAAAAGTTACGACAAGCAATTAAACTGAAATACATGATAAGGAAATATGTTTATGTCTGTCAAACATCAAAAAAGCGTCTACCCCACCGACCATAAACAGCCTTCAACAAATCTATTGTTGCTTAAATCTAGGATATGATCAAAGATATAAAATATAGGAGGCTAGCTTCTTAGAAATTCAATGCGAAATCACTGTTTAACTTAAAATTGTAGCATCTCCATAGACTAAGGTAGAAATGGATCGTATTTGAAAGATGCGTTCTTTTTACCAGAATCAATTTAAAATCCGAATGATTCCGTTCGGTAAAATTTAAAATACCAAACTTACATGAGTGACATGTTAAAATGAGTATACAAATATGGCGAGTCGCTCCCGTGACGAGCCTCCTTTGATCTTTTCTGACTTCGGCGGCCGCCGTTAAAGGAGATAATAAAAGCGATATCATATTTTTATTTTTCGCAAGCAGTGCGATCAACATTTGCGGCTCGGGATAAACAATTAGTAATATCTCAGCAACAAATTATCTGATTTACCATTATAAAATATCATTTTGTTCAAAATGATGAGGGCTTCCCTCTAGAATTAAAAAAGTGTAAGAAAGTTAATTTTGAAATAAATGGCCGATTTTAAGAATTTTTTGGCATTCTTGCAATACCAAATTGACGATAATGATTGCAAAAAGCTCAAATTGTAGGTTTTAAAAATCTGTACAACTTTTATTTGAAACTTTTTTTCCAAAATGCGTTTTTTGATTTGTAGATTCAAAAAACTTGTTTTTGACCAACTTTAAGCCCCCCCCCCCCTCTTGGCACTAACCTATTTTTTGCTTTTACATCTTATATAGAGTTTGTTCTTACATTGCTCCCTATACCCCTGAATAGGTCTCATCCATTTCTAACTTTACGGCAAAAATAGCACTAATTTTTGACCTATGACTTGTGATAATTATTTTCTTATCGCGAGTAAAAACTGAGATATGTATAAAATTTTATTTTACACTTTAAGCACTCTTTGATCATCGCAGCCTACAGGAGTAATAAAAATGGCAAATTTTAAATACCACTATATTGGATGCAGTTTAATTTAACTATGGAATATATTTAACGAAATGAGCCTAAAGTACATAAAATAAATGTGACCTCCTGATGGTACATAACTAACTAATTTTTTTCCTAAAAATAATAAATTAATATTATATGCAACCCAAAAATCGTATTTATTTGGCTTATAAAGTCAAATTATGGAATATTTCATGTGCCCTAATCAATATTGTGTATTCATGAGTTAATTTGACTTCCTTTGACGTACCTTAAAATTACCGGTGGTAATTAAAATTTTTCCAGAGGTAATTTGTCATGTTTTTTTTTTGTACTTGAGAGTGTTTTAATTTGTTAAAAATTTAGAGGTAAAACTAATAACTCTTTTTCTCCACTTTTACTTACCTATATGGCATTGCTAACAGAAAATAGCGCAACATGTTTAATTTTAAAGAGTTTATGAATCTTTGGAGACCATTTCTCCTAATTCTTACCAGAAATTTTTAAAACAAAAAAGAACATCTGAAAAATTTGAAAATAGGATATTATTGAAGAGAAATGGTAAACATATCTGCTAATAGAATGCAGAATATTAATTAGACATTTTATTTTCTAAAAATTGTATGGATTTAGGGTTAAAGCGAGCATTAGATTTTCAAATTATTCTATAAAAAGTTTTCTCCACATTTACTGTAAAACATGATGAATATCAAAGCATTAATGAATTTTTAACCGACTTCTAAATAAAGGAGGTTCTCAATTCGTCGACTATGTATTTTTTTTTACGTTTGTACACCGATTACTCCGACACGGCGGCACCGATTTGAATGAAATTTCTTACGTTATATTCAGGAAGCTGCTGCGGTGGTCCCATATTTTTTTAGATGAAATTGGTGCAGTAAAATCCAAGATGGCGCTTACAATCTGGCGGACAAAAAAAATAATTTTGTCCGATTTTCTTGAAAATTGGTATGGAGGAATTTTCGGGGTTGTACACAACGAATCCGAAATTATTTTAAAAAATTCAAAATGACGGATCCAATATGACAGACAAAAAAATTTAATTTTGTCCGATTTTCTCCAAAATTGGTATGAGGGAGTTTTCGAAGTGGCACATAACGAACTTAAAACATTTTTAAAAAATTCGATAAGGCGGATCCAATATGGCGGACAAAAAAATTGCTACGGGGGAATTTTGGGGGTCGCACATGACGAATCTAAAGTAATTTTTAAAAAATTCAAAATGGCGGACGAAAAAAATCAATTTTATCCGATTTTCTAAAAAATTGGTATGAAGGAGTTTTTGGGGCCTCACATAACGAATCTGAAATTATTTTTAAGAAATTCAATATGACGGATCCAATATGACGGACGAAAAAATCAATTTTGTCCGAATTTCACCAAGATTGGCACGGGAGAGTTTTCGGGGTCACACCTGACGAATCTAAAATTATTTTTAAAAAATTCAATATGGCGTATCCAATATGGTGGATAAAAAATTAGTTTTATCCGATTTTTTCCAAAACTGATATGATAGCACATTACGAATTTGATATAATTTTTTAAAAAAATTAAATATGGCGGATCTAAGATGCAGGATTAAAGATTCTACATTAGTCGATTTTGTCTAAAGTCAGTATTGGGGGATTTTTGTTAGTGTTAATTACGAACTTAAAATATTTTTTGAAAAACTCAATCTGGCGGATTCAATATGGTGTCCTAAAAATTTTTCATTTTTCGACTTTCTCCAAAACTGATATAGAGGGTTCTTGAGGGTGTAAATTATGAATTTAATAGTATTTTTTCTGGATTTAATATGGCGAAGGCAATATAGCTGACTAAAAATTTTACATTTTTCGATTTGGTTCAAATGTGGAATTGAATCGTTTTTGAGAATGTAAGTAGCGAATATAAAATTATTTTAAGAAAATATGTCAAATGCAATATGACCGTTTAGAAATTTATAAATATCATAATAAATTCAAAACTAAAATCAAAAAATAAAATTTTTTTTAAATAAAAAGTGCGCTAAAAAGTGAAAAAAAAAACTTGAAATTTTTATATGAAATTGAAATTTTTGAAGTCGGCGCCAAACTAATACCTGACAAAATGTGATTCGCATAAACAGATTAAAAATACTTTATTTGTAATTGCTTTCTTACCATAATTTGTATATATTAGTAGTTATTTATTTCATTTAGAAATAATTTGGCACTGACTTCAAAAATTTCAATTCCATACAAAAATTTCTAGCTATTTTTCACTTTTTAGCGCAGTTTTAGAAGTCGGTTAAATTTTTTTATCAAAATTTTATTTTAATTAATAAAGGAATAGATTACATATTGCTGAGCTTGGTGATTTGCAACTGTTGTTTGCCAAAATTAAAACTCGATATTAACAAATCGTTAAAATACCCGCAGTCTTAACCATCTCGTTAATTTATAATTACTTATTCATCTTTAAGCGAATTTTTTAATTTATAATTAACAATTTTCTAATACATTTGATGGAGCATTGGAATTATTTTTTTTTCTTAAAAAGTGAGTGAAATCTATGCTAGAGATAAAACATTAATGAAGTTTAAATTACCCACACCATTTCATGATCAACAACTCCACATAATATTAGTTTCTTTAACAATTATAATTGTTGGTGTAACATATTTGGGATTAAACTTAGTATCTTATGGCATTACATGTTTCATTCTATCAGAATTAAGAATTTTGTAAGGCATTCCATCGCCAGTTAGAACTTTTTTCACTCGAATGCAAGCAAGCCTTAAAACCTCCTAATAATCTCTGTAGTTTCTGCAATAATCTTGGAACTTTGCGTTCCAAGGATGATTTTGAGGCAATAATGCGCCAGTCGGTCCATATTGTTATTTTTTCGGTCTTCCCGATTTCGCTAGATATCATTTCATTTTAACATTAAATTATTTGGGACAAACTGTCCTGAGATTAAAACTTCATTTGTAGCTTTTAAAAATTGCATTCATTATTCCCTGCTGTAATTCTTTCGAAATTAGATTACCTCTTGGCATAATTAATTAAGCACAACTTACGCATAAATTAAAATTAACGGAATTATCGTAGCATTAACAGACACTTCAAAATAAAAATACCTTTTTCATATTTCAAAACTTAAGAATTAGTAAAAATGCCCCATCAAAATCTGCCGATGATATTCTAACCCAATAATGAACTTTTCAATTGTGGTTGTATAACTACTCTGATTCTAAAATGTCTGGACTATTTTATGACACAATTTTATTTATTTATAGTATTATTTTTTCATTTTGATATTCTTGTTAATCTTTTTCCAATCGAAAATTTGCGAAAGCGCAGACAAATTGGGTCGAAATTAAGAATTAAACTATGAAGTTCAATTTTCGTCAACTTCTTTCTTAAATTTTTAGTTGGGTCTACGAACAGATGGAAGTAGAGTATATCATCTAACTTGCAAGTGAAAATTGTTAATGTATATTCTTAGTTGTTGTTGTAGTTGTTATTTTTGGAAGTATGAACCGACCATTAACTTTAACTAAAATTTATATTTATAAGAAAATATTAAAATATTGCTTTAATTTTTAATTAATTTTAATTGTTGGAAATTATTGTTCTCGCCGATACCAGCAGCCTACTTTGATATTTTCAAACACGATGTATTTAAATTCGATATCTTGGATTAGGACTATTTCATAAATCATTGTTATTATCACACTATACAATCTTTCCCAAAATAAGAAAGTATATAAGTACTCGGAAAAGCAGTTGTGGTACGCAAGCTGAATTAAAAAGCGTAGAAACAAAACCCTGTTAAAAATCAGTGACTATAATACGTTATTACACTATAATATTATTATGGAGTGAAGTATGTAGCAGTAGACATATTATACATGGTCTAAAATCCAGGAGTGGTCCGATATATGTCGTTACATTTTTTTAAAATATACAAAATCTCATCCAGGATAATACCTTTATAGAAATAAAAAATATTAAAAACATCATTTCTGTATTTTTGCAAAGTCAAAATACCAAATTTTAAAAAATTTGACAAGAAATTCTAGAAATACATACACACATATGTAAAGAGTGTTTTTTATAGAGGTATAAAACTTTAAGTTGGCAACACTTTTTTAACTGGCGGCCATTTTGTCAGCTGTCAAGTGATTTATGTTTAGTTTGGTTTGGCATTTCAACATAAATAGACTGAGGCCGGAACAACGCTTCCAAATTGTGCAAATTTATTTTGACAATCATGGTTCTGTTCGAAATACGTATCGCGCACTACGTCCATTTTACGGTCAACATAATCGTCTATCAGAGCAATTAATTCGATTAACTATGGAACGTTTTCGCACCACGTTTACTCTAAATGATAATACGCATCCACAGAGACGTCATACAGTGTGTACAGAAGAAGTCGTTGCTGCTGTAGAGCATAGCGTAGAGGAAGACCCGAATCAGTCTATCCGCGATCGTGTACAGGAATTGGATATGTGTCCATTCACTTTATGGAAGATTTTACGGAAAGATCTTGGTTTGCGTGCTTACAAAATTCAACTCATGCAAGAATTGAAGCCACACGATCACCTAGCAAGGCGTAGATTCGGTGAATGGGCCCAAAACAAGATTGCCGTTGATCCCGATTTTCATAAGCGAATTTTGTTTAGCGATGAAGCTCACTGTTGTTTCAATGGATACGTCAATAAACAAAACTGCCGTATTTGGAGTGATGATAATCCTCAAGTGTATGTTGAGACACCGTTACATCCAGAAAAACTGACAGTTTGGTGTGCTTTATGGCTGGTGGAACCATTGGTCCGTACTTCTTTAAAAACGATGCTGGTCAGAACGTTACAGACCGCTATAGAGCTATGATTACTGACTTTTTCGGTCATCAATTGCACAACCATGATGTGCAGGAGCTGTGGTTTCAACAAGACGGCGCAACATGTCACACAGCTCGTGCCACAATTGATTTATTGAAGGAAATGTTTGGTAACCGCATAGTTTCACGTTTCGGACCCGTGAATTGGCCTCCAGGATCGTGCGACTTAACGCCGCTAGACTATTTTCTGTGGGGATATGTGAAGTCGCTAGTCTACGCCGATAAGCCCGAAACGATTGATCACTTGGAGGACAACAATCGCCGCGTTATTGCTGATATAGGGCCACAAATGTTGGAAAAGTCATCGAAAATTGGACCTCCAGATTAGACTACGTCCGAGCCAGCCGTGGCAGTCATATGCCAGAAGTCATATTTAACTTATAATGCCAGAAGGTTATCTTTCGAATAAAGTAAATTTCATGGCAATTTAAAAAATTCATCTTTGTTTTATTCCATTTAAAAGTTCTATACCTCTATAAAAAAACACCCTTTATATATATATATATATATATATATATATATATATATATATATATATATATATATATATCGGTCGAATTGAGAAAGTCCTTTTTTTAAGTCGATTTAAAACAGTAAGATAGAATATTAAATTGAAGTACCTGTAACCGCATTTCGATTGAGACATGAAGATTTATTTCCCATCTCATGCACTTTTTAATTGACCACGCTTTTATGCTTTTAAACTTAGGAAATAATGTTTCAAAAATTAACATAAATAACGTTAAGTTTCGATTCAAAATTATTCCGTATGAACTTTAAGATTAATAGATTTGTTAAGCAAAATTATTTGATCTCAGAACCAAAACTATAATCTAGAATATTCATTCATTCATTCACCATTTATAAACAATCTATTGTTTCTACTAATATAAATACGCTGTGCATCGCTCTGTACCAATATTTTGACGTATCTGGTTCTTGGGTACCGCTTAACTATAAAATCAAAATCGGCGGTTTCAATGGTCACACTCATCAGTGCATTACATTAGTTGACAACTAAAATAAATAAGGTAAGAAAAATAACGCGAACAGTGTAAAAAGTTCAAATGGTTTTATGGAAAGTGCGGTTCATTATAGTTAATACTAGTGTAAAAAGTGTTTTTAGTTATTTTTTAAGTTAGAATTCAGTAGAATTTTAAATAAATAAAGCTAAAAAAAATTGATTTTCATAGTATTGTATAAAAATTTGAGATAATTTTTGAGTTACATAGTTAGAAAGAAGTCAAATATTACAAAATGTGTTATAAATATTTTCATTTATTTTGGAATATATATAACCATCAAAAAGATTTATTACTATCTTTTGTTATAAAATTGCTAATATTAAAATGAGTAATTTCTACAAAAAAAAATTTAGTATTGAAATTTTTTTTTGTAAATTTTGTAAAATTTTTATAATTAATAGATAAATTATTTATTATCCAACTTTTTTAGAAATAATTTCTCACAAACAAATAAATAAATAATATTTTAATTTATTAATAATTTAAATCAAGCATTGAATTTGAATTTTTCTTTATTTACTATAGATTTAGAAATTATGTCTACGGTTCCTCTTAATTCGGAAACAGCATTCTATGCCGGAGTTTTGTCTCCGAAAAATGTATTTTACTTCCTCGTTATTCCTGCTCTCACATTTTTCTACATTTACTGGAAGCTATCTAGAAAACATATGATAGAGTTAGCTAATAGAATTCCTGGCCCCCCTGGTTTACCTATTATAGGAAATGCTTTGGAATTTATCGGAACTTCCCATGGTAAGTTTTTATTGTTTGAAATATATAATGTAATCAAAAGTTTAAACAAATTCATTTATCACTGAGATCTCCTGTTAATTGTTGAATATAATTTACATGGAAATATTTTAAAATGTATCATTATATTCGATTAAGGAAAAAGAACTAAAGAAACGAGTCAAACAATTTTTACATTTTGTTTATTTCTAGGACACTGACTTTGTTTTATAATTTTTGACTGCACTATATTGCAATTGTGATATAACCTGTCTATTGTAACTGTAAATCATTTAGAGGAAGGGAAATGTTATTTTTTTTTTATGTTTTGTAGACTTAAATTAAATTCTCATTTTAAAAAATAAAATGATATAAAAACATAGACGCGGTTCTTTTTAAAATATCGGAGACCTGTTACTAACGTAACTTTCGGAATCGATGCAATCACATGAATTTGAAGTTCACGTTAAATAAAACGAATGTAAGATGAAACTTCTTAAGATACATCGAATGAAATACGTTTTGCCACATTAATAACGAAATCGAATTAAAATGACGAATACGTCAGTAGCTGCATTTTTAAATAAGTAACCTATCATTTATATGAAACACATAACTGGAAAAAGTTTTATAAATTTTCCTAATTAAAATATCACAATCAGTAAAAAAAGAAGGAAAATAATTATAGGGATATCGGGTGAAAATAAAGATTTTCTCATTCTTTTCGAGAAGAAACAATTTCTTTTTTTCCAAAATTACTTTACACATTTATCAATCTGAAGTAACTTACAGTTAATGTCATTTTTAAAAAGAAAAGAAGGGCCAACATTTCTTTCTTTTAACTACTACTTCATTGTTTTATTGTAAAGAAATGAAATAGGGATTAGCGAATAGTTGGAGCATTATTCGAATAAAACGAATCCGATAATTTCGATCCGATCAACATTTCGCGTTAGAAATAAGGTCAGAGTCAATCGTATTTTTGCAGAAGTGATATCTGATAGTTCCTTTTTTGAAAATGGGCATCTCAGGTAGCAAGGTGATGTCTCAAAGACGTAATTTTTTTGTCATATTTTGAACGTATTCCTGTAATGTCAACTTATGATGTCTTCTAATAGACGTTTCAAGTACCTTGACTGATTAACTGACTTTGTTAAAGTGTCGAATTTTTATAGTTTTTAATCACATCTTAGTGGGTGTTGGATGCATATTCGTGCTGTAGCATTAAATTTATTTTAATTTAACGTATAGTATGCCAAAAATATCCAATATTTGAGATTTATAATAAAACAGAAACTGCATTTTTCAGTACTGCTTTATTAAGGTTGATGAGATTTTAGTTTTCGCGGAAACATTTGAAATTTGCATACGGAATTAAGTTTTGTTTATATTTTATTGTTTTTTTACTTAAAAAATTAAGTTATAATTTCGAGATTCAACTTATTTGAGATCAGCTTTAACAGAAAATTTGAGTTTTTATCTTAAGCCGAGTTTTGCTTTGCTTTGCTGAACCTGTAGAGTTTAAGTCAGGGACACATACAATTAATTTAATCATTATTTAATGACTACACTGTAAAAAAGAAAACAGTAAATTTAATGTAAATGTGCTGGAAGTAAATTTCCCAAACGTTTAATGAATATGTTTAATGTAATGCATTGAATTTAATAATTTTCATTAATCTAAATTAATTTATTATATTAAATCTAATGTAATCATACACAAAATTGAAAGTCTGATCATTACTTCTTACAGTGACTATGTACATTAGATATTTAGTGTGTTCAGTCTTCATTGAATTTAAGATATGTTATCACATATTTAATGCACCGAAATATATATAAGTTCAAAAAATCCTGTTTTCTGGTACATATGAATGAATTTTCAACAGGAAATTCTTGATAAGGACAGGCGCGTTTTGTTCTTGTTAAGAATCAAAAGCACTACTTCAGATTGCAAGAAACTACCAAAAAAGGTTGAAATTTTTCCCATATGTAGTGCACCGCCATCTGTAGACCAGTTTCGAACTCACTAGTTCCCGTCAATACAGGGCAGGCATGTACACCTCACCATAACAAAATTGAATCCTTTATGCAACTTATATGATACTAAACAAAAATTTCAAAACAAGTTGCGCTATCTGCCGGAATCTCATGCAATGTACATTATCGTTAAAGGTACAGAAGGTTGAAAAATATTTTCAGTTACTTTGTTGAAATTTAAGATACCATTTAATCAAATTTAATGTAATTGATATTGAACGAATTTGAACGAATTGCTTTAAATTCAAAGTAAAAGTAAATTATGTACGATTTTTGTTACAAAATCATTAAATTTAATGTAGAATGGACATTAGATCTAAGGTAATTTTTAACAGTGTAGATTTCAAAATAATCAATAGTGGCCAGTTTTAAAAACCTGACCTGGATGTCAAAATGGTAGATATATTTTTTGTAACAAAGCAGAGACTATGGAAGTCCACTTTTTAACCGACTTCTAAAAGAAGGAGGTTCTTAATTCGTCGACTATGTATTTTTTTATGTATGTACACCCATTATTCCGGAACGGCTGCACCGATTTGAATAAAATTTTTTACGTTATGTTCAAGAAGTTGCTGCGGTGGTCACATATTTTTTTAGATGAAATTGGTGTAGTAATATCCAAGATGGCGCTTACAATATGGCGACCGAAAAAATTAATTTGGTCCGATTTTCTCCAAAATTGGTATGTAGGAGTTTTCGAGTTCACACATGACGAATCTAAAAATAGTTTTAAAAAATTCAATATGGCGGATCCAATATGGCGGACGAAAAAAATCAATTTTCTCCGATTATCTCCAAAATTGGTATGGGGGAGTTTTCGGAATCTCACATAACGAATCTAAAATTATTTTTAAAAAATTCAAAATGGCGGATCCAACACTGTGGACAAAAAAATCAATTTTGTCCGATTTTCTTCAAAATTGGTTTGGGGGAGTTTTCGAGGTCGGACATGACGAATCTAAAATTATTTTTAAAAAATTCAATATAGCGTATCGAATATGGTGGATAAAAAACTAATTTTGTCCGATTTTTTCCAAATTGATATGAAGGAGTTTTTGGGATAGCACATTACGAATCTGATATTATTTAAAAAAAAAATAAATATGTCGGATCTAAGATGGCAGATTAAAGATTCTACATTTCTCGATTTGTCTAAAGTCAGTATTGGGGGATTTGTGTTAATTATGAAATTAAAATATTTTGTGAAAAACTCTATCTGGTGGATTCAATATGGTGTCCTAAAAATTTTACATTTGTCGACTTTCTCCAAAACTTATATAGAGGGTTTTTGAGGATGTAAATTATGAATTCAATAGTATTTTTTCAGGATTCAATATGGTGAATACAATATAGCTGACTAAAAATTTTACACTTTTCGATTTTGTTCAAATGTGGAACTAAATCGTTTTTGAGGATGTAAATAGCGAATTTAAAATTATTTTAAGAAAATCTAATGTCAGATGCAATAGGACCGTTTAGAAATTTTAAATTTCTGGATTTGACCTAAAATTGGTACTAGAGGGCTTTAAAGGGTTTAGATTTAATTTAGGTTAATACGTTAAAATTATTTTTTTGAAATTCAATATGGCGGATTCAATATGGTGCGTTGAAAATTTTACCTTATTCCCATTTTTTCAGATTTGGTATTAGGGGGTTGGGGGGTATATGTATGTATAACGACTATGAAGTTAATTTTTTTCAACTATTAGGTTAATAAGATACAATATGAGGGACTAAAGATTTTATATTTTCCGGTTGTATCTAAAATTGATATTACGGGGTTCTTGGGGCGTATACAAACTCAATATGTAATATAAAATATATCGGGCTAAGAAATTTACGTCTCAAATTCTTTAAAAATCGATATTGGAAGGTTTTGGGGCCTATATTACCAATCTAAAATTAATTTGAAATTTAAGATAGTGGAATTATTATGACAGACTAAATATTTGTTCGACACAATTTCATTGGTATTTGGAAAACTCTAAGAATCAAAGAATTTTAAGTGGTTCATTTTAGGGTGATTTACCATTCTGGCTAAAACGGGTACTTTTTTGCCACCTTGTAGTCATCGCGGGGTACACTAATCTCGATTAGCACTTAGTTCAAATAATTTATGAATATCACAATTAATTCAACATTAACCGACTCATAAAAGTACGCTAAGAACTGAAAAATAACTAGAAATTTTTATATGAAATTGAAATTTTTGAAATCGGCGCCAAATTATTTCTAAATGAAATAAATAACTACTAATATATACAACTTATGGTAAGAAAGCAATTACAAATAAAGTATTTTTAATCTGTTTATGCAAATGTCAGTTATTAGTTTGGCGACGCCTTCAAAAATTTAAATTTCATATAAAAATTTCTAGTTATTTTTCACTTTTTAGCGAACTTTTAGCAGTCGGTTTAATTTTTTTATAAAAATTTTATTAGTTTCAAGTATGATGTCCTAAATTTGAAAAAGTGTTTGGAGACGTCTAAAGACAGACTAGTCTCCAAGACGTCTTTATTTGGCCTATGACGTCTCCGAAGAATATGTTCCAAATAAACACGTTGTTGAGCCTCTAAGATCAAACAAAATTAAATCAGTATTTAGAATTAGAAACATTGTGAACTGGCAAATAATTTATAAGACTGACATTATAAGTAATATAAAAGTAATTTTTATATTTTATAAAAATTGTTTATTATGAGATATGTGTTGGAAATAAAATGAAATTGCACTGCTTGATAAGCACATGAAAATTAAGGATTCTATATATCAATTTTTTAATAGAAAACTAACCCTTAAAAACAATTTTAAAACCACTATAAATTGATAGTAGAGGACTTAAACTGATAAGAGCAACAATAAGTCAAGCAAGTTTTAAACCATAAAAATACAAGCATAAAAAAATTATGTCGTTTTATTACTGAACCAGCACAAATGGAAATTTTTTTTATTTTCGGTATATAATTATTTCTCGAACATATTTCAAGACTTTATCGCAAGGTCCTTATCCTTAATATCCTTATATAGACATTTATTTGCTGGCATTTGTAATACAAATCGTGACAATATCATAAGCAAGACAAATCTGGCCTACTAGAAGATTTAAATTTCAATGCAACTAGATCGGGTTTAACTCTTAAATCCTCTTAATGAATAGGGCTGGAAATGTTTAGTTACTCAAGAATCGCTTAACGGTGCTTGAGGAATTACGTTAAATGATATATTTTGGGTTAATTAACTGTAAACAACTACACTGACTGGTGTGTAGGTTTATATCGTGTTGACAGATAACTGAATTTAATATAATAATAAGGAATACCACACAATACCTTATGATTTAAGAACCTTTTGCCCCGATTGAATGTTGCAATGTTTTTACAATGACACAGTTCGCCTTCTGAATTATCACAGTTTGAAAATGTTTTGTAATAATAATTTACCTTCCATGTAATTCACCTTACCTGAAATAGAAAAATTACCCATTACGTTCATGCTTGCATTTTTGCGGAACAAGGTTAATGTTACCATTTATTTTATCTGCCATAACAATCGCGTAAAAGTTAATCTGGTTCTTCAATAGGTTATAATAAATAATTTTTCGTAAAAATAAATTATTTTGGTAAATGTGCTATTATTCCGATTAAGTGAAATTTAAGAAAACGATTTTTTTTATGAAAATTTTCTTGCATAACTTCTATTTAGAGATTGGGGAATAGGATTTTGTTCTTAATTTTTCACGATTTTGCGTTAGTTTTGAATAAATCACAGAAAAACCTTATTTTTCCATAAAATGTTTAAAATTTTATATTCACAATTTTTATACATATATTAGCTTCTATATTATATAAATTCTATAAATTTGCACTTTTTTAATCGGGAAAATAAAGAAAAAAGACTTTAAAAGTTTTAAAAACAAAATCGCGGTTTATATTTCTCAGCAACGTACGTTCTCTCAAAAGGGTGATAATTTACGCTGTTGCCTTAGCATAAATATGGTTTCTCTGAAAAACACATATGTCATATTTTTTTATTTAGTTTTTGAAGACAAGGACCCGAAAAACATATTTTCCCATTTTTTGATTTTCATATTATACCTGATTTTCCCTGCAAATATTAACTGTTTTAACCACTATATTTACTAAGAGAACCTTATTTCATTTGATATTAGGTACGATTTCCTCTAAAATTGAGGGGTGGTTAATGAATAAATTAGAATGAGGCTCAGCGACTGTTGTTAATTCTGCAAATTCTTGCAGATAAGTTTGCCTAATATCATATATAGAAAATTCTGAAAAATTGAACGTGGAAAAGAAAATTTTTTAAACAAATGAGTGTAAGATAACATAAAGTACATTAGATGTAGAATGATTACCGGTCAGTGAATTTTTGAAGGAATAGGGAGGAATACAAAGATGTTCTGCGAAACGGTCAAAAGACACTCTTTAGGACGTCATCAAAAAATAGACACTACTGGGATCTTAAACCATGTTCATGGAGCTCAATAGTGGTGCAAACACTCAAAACATTGAAAGGACTTGGAGGGATTTACACTTCCACTGTTGCTTAGAGTAACATTTGTTTTAGAAAAATATTTCGGTCACACGAAAATGTACCATGCTTTTTTAAATACCTGGGAAAGGATTATTTTCCTTTTTTTAATGAGAGTGAAGAAGAAAACGAATAATTTGATATTATTGAACTTTTCTTTCTACCGCCTATGTCGTATATCTTTTTGTTGCCAAAAAAGACCTTTCTTTCACCGAATCTTAATTAATTTTCATACAACTTAGCCTTATAATTTTATTAACAAAATTTTCTTTTACAACGCATACTAAACCATCACACTAACACAATCTTTTCTGATTATCCTACTCTGACAGAGATTGTCCCGCCGTCACGTGGTCTCTGCTCAACAATATCATTTTCAATTAATATATCTAGGTCAGTTTAGGTTATTTCGGGTTAATTTTCGTTAGTTTAGGGTAATTCTTTTTAATTTGTTTATTAAAATTTGTACAAAAATAGTTGAAATACATAACACACTGGGTATTTTAACTAGTACTATCAATAATTATTATGCAAGTTTGATGTTTTTTCAAGAAATAAAGATGACATTAAAATGAAAACTTCTTACATTTTCTGAAACAAATAAGACTAGAATCGTGTTTTATGACCTCAAGATAGGATTTATGTAAAGGAATTTATAAAAAAATTTCGTTGTCTAGATGTCACTTAATCGAAATAATTACCGTTAAATGTAATAGAATTTCTAAAACTGTGTTCAACGTAAATGTCCATATCCCACATTCTTTGTTCTTATTTTTTAACATGATCGACACACTTTTCCCAATCGCTGGCCATCACATCATTAATTACCTTCAATAATATTTTGACATCTGCTAATTTGAATGCTTTGTTTTTCCGTGCTACTTCACTCTCTATTTGCTCCCATAATAATTCAATTGGATTAAGTTCGCAATGCTACAGCCACAGTCCCAACACTGTTATATTTTTTTCCCGAGCCATTTCATCAATAGCATTATTGATATATTATTCTTTATTTACCCTCACTAAATCTCTCAAATGCACTTTAAGCATTGTTTCGTTAAATTCAATGTTTTTGAGAGGAGCCACTGACATATCTCCGACCTTTTAGACACAGAAATCGGAATTTTTTCTTGGTGTCGACTATGATGCGAGGCATTGTCCATTACAATTACTCAATCGGGCTCCATAAAGTTTAAAATCGAAGAAAACTATTGCTAAAAAACATCGGCCTTCGTATCTTCATGGTTTTTGAGATTTGAAAGCGTTAAGGCCGTCATCTAAGAAACAACACACTTCCAATATGAGAATAAGACGACGATCTTTTCCAATAGAATTGCGTAGTCCTTTGCAAAAATCCTTCTATAAATGCTTGCTTCGAACTTTTAATATTCAGATCTTGCTATGAGCTATGTCTGATCAGTGTAATACTATGTTTTCTAAAACTGCCGTGTTTTTTCTAAATATTTTTGCCGTCATAAAATAATTTCCTTTTTCTTAGTTAATGAGCTTTTCGATTCCGTTGAAGATATCTAAAATTCATTTCTTTTAGAATTCGTTTCAAAGCTCTTAATAATATTTTAGGTAAAAATGTGTCATTATTAATTTCTGTTTTATATTTTTTAATGTTTACGTTTCATTTTTGGAAAAGAAACAATGGACTTTGCGACGAATGGCATATTTTGTGTCATTGTCTAGGATTATTTTTTCCGCCATCTTTTCTGCTTTGCTTTTTTTGGTGGTGTTCTTTATAATGATTATTTAAAACCCTGAACAACGTACGGGAAGAAATTCTTGTTGAAGTACCAAATATTTCTGCAGCATCTAAAGTGGTTACCTCGATTATCCAAGGCGTGTTCTGCACAATACCATATTAAATGATCTATAGCTACGGCAAATTTATAGAAGTAGCTTACATGACAAATAAATATAGGATCTTCAGTAAACCCAATGTTGAGATACCTAATCTTTGGCAACCACTAGCTCGTAACATCAAATCATTGAGGTGTGTAGAGTGAAGCGAAACTTTGCTCTTCAATAGACACAGTCCCTATATAAGCTTGTAGCCTTAAAACAAAATATTCAGTTTTTACTTGATTAGAGATAGAACCTAATCGAAACGTCTTAACAATGAATAAAAATAAAGACAATGTAGGTCCGACAACCATATTTTAGTCTAACTTCGATATTGCCTGTAACCTACAAAACAAAAATTGTAAAGTTTTTAAAGTGCTACATAGAAAAGTTTGATAGACTTCTTTTGTAGAAACAATCGTCATTGAAGAAAAGGTGCTGTACAGCTGAATATATGTTTGTTTTAAATATGTAGACTTTCCACGCACCACGGGGGAAGAGTACTGGAAGCATTGTGACCATACCATTCAAAATTTTCAAGAACAAAATGTGAAGTTCTGTAGCTGTTGGCCGGTTCATGGATAAATGGAAGAAACAATATTCGTGATTGTGAAAAATCTTCAAAAAATTTTCTCTGAGATTAAATGTTTTCATTCCAACCGACCATCTCAGATTAACTCTCCCACATAATAAATCAGTTTTTCGCAGTACGCATGTTTCTCCAAATTTTCGACAATAATTTTATTTAATTCTGCTAAATTATAATTCTTATAAGTTCGTATCCAAATTCGAACTTTTAATTCAAGGTTTTTAGCATTGAGAATTTTGGTCTGTTTCTTAATCGGCTGTTCTGGTGCGGACGTATTAGATGGTGTAACTATTTCAATTACACTCATAATGTATGTATATATAACAATAGCTACAGTCAGCAGCAAACTGAACCCGTTTCAGGTGGCATAATTAACAATTAACAAGGGGACGTTCTCAGGTGTCTGGCTCTGATCTGTCTCTTTCTGTGATATGTGGAAGTATATCAAAAAATATCCAATATGTATATTCACGTTCTAAATTGCAATTTTAGAAGGTATAAACTTCCCTCAAAGTTATTCGGTAAATACGGTTTACTGAGAACATAACATGTATAAAACCTTTTTCGCAAACCTATTGATATGTAAGAGGTGTTACACGAAAAAATCAGCTTTTTAAATCATAATTGAATAAAAAAAGCATTTTAGGAATGAACTTTGAGTAGTTAGTTTCTATTCCAAAAAAATTTAATTCAGGACGTAAAAATATATTTAGCATATTACAAAATAAGATAAATCGGTGTCAGACACCTAAGACTATTCTCTTAGAATAATGATAAACTTGAAACTCACTGTGGGTAAAGTTATTAAACCTAAACTTGATAATACATCAAAAATAAATCGAGATCCAAATCGTCTATATAAAACTGTCGACAAAGCTAACTGTTATCTAGCGGCTATAGTTACTTAACATGAACAATCGAACTTATATGGATGTATAGTAGTGCTTCTATTTGATATCAAAATTTTTCCCCCATCCTTTTCCTTTAATTTAATTAGTAAAGTCCTCTGATAATCCTTTTAATGTAAATTGGTCATCATTCCCTTCAATGTAAGGAAATATCTCCTCCATTGTTCCTTCCATATAATGGTCGACAAAAAGGACCCGTTCGTAGGGGTTGAAGGAAATTACGGTAACATAAATAATAATTTAGATTTAAGAGCCATTAAGTTCTCTAAAATAATTTAGTTTTTAACTGTCATTGCACCACAATTTTTATTAGCTATAGTAATTCTAGAACCCATCTTTCCTCTTTCTTTAGTGCTTTTTCAGCTTTGGCCTCGTCACCACAAAAAAAACACAACATTTTAAAATTAAGCAGAGACTGTCCACTCAAACATATTTTAGTCGGAGGTGGACTTGAACCTAGTACTTAGTATGATGAGTCTGTTCATACTTTCTTTTCGAAACACAGCCGATGATAATGCTACTCTTTTGAGAATAACTCCGACAATAATCAGTATGAACTTTAGTGGAATTAACATCAAGAATATAGTCTAATTTTCCATCATTCTTTTGTTTACTCTCGTCTCGAAAAGTTTCATACCACGTTTAACCGCAAAATGCAGATGTACAAATATAGCATAAAAAACAAGTGGAGAATACATTTTTCTTTGTTGTTGTCCTGCAACGTTACATGAGGGTTCGGATAAATCTGTAATGTTTATTTCTGCAGATACTTTCAAACTAATACTTGACAGTAAAATATTTCTAATATAATTTTACATACTTAAAATATCCTTGTAAGATAGTTGTGTGTCCAATTTCTAGTCAAATATAATCATTCCACATCTTTGACATCTAAAAAATTCTAAGAAGCTTTGTCATGTAAAATTTTACAAGTTACAATTCTTCTCATAATTTTCTTCGATAACTTAATAATTTCCGAAAAATTAGGATTTACCCCCTTTCACAAAGTTAAAACCTAATTTTACTGGGCTATACAAAGCAAGGAAAGTATTAATATCGATTTATATATTTGCATAACAATTTAAATAAATTATTACAATCTTACTGAAATGTTATTTTTAAACAAAAAAACTAAAGTTGGAAAATCAAATGTTTATTGGTCTAAAAAATATTGAACATAAGATTTTTTCGGACCTTAATTCTTAATTAATTGATTTAAATATAAAATATTTGTTAATATAATTGTTATAGATCTACAAATAGGGATGTCAAATTTACCAAGAATTTCACCTTGCCATAACGGAGGACTAAAATATTATTACAGTTAATTAATAAGAGATAATTAATTTAATTCACTACTTACTATGGAACTAGTTGGGTACTGTAATATTTACGTGCGACCTCTTGTTTATGTTTCTCTTTATGTGTTTTGGTAAGAGAATATAGTTTATGCAATATTTTTCACCGAGTACGTGAACTGCAGCAGGTATCAAATGTAAATACTCCCACATAATAAAAATAGCGTTAACCTGTTGACATGAAAATATATACAGAGTGTCCGGACAAATGTGGGAAATCTCCCGGATGTGAAAAAAATACGTAAAAAAATACTACAAATTCCTATAAACTTTTTCCTATAGCCCCCCACTTCGGAGATGGAGCTCCCAAAGAGCTGCAATGGAATTAAGTTTGTTACGCATAATTATTGAACCACCAGGTATATTTCAATTTTTTTTTAATATGATGTATACAAGGTTTGATTCTTCAAATTACTATCGAACAAGTGTTTTTCATTACTCACAGCTACAGGGACAGACTAACTGTGACATTCATGCCTTCCATTTTTTTTACGCCCTGTATGATAAGAACTTTGGACAACGTTTTTTTTCATACTTTTAGCTATTGACTGAAAATTAAGTAATTCATATTGCTAGTCCTAACCGTTTTCGACAAAACATCATTTTATTTAAATCATGTATTTGACGAATTTCGATAAAAGATATATCTTTGTTCCTATCAAATGTTCAAACTTCAACCTTATGATAAAAAAAAATTGATCCAAAATTATAATTTACCTCTTTAGTTAATTCTGTGAACCACAGTTCGACCTAGGTTTGCAAAAAATTTGAGTTTTATTTCATCGGCACAAAAAAAAAAGTATTGTTGTTGTACACGTCGCTAGGTATGAAAAAAATAAATAACCTGCATTTTAAAACTTGTCAACTGTCACATCGCTGACATATTGATTCTTTACTTTACTGATTTTTCGATTTCGTGGCGAAATTAATTTTAAAATAATTCGAAATAAGGAATACACGTTTACTGAGTATGCATCTGGTGAATGGTCTTGCATTTTGCAATGCTTTGGAAGTCAGGAGGTTATATCACGACCAACATCCTAATTGTATTCTTCCAGATCAGAAAATATTTCAACGAGTTGACCAATGTCTACGGGAGAATGGTCGGTGGTTCCATTTAATAAGGTAATATTATTAAATTTCTTCATAATTTTAGGAAATTTTGAAAAAATAATTATTGATACTGGTCGGGGAAAAAAAGTACCTACACCACAATTAGAGAAAAATATTTTTAATGTTGTAGCTGACACTCCTATAAGAGTATTCGAAAATTATCAGCGCAGTTTAATAAGTCGAAAACAATAGTTCATGAAGTTCTTCAAGAACAGCTGTTATGTCCATATCATTTGATAAAAGTGCATGAACTGACTCCTGAAGATTGTTCCCATAAAATACAGTTTACAAACTGGCTATTGAATCAGCAACGAAATAATATAACGTTCACTAGCACTATTCTCTTCACGGATGAAGAAGGGTTTACCAAGAATGTTATCATAAATTTACACAACTTACATGTATGGACTGATGAAAATCCTCATTCAGCTATTGTATCGCATCATCAACATTAGTTTCAATCAATTAATATCTGGGCAGGAATTATTGGCAATTTTTTAATTGGACCATTCGTATTGCTGGCACGACTGAATGGAGAATTTTATTTCGAATTCCTCCAGAACGCTTTCCACGAATTAGTAGATCATTTACCACTTGAAACCCGCCGAAATATATACTACATGCACGATTGAGCACCACTTCATTTCAGCGTTGCTGTGCTGTATTCCACTCCGGTCGATAGTAGAGAGAAATTTCTACGGAGAATCATGTTTCAATTTGTTCAAATAAGGAACAATGCTGAGTTAATGTAGTGGGCACAGCAGTCCTCAATTCGTCGTGTCCGCTAGTATATCAGACTTCACGGAACTCATGTTGAACGCTCTGACGAAGTTTTTAACTAAGCAATTAGTGTAACTTTTTATTCAAACTATGGTGACAGGGGAAAAATTCCCTTTTTCATATTCAACCAGAGAAAAGTTAGGGAAATAACAGTATAAATAAAATGACATTTTATTGAAAACGGTTAGGATTAGCAACATGGATGAAGAGTACTTAATTTTTAATCAATAGTTAAAGGTATGAAAAAAAAAGGTTGTCCAAAGTTCTTATCATGGTGGTGGCGTAAAATGGAGTCATGAGTGTTACAGCTGGTCCGCCCCTGCAAGCTGTGAGTAATTCATAACACTTTTTTGGCTGATAATTTGAAGGGTCCTATCTGATATACATCATATTAAAAGAAATTGAAATATACCTGGCGGTTCCATAATTATGTGTCAATTCCTTTGCAGCTTTGGGAGCTTATATGTATATTATATAGCCAACAAAAAATACAGCATCGTGTTATCCTTCTTACTTTGCAATTTATATAATTTAGGTAATGGGCTTGTGGTTATTAATTCTAGCTTTATTCATACACAATTAAGTTCACAATTGTGTGAGGAACATTATTTTTAAATATGTGTTCTTTACAAGTTATTGATAGTAAAGCTCAAGGGGGTTATAATATAAATTTACAAAAAATATGGGGTTATGAAGAAATATTGTCAGTGCAAAATAAATGTGGGAAAGAGCAATAAACAACTTATTAACAGTTAGTCTGAAAAATCATCATAAACAACAAGTTCAAAAATAGTTATATCCAAAAAAAAATTAAAATAACGTACTAGAGATTAGTATCTTACTTAAGCTATAACACAATACGAGCCGTCAAAAATTATAAGTTAAAATTTGTGAATGAAAAAAAAACAAATAGTTCTTTTCTTACTGACCCTGTAGTATGTCAAAAAAAGTGAATAAGTTAACCTTTCATAATATCTTATAATTAATAATACATTTAGAAATGAACGTTCATCATATTAGCAAGATATAAAAAATAGAAGAAAATTATAACAATACATAATTTAGCAAGAGAAGAAAGTTGGTCAAACATTAACCAAAGACAACGACCAATGATACGTTTATTATAGATATCTCTTAATAAAAGATAGGTTTCCAATCAGCCAAAAATTAGAAATAAATGCTCACCTGCAGTCCTCCTGACGAAGTAGGTTGGATCTTGCGTATTCTTTTTCCTATGTTTTGGTCCTAATGTGCTTCGTGGAATGTTTGCTTATCAAATTCCCTTAAATAAGCATCCCACCAGCTCAGGAGTCTTAGACGACACAATGATAATTGCGCTTTAGGTACATTTTTTCTGGTCGTAGTGTTAAAAAACATCAAACTATACAGTAATGCTCTTACTAAAATACTAATTTGCTACAACGTTTTAGCAACAGGTAATTCGGATAAAGAACATCGATAATTTGAACCAACAACAGGCCTTGCAAGGAAGCTTTATGGATTTGTGTCAAATAAAACGAATTTTACCGCTACTTGCCAAATAAATTTATGCTCTGCAGATACGTTGAAACATACTTAGGCACAGACAAAATTATATGTTAAATTTGGAAAAAATCTTAAGGGAATAAATAAACCTACCTTCGTATTTCACAGTTGGCAGGTAAAGACCGCGAATTTATGATTCCGGTTTCGAAATTTCGAAACAAAAAAGTTTCACAGTTTTTTTTTTTAATTTGACAGAACAACCTAACCAAATCAAAAAGGCGACTAAAATAACAAAAATTACACGAAAATATTTTAAACTAAATAAGTTATAAAAAAATGTCCTTTTGAAAACAGAACACTGACAAATGTGAAAAATAATTCAAATGAACTACGCTTACAGGTTTACAAAAAAAACTTGGATGCCTATTTGACCAGATAGTTTTATTCTTATGTAATTAGACGCCCTGAATCCAAATCTGAGTTCCGCTAATTCCTATCGTGTCAGATTCAAGGTCATTTCAAAGTCAAATTGAGTAAAATTCACTAAATAAATTTGAAGAAGTGGGTACGTATGTTTTTGAGGTCGCTGAATTCAAATTAGTGGTTGGTTTAATCCCCCAAGGTCGACTAGGGGTCATTACAGAGTCAAATTGAGAAAAACCTACCAAATAAATCTGTAAGAGAAGAGAACCCACGCGCAGGTAGATCAATATTCGTTACATAACAGACAGGCAAGCGGCTCAAGTTTCTGAGTCGAAACTTAAGCTCCCAAAACCTCGTATCCGACGCACAGCTAGATTGATATCCATTACACAGCAGACAGGGGAGCGGATCGGGTTTTTAAAGCTAAACACAAGCTGCCAAAACCACACAGTATACGTACAGCTAGATTGATAGCCACTATACAGCAGACAGGCGACCGGACTGTTTTTATAAATATGCCAAAACATAACCACATATCCCACGCGCAGCGAGATCAATAGCCGTTACGCAGCAGACATAGGTGAAAAGCAAGGATTTATGAATATATGAACTAAAACCCTAACTCTTCAAAAGCCATATATCCCCAGACATATATGAGAGTTTGGAATTTGTATTATACACTTATAAAAACTCGCTTTGCTACCTAGCTGTTATGTAACTGACATCGATCTAGCTGTGCCTGGGGTATGTGGTTTCAGAAATTTGGGTTTCACCTTGAAAACTCGCTCCGTCCACGTGCCTGCTTGTAGCGAACATCGATGTAGCTTCACGTGGGGTACGTGGTTTTTGGAGCTTGAGTTTGGGCTCAAAAACTCGATCCACTTGCTTGTCTGCTATTTAACGGATATCGACCTAGCTACGTGTGGATTCTCTTTCTTTACAGATTTAGGGGATATTTTGAATTTGAAATGGCTTCGAAATGGCCTTTGCTCAACCTTGAGGTATGACACAAACCACGAATTGAGACTCAGCACCCCCAAAAGTTTACATATCTTTTTTACAGATTTATTTAGTAGATTTATCTCAATTCGACCTTGAAATAACGTTGAAATGATTGGCTGACCTTGGGGGATTAAGTAAATAACGGATTCGGATTCAGTGACCCCAGAAACAGATTTGCTTAATGGATTTTTCTCAATTTGACCTTGAAATTTCTGTAAAATGGCCTGTTCCTGATCTTGGGGAATTAAACAAATCACGAATTTGGATTCAGCGATCCCCAAAACTTACATAGCTTTATTTAGTCGTCTTTTATTAATTTGACCTTCTAATGACGTTTTAATGACATCTGGCTAACCATGGGGGATTAAAAAAAACATAAATTGGAATTTAGTGACCTCAAGAATCTAAATATCTATTTCTTCAGATTTTTTTAGTGAATTTTATTCTACTTGACCTTGATTTGACCTTGAACCTGGCGTGTTAGAGGTTAGCGAGCCTCAGATTTGGATTCACGGCGTTAAATTATATAGGAGTAAAATGGTTTGGTCAAATAGACATAAACTTTTTTTTTGTAAACCTGTGTAATCATCAAGTGACTTGTTAGCCTATTTATAAGATTTACAGGGGTGTTAGGAAAAATAGATTGACGGAATTAAAAAATTCCATAACAGCCGTCTATTTTTTTGTCCATTTCTATCCATTTATTTCTATTGAACAATCTGCGTGATGTATATTATCTTTAACAACCGTTTTCTTCTCGTGAATCTGTAACAGAAAAATGCGCTAAATAATTCAGATTAATCGAGTTGAAATATGGATTCATTGTAAGTCCGTCAGTCTTATTATTATTAATTTGTGTCTCTGTAAGAAAGCGCGCTATAGTTTTCGTACCAGGACTATTTACACTGATTTCTATCAAAATAGTTCGGGAGATCTTGTTCAAAACTAATTAAATCCTCTTCCGACATAGTGTTTACTGGAGTTATGATTGTTGAAATTTCAATATGGTCGCCCAAAAAGATTTTATTTATTGTTTGCTAGTTTTTATTGATTACATCACACATGGGGTGTTGGTGAGATCCCTTCAAAACAAGCCGACTAGACTTGACTCTCTAGTCGCCTCACCTGTTTATTTCCACCACAGCGGAAAATTTAAAACATGGTCTTTAAAATTTTGGAAATATTACTATTTTTTTAAAATCAGGGTTAACTTTCGTTTACTGGTTTAGGGAGTGAGCTATGCCCGGCTTAAAAATAACTTAACTTTCTACTACGAGTCTGTGGAGTGAACCAAGCTCACTTTTAGGGGAATGATAACTTTCGTGTGAGGGGTCTAGGGAGCGAGCTGAGCTCTGATCTGATAATATTGACTTTTATTTTCACAAGTATGGGAAGTGAACTATGTAAGTATTAAACTATTGCGAATTATTTTCAGATTTACGGTAATTGTTTCTAACCAAAGTCAAATATAATTCTAAATTACTTTCTTATTTCAGTAAAATGTCGCATTTAAATGTATACATTAGCTAAGCCTTTTAAGCCCAGATTGGAGAAAACTTTACTTTCATGCTCCTTGCCACTAATATTGTAACTAAAAATTTTTCCGGATGAAGTCTTCGATAATTTTTTTACCAGACAACCAGAAATGTATTTTGAAGCAAATCTAGATAATTTTGGCTTTCTAGTTAAAAAGTTTCTTGAGATTTTTACTCTGACTGTGTAGTCGTCATTATTTCAGAGAAAGTCATAGCTCATTCATAGAACTCGTTTCTGCAGGTTGGAAACTTTTCAAGAAAAAGTAATTATTTTTCCGTACATATGTTTGGCTTTTGGTGTAAGTTTGAATTGCCTGGTGACACCTACTTGTGCCAAAACTAATTTGTCATAAACTTAAAATAAAAAATTAATAAAATATTTAACGGATCTTATGGAATAAAAAAGTATACTTGTTTACGTTAAATTTCTACTTAAAAAATATTTTAATCCATTTGCTATTTCTTATTTCTCCAGGTTTTTCGAACTCTCCCGAGTATGCTGAGTATCCCCTACAGTTCATATGCGTGTTTTTATGCTTTTAGAATAGAATGATATAATTCATGAGATTTTAAAGATTCAACATCTAAAACATGGTTTTAAATATTTTAATACTTATAAAAGTTTGCTCTGCTGGTAATTACTTAAAGGCGCAAAAAAGGCTGTCTTGTGCGAGCAGAGCAGTGTTGAAAGCTAGAGGCAGCACCAGCAAGCAAATGCCGAGCTAGCCTCTATGCCGTAGAGTAGGGGTGGGTAATTATTTATAAAGGCGCCACCGAGTTTTAACCGGGTAAACTCAGAAACCCCACACGTTGTTGCTCGGGCCTAGCGTTCAACCCAGCTCTCTCTTGCTGCACAAAATATCAAAAATACAAATGATTAAATTAAATGTTAACAAGAAGTGGTGGAACAAATGAAAACTCAAAAATATTAAAAGAAAGGGATGTTTTATATTAATTACTCTTAATTCTAATAACAGAGAGAAGTCCTTAAGGGTGGATCTAAGTTGTTGGTAGATCTGAACTTCTTCTAGCCCCAAGGATGGACCTGGGTTTCACTTTTACCCAGAGGGTGGATATGCTGCTCTTTTACCTCAAGGGTGGACCTGAGTTTTATCCCTAAGGATGGATTGCTGGTTGTTTCCCTAACCAAAGGGTGGATTGCTGGTTGTTTCCCTACCCAGAGGGTGAACCCCGAACTTCTGGGGTCTGACTGATTCCTTCATTGACCCGTGCAAACTGCCCAAAATCCGTGTCTCCAGATTTATCCAAATAACACGAAAAACCATAACCGCTAACCTGGCAAAAGTTACGGTACACAAAAACTCAATAAAAATTAAGATGGAAGTCTGCAGCTGCTTTGACCGAATCAAACCAGGAAAAACTGAAAAATCAAGGCAAAACGGCTTCCATTTATAACTATGGCCCTGCTTGCGCACTAATCGACTTCCGTTCAATTACCACGTGTGAAAGAAATGACAGCCAAAAAAAAGACACTGGGCAACAACAGTCGGCTGAAATGTATTAATTAGTTAAGCCAGTTCATTAATCATTAGCATTTTACACTCAAAAGAAGAATAATAACTCTAATAAGTATCCCAGTAGTTATTTTTAAATTCAAGAAATATAAATTAATACCTCAATAGAAATTTCCTGGTTTCTACAACCCAATATACCTATAATCCCAACATATATAAATATAAGTGGCCGGGAAAAAAACAAGATCTCTCTGAATAAAAAAAAAAGTAGCAACAAGTTTGATATTGATAAGAAAATACCTAAGTACAGTGTAGTGAAATACCAAAATAAGGGATAAAATAATGGCAAATAAAATTAATCGAAACTGTACTTGCTGAAATGCTTTCTTTCAAAGAATCCCTGGGAAATACTTAAAGAAAATGATACTGTGTTGCCCATAACGAATTTGCAAAATAAGGTTAAATTGAATAAATTAGCCATAGTGAGCTTAGGCGCAAAATTGAACCGTGACAAGTTATAACGGTCAATAAAAAAACATATTTAAATTTATTATGTATTATATTATTTTAACAAAATTTTTAAACTTCTTATAAATCATTAGTTTTATTGCCTAAAAGTAAGTTAAAAATTACAAGTTAGGTTACTTATCCGGCAAATATAATATTGCATTAGCATTAGTTTTAAACCCTTCTTTGTTCCTCCCACAAAACAGTCTAGAGTAAAATGTTTGTCATATGATAATGATAATAGTTTTTTTATACTATCCATCGTTTAAATATTTCTGGGTCTGATTTAGGAAAATGATGTTTTTTTAAAAGAATAGTCATTGTTGCATTCAGGCACACAACACCATTTTACAGGAATAATTAAAATAAATAAGAGCGTGAGAAGCATACAAACTTACCTTCGCAAATATACAAGCACTACTAAAAATAAATATGGCCACTAAGGTAATGCTTTGTTTTGTTAGAGAAAAGCATGGATTAAATTCTCTTTAAAAATATGGGTATGGTTGCCGTTAAGTAACGTCAGTGCCTCGATACCAGCGCCTACATAGATGGACTCGTCCCTAGCATATTTAGGCGCGTGCTCATTTAATAAGTCGCTCTATAGGTTATTCTTTACGTTTGTTACAAAATGAGGAAAAAAACATTTTGACCATGTTAAATAAAATTTACTTAGAATTTGTTTTCCTATTTAAGATTTTTATAATTTAAATATATTTAAAACATTTATTCTTTTCAAATAATTAATTTGCGATACATTCTATTAGCTTACTATATTTGCTATTTTTTAGATATTTTCCAATCATTCTACACAAAATCATTCATGTTTGGTAAAACTGTGAAAGTATGGGCAGGAACTAGGCTTCTCATTTTCTTGACAGATCCAGACGATGTAGAAGTTATCCTTAACAGTAATGTACATATTGATAAGTAAGTATATATTCACTAGTTAATATTAGATATTAATTCTTTAAATCACTAAGAAAGTAAAACTAACCTAAAAGTGCAAAAAAATAGATTTTAGCCTATATTTGAGGTTATGTATGTATCATCATGACATTTTTTCTCTAAAAACTATACATAGCATTTTAAAGTATAAGTCATTTTCAAATGCCGCTGAGTTTGTAAAAATATCTTTCTTTTTCTTTCATGTGTTCGGTTTTGAAAATTTCGAATTCCCTTAATTTTCCAAGTTTTGGAAACTATAACTTTTTGTGACCGATAAGCTATTAAGCGAGATTTCTGATAAACCTTGGTTATTTTGAGGCTACCAAAACATCGCTCAATCCAAATTTATCATTAGTTTTGCAAAAAAAATTGTATAATCAATTTGATTGAATGAATTATTGCAAAATTCATTATTTTTAAAATAAATTCTTCCATTGCATTTTACAAAAATAAATACGTTTAAAGGAGTCATTATCGTTATTACGATATATATTATTGTATACAAAATCCTAAGCAATTAATTTTGCAATTTAAAAAACCCTCGAACAATCATTAAAAAATAATTAAGAATGTATATCCAGAACTCACAAAAGCATATTCTACAAATACAAAGTGCATATCATTAAACGGTTTATATTTAAATTGCAAAATTTGTTATTCCATTCTTTACGTATAAAAAAAATATATCGTCGTAACGATAACGACCTCTCTGAACGTATTTATTTTTGTAAAATGCAATGGACGCACTTATTTAAAAACTAATGAATTTTGTAAAAGTTGGTTTAAACAAATTTTTTAAACAAATTTGTTTTGTAAAACTAATTATAAATTTGAATTGAGCGATGTTTTCATAACCTTAAAACATCCAGGATTTATCAAAATTGTCGCTTAATAGCTTATTGGCCACGAAAGGTGAAGATTTCCAAAACTCGACAAATTTATACAATTTCAAATTTTCAAAATTGAATATCTCGGACAAAAAGAAAGATATTTGAGCAAGCTCCTCGGCATTTGAAAGAGTAAAATTTATACATGAAGATGATGTATATAGTTTTTTGAGAAAAAAAATGTCGCTCTAATACATAATATCAAATGTAGGCCAAAATCTCCTTTTTTTTTTACTTTTAGGTTAGGATATTAAAAAAAACCGATGTAATTCAGCGACCTAAAATCTACGAAAAGTTACTTTCTTTATTCAATGTTCAAATTTTACGTCTTGCTGTGTTATTTGTGAATATTTACAATTCTCCCTACGTATAAATAATCTTACACAATTTAAACTGCCGTCTTTATTGCTCACAATATAACAAAAAGCTGAAAATATTGACAAGTAACTGCTACTAAAACCAAAGGCAGTACTACAAATTAATCACCAAATATATTTTAAATTCTAACCATTCAACAGTGGATACTCTATGTACAATACAGGGTGCCCAAGAAAATGTGTGTGTATAGGCCTCTTCTTCGGAGATATGAGCTCCCAAAGAGCCTCAACGGAATCAAGGTTTCTACACATAATTATTGAACCTAATATGATGTACACCAGGCAAGATCCTTGAAACTACTATCCAAGAAAGGGTTGTGAATTACTTGCATCTGCAAGGACGGACTAGCTGTGACACTCATGACCCCATTTTTTTACGCCCGGTATAACAAGAACTTTAGACAACGTTTTTTACATACCTTCAACTACTGACTTTAAGTACTCTTCATTCATATCGCTAATCCTAGCCTTTTTCGAAAAAACGTCATTTTATTTACACTGTTAGTCCCCTAACTTCTGTTGGATTGAATATGAAAAAGAAGAATTTTCCCCTACCATCATAGTTTCAATAAAAAGTTAAACTAACTGCTTAGTCAAAAACTTTGTATGAGGGTTCAACATCGGCTCCGTGACGTCTGATATACTAGCGAGCACGACGAATTGAAAACTGCTGTACCCACAAAATTAGCTCAGTATTGTTTCTTATTTGAACAAATTGAAACATGATTCCCCGTAGAAGTTCCTCTCTACTATCGACCGGAATGGAATACACCAAGGTTTTGAGATGTTCTTACAGGTAAAAATTCAACTCAGAATTTTTTCTTATTTGATCACAATGAAATGTGATTTTCCACAGAAGTTGCTTCTTACTATCGACCGAAGTGGGATACACGAAGGTTTTGAGGTGTCCCCACAGATAAAAATTCAACGGCGCTAGGTCGGAAGATCGAGAAGGCCAGGGAATAGGTCCTCCTCTACCTATCCAACGGTTTAGATAAACGTTATTCAAGTGCTCCCGCACAGCAATGCTGAAATGAACTGGTACCCAATAGTGCATGTAGTATATATTTCGCTTGGTTTCAGACATTATTTGATTGTAACTGATGTAGATGATGTGAAACAATAGTTGCATGAGGATTTTCATCAGCCCATACAGGTGGGTTGTGTAAATTTACAATACCATTTTTGGTAATTCCTGCTTCTTTCGTGAAGAAAATAATGCTTTTGAAGTTCATATGATTTCGTTGCTGATCCAATAGCCAGCTTGCAAAATCTTCATGAATCAGTTCACACACTTTTTTAAATGATATGGATATAACAGCTGTTGAAGAACTTTATTTACTATTGCTTTCGATATATTAAACTGCGCTGATAATTTCCGAATGCTCGTTGTGGAGTGTCATCTATAGTATTTGAAATATTTTCCTCTAATTGAGGCGTACGTACTGTTCTTCCCCGACCAGCATCAGTACTTCTTTTATCGAAATACGCCACATACATGATGTAAATAAAATGAGTTTTTTTAGAAAACAGTTAGGATTAGCGACATGAATCAAGAGAATTTTTAGTCAATAGTTAAAGGTATGAAAGAAACGTTTACCAAAATTTTTATCATACAGGGCGTAAAAAAAATAGGGTCATGAGTGTCACAGCTAGTCCGTCCTTACATCTGTTAGTATTAACAACACTTTCTTGAATAGTAATTTGAAGGGTCTTATCTGGTATACATCATATTAAAAAAGAATAACGGTTCATTTATTATATGTAAAATACTTGATTCCAATGCAGCTTTTTGGGAGCCCACGTCTCCGATGAGGAGACCTATACGAAAAAAGTTTATATGAACTTGTAGTATTCCTTTCACGTGTTTTTTTCATATCCGGGAGATGTCCCACATTTTTCCGGACATCCTGTATATCTTTATATTCTTTTACGTTGAATGGGCTGTTTTAATAGACCACATAACATTAAAGGTTATTTTAAGCATATTAAATATGCAAGTTTTAGATAGTATTTTTTTCTGTACTATTGACTCTCATAAAATTACATTAATCTTTTTTTACAGATCTCCAGAATATCGCTTCTTCAAACCATGGCTGGGAGACGGTCTTCTTATATCTACTGGTCAGAAATGGAGAGCGCACCGAAAATTAATTGCTCCCACTTTCCATTTGAATGTCCTAAAATCTTTCATTGATCTATTTAATAAAAACAGCAGAGAAACTGTCCAGAAGCTTGAGAAAGAACTTGGTAATGAATTTGACTGTCATGATTACATGTCTGAAGCTACCGTTGAAATTTTACTAGGTAATTTCTTGACCATAATTTTTATCATTGATTAATTCATTAATTATTTATTGTTATTTGTTTTCTAGAAACTGCTATGGGTGTAAACAAGAACACACAAGATCAAAGTGGTTATGATTACGCTATGGCTGTAATGAAGCTATGTGATATACTTCATCTACGTCACACCAAAATCTGGTTCAGGCCCGATTGGATCTTTAACTTAACTAATACCTACAAATATCAACAAAAACTCATTAACGTAATTCATAGTTTAACCCGTAAAGTCGTTCAAAAAAAGAAAGCTGTCTTTGAAAGTGGTATCCGTGGATCAGTCGCCGAAGTACCTGAAGAACTTAAAAGTCAGAAATACGATAGCAAGGGATCCACAAAAGCCACAACTCTCGAAGGTACTTCCTATGGACAATCTGTGGGTTTGCAAGATGACCTTGATGTCGATGAAGATATAGGGGAGAAAAAGAGAATGGCTTTCTTGGACTTGTTAATCGAAGCATCTCAAAATGGAATTGTCATTAATGATGAAGAAATCAAAGAACAAGTTGATACCATTATGTTTGAAGGTCACGATACAACTGCTGCTGGATCTAGTTTCTTTTTGTGTCAGATGGCTGCCCACCCAGATATCCAAGAGAAAGTAATCCAAGAGATGGATGAAATTTTCCAGGGATCTGACAGACCAGCTACCTTCGCCGATACTTTGGAAATGAAATATCTTGAACGTTGTCTGTTAGAAACTCTTAGACTGTTCCCACCAGTACCAATTATTGCTCGTCAACTTCAAGAAGATGTAAAACTTGGTTAGTATCACAGCCTTATTTAGAAGTTATGTATCTTGTTTAAGGCATGTTCCCTTCTTTCAAATAATTAATTCTAAATATATATTTCCATTTTCTAGTTTCTAACCCTAATCATGTCCTTCCTGCTGGGGCAACAATTATTATTGGAACCTTCAAAATTCATCGCCTAGAAAATATTTACCCTAATCCCAATGTTTTCGACCCAGACAACTTTTTACCTGAAAAGGCTGCCAATAGACATTATTATGGTTTTATTCCATTTAGTGCGGGTCCCAGGAGTTGTGTAGGTAAGTAAATCAGTACTCTTTAATATAGTGTGTTTGCAAACGTTGATTTTTGGGAGGGGAGGGGGGAGGAAAATGTAAAAAAATTTTCACCAGATACTCCAACCTTGTGTTCAGATGGCTGTGGATGTCGACTAAAAAAATGCGCCGGAAACTGCTTTCGCATTACTTCAGCACTTTATTCACTACCATTCCTAACGTTTTAGGAATTTACCCCAGACGAAGACAGGCACATGCTACACAGACCGAAGAGCACAAACAAAAACAAATAATATTATAGAAACAGCATCACAGTCAGATATCACAGGTGAATCCTCTAAGTTTCTCTCCCTAAGTATCAGTTTCCCGAATTCATTGTCCCTTCTCTTTATTCGCCATTATCTGTCTTACGATAAATCCCATACTAGATTTTCCAGCACTCTTTAACTTAACAGTAATCGTATCCACTTGTTTTCGCTCTTCTTCTATCGTATAAGTATGCCTTAAAGCAATCATGTCCTGATAATGTTAGCCTAAGGTAGAAATTCACATAATCGCAGGGTCCACTTAGCCATCTTTGAAAGATGGTTATCAGACTCCAAGTCCACTGTTTTATCTGTTATCTCACTTTTCCTGCTATCTCATTATAGCTTTGTATACCTCCTTACTTTCTCCGTTTTAAGATTGTAGTCCTTCTTTGACAAGAAGTTCTATAGGAGGGATTCTCAGGATAATTCCCACTTCATCCCCACTGATAGTTCTGTAGATGTTACACTTTCTCTAATTGAATTTTCTGAATCAGCTTCTGTTGTGTGTTACTTTATGCCAAGCCGGTGCATCATACAGTAATTGAAATCGTATAACAGTTGCAATGATTCTTCTTTTTACTGCACTAGAACCCCCAATTTTTGGCATAAGGCTTACTAGGACAGGAAGGGTTTTCTCTGTTTTTACCAGTGTTTTATCTATGTACACCCCAAAGGTCATTCTTGTATAAAACCATAACCCGAGAGACTTGATTGCCTTAGAAGACATTATTTTAACATGTTGTACCTTAAAATGTATTGGTAATAATTTTCTTTCGGAGGTTAGGATTACAGTTTCTGTCCTTTTTGGTAAGTTTTGTTCGCTATGTCATCGGCAATCCGTCATATAAAATATTCCACAGTGTTGGCCAAGCAAACACATAAATTGGGTGACCTTTTTAGTTTTTACTAACAGTAAAGTATCATTAACAGTTTATACAAAATGAAGATATACTATGATGTACCACAGCTTTTAGAGATAAAATGTAAAATTTAGCAGCGAACAATACTTAAAGTCAGTTAGAAAATGAAGACAGTGGTTTTACAAGAATAAACTTCAAAGGACTATCACACGTAATATAAACCATTTTATTTATTTATTTTTCGGTCCATTTAATAACATTCATCAGAAAACTTATCAAGATTTTTAACCTTCGGATAAAATCTACCCTAAATAGAAAATTGAATTAACACTAACATTATTTTAAAGGCCACAGGAAAATAAATATCAAAACATATACCAATAAAATAATTAGATATTTAAAGTTAATATAATTTCATCAAGAATCAGAATGAAAATTAGAAATTTTGATACTTTGGATTCACTTTAAATTTTTTTTCTGGTGCTAATTTAAGTTTTATTCTCTCCAACCAATCTGAGATTCTAATCAATCCAATACTTCCCGTTGTAATGAACAAATTCTTAGTTTTTGCCATAACTAATATCGCTGTGTCATCGACGAAACTAATTAGAGTTATTCAGTCAGGAATACCGATCCGCAACAAACCGTCATATAATAATCACAGCACATAATCTTCTATATTGTGCCGAATATGCAGTAGCTCCCCTGACGTTTTCCATGATTGCTCTCATTACATCCACTGTTTGTTGACCCTTAGAAAACGAAACTATCTGTCCAAAAGATCCCCAGTTCCTTCCAGTTTTCGATTAAGTTGATCCAAAATAAGCTGTTCATACAACTTTAATTCGACATCTAGCAAACAAATTAGCTTACACGATCTCGGACTACCCAGGGTTTACTTCCCTTTCGTAGTAGCACACTCGGCAGAATGAATGAATGAATGAGTGGTCATACTAGTTGATCGATGCCTAAACCTCTATTGTGCCTTTCACATCACACCATAGCTGCAGGTCATTCGAGGCCGATCGCATTTGCGAATCCAAGCAGCCTCGTTAATTGAATTTACCTAATTGCTTCCGATAACAAAATTGTATCTCTGAAATATCTCTGTCTCAGTTCGTTGAGTGCCACAGTATCTCGATAAGGAACCTATGACTCTGCTCCCCAGTTCCTCCCCAAAGAGGTCCCAGTTTGTCGTTCTAGGGTTGTGGTATTCCGCTTCTGCTGCGTCTTGTTCAACGTTAATTTTAAATAGGATGTGTCGGTGATCTGACAACGAAACCTCCGAACCAACTTCCCACTTCTTCACCAAGTTCTGCATATTTGAGGAACAAATAGTTAGATCTATGGCAGACTCTCCTCTACTTGTAATAAAAGTAAGCGTGTTCCCTCTGTTAATAAATTCCAGGTTGTTATTTCTGAGGAAGTCCAGTAACCCCCCCCCCCTGGGATTGAAATCCTTGCACCGCCATAAAATGTGGTGCACATTGGAATCGCAGCCCAACAGAAATGGTAAGTATTCCTCCTCGTAGTATTTTACTAAGTTCACCACCTCGAGTAAAGAACTTTCTCGTTCCGCAAGAAAGTATGCTGATGCCACAACATAACTCTCACCAGATTTAAGAGAGGTCTCTACTACTGAGTCCTAGTAGAAGGAAGTATTCTAGCTGTTGTTTATTTATAATACAGGTCCTAAGCCTCTCATAGGCGGTGCAATACAATAGTGCTCCTCCCGCAGAACCCAGATCCCTAATCTTGCTACAATTCAGTCATGGCTTCAGTATTAGAGAAAGCTGAATTCGCAATATTCATTGAGTTTTTTTACACAGGACAGCAGATGGTGCTTTCCCCTGTTGTTAATTAGCCTGTATAATTTTAATAAGCATGTTGTATATAAATGATTATATGGTATTTTAGGAATATCCTCACCAACTCAATCCTAACCTAGAGTTTTAAAAAGAAAAAGAACCCAAGTCAAGAAAAATCAATGTAGACTTACCTGAGGAAGTTATTCGATCCTTTTCTGATTAAAGGGACAGCGGTTAATTGCTGTCTCCTTCTGCATTCTTAGGACTGGTAGGGACCCCCACTTCAGCCTCTCTATCTTCGCCTTTTTTTAAGAAGATCCTGATTTTCCAGTTCCTTCCTTGTCCATTACCATTGCTCCCGTTGCTTCGTAAAATGGCTAGCATTCTAGTTCTTCCAAGACCCTCTCTAGACTCTCGTCGATCCCTAGAACGAGCCAAAGTTCCTTAGGTTCCTCTTTTCTCTCCTAGATCTTCCATTTGGAGCACGAGAGTCCAGGATTAGTCCTTTCCAGACGACTCAAGGCCTCTTAGTTGGGCGGGTTCTTGATGACAGGAATCCATGAATGGCCCTGCGCAACTTGAAAGTAGCCATATCGGTGACAACCAGCTCATCTCCCCAGGGCCTAATCCTCGCCAGTTCCCCAGCAAGCCAGTTCCTAGACATTCGATCCGCTGCAGTGACCAATAATTGACCTCCCCACAGCCTCTTCGATAAAAAACGAGAATTGGAGTACTGCCGCTAAAGGGAGTATCCATAATGGCCGTCATTACTGCATCCGAGAATTCAAATGCCTGAATGTCGGTATAGTCGGAAGATTGCTTCGTTCGACTCGCCACCAGTATAACGACTCGTCTCCGGACACCTGAGCATAAGTGGCATGCATCCCAGTAGATTTCTCCCTTCTGGGACGCTTATTTTCCCCCGCGGTGTCCTTAGACGTTGAGCCCGAAACCCTTTGATGTTTATTTGCTAGGTTGCCACCAACTTTCTTGGGAAGCACCTTTTCGGAGCCTCCCGACCCGACTTGCGACCCCTGCGGTCTCTTCAACGGAGAAGTGCTCTTTTGGGAGGGTATAATCTTCCGTCCTCGCTCCAATGGAGCCCTTCTCCTCCTTTTTCTTTTTGTTTGTTTGTAGGTCCTTGTGCAGAACCTTCAGCAGGAGGTAGTGTTCCAGCGCTTCCTGCATTTCTGGAACCGGGAATATCGGAAAGCCTAAGGGTACCTGCATGGTTCCTTGTAACCCCAACGGAAAGGAGGGTAGCAGAGGTGGAGGAGGTACCTGTTTGGTTCCTCCTCTGGGAGTGAGGGAAGAAGTTCCCTTATAATTTTTCGGTTCGTTAAGGTTTATTTTGATCCCACGAGTATGGGGGAATAAATAGTCGATACCTGCGGCGCTCCCTGCACAGGTGCAAGGCTGTATTGCTGTGAGATTTCGCCCGGTTTCTCAGAGGCTTTGTTGCTGACACCTGGTAGGCCAGGTACCACCCGCCCCTTCGGCACGGATGCCTCACACCTTGAGTTCAGGCCTTGTGTCAATATGTGAGTGTAGGTGTATATGTGTGTGTGTGTGTGTATAAATGTCATCTTCCTCCTTTGTTCGATCTTGGGACCAGTCATTACAGCTGTATATAGTACTTTCCGACAAGTTGTGCCTCCCCGAGAAGCCCCCCAACAGGCTGCACTGAGCGAAGTTCACACTCAGCAGAGAAATCTCCCTGAGCTGCCATCCTGTTATATATGCTGGTTATATAGCAGATACATATTTGATAATTTCAGCAGGGACACATCAGGCCTTGGTATCATGCCACTTTTTATCCTATTACAAGCTTTTTGCAACTCTTTCACTGTAAAAATACATACATTTATATCACAGTTAAATACCACATTAGATTGAACTGGAAAGAGATGCTTTACCGCCTCTTTCGTGGAGTCCATTGTTAATGTCGATCTTGGTAAATAACCTGTTTAACACTTCATCGCTATCTTATAACCTTTCCCAAAAATGTAATTCTCACATAAGTCCCTCCAGCTGGCCCGTTTAGCCGCTTTCATGACCTCTTTTAATCTTGCCTTTTGTGTTTCAATAATTCCCACGCACGATGGTTTATCTTAGGAAGATTTCTTTCAACATTTCTGAAGTAGATTCATGTTCTGTGAATACATTCAGCTCAAAGAACAGCAATTTCATCCGTCCAAGTGCACTGGCTTCCTATTTGCGACAATTTTCCGTTTTGGCATAGATTGTTTACTGATATATACCAATGTGATTGAAAAGGTTTGTATAGATGTTGCACTGTTATTTACTTTATTTTTATTCACTGCACTGTACAATTTTTGTCTATACAGTTTCTTGACTTGTCAGCCTTTGATTTTCTGTTTCTTTTTTTGAGGCAATTTTATGTTTTCTACCTCGAAAACTCTATAATTGTGATCACTGAGGTATTCTCAATCACTAGCTTCTCAAATTGTGATTTTAATACTAATATCGCTTGTTGCCAAGGTCAAATCTAGGATAGAGCTAGTGTCGCGTCTTTAGAATGTCAGTGTTACTGCGAAGACTTCGCGTTAAAATTTCTAGTCACAATCAATTTCTTCTCATTCAACTTTATTTGACTTCCGATTTTGTCTATAGTTTCTTCCAGATCTATTATGTCATCGTTGGAAGAACAGTAGCAGCTATAATTTTTGCACCATTTGATGGTTACATTCAAAAAACACGAACCACTTCCTTGTTGCTTTATAATTATATCGTGATCAAGTGATTCCATTTATATCTTTATTACGTTTTCTTTAAGAGCCTTTAGAGGCCGGAACATGACCCTGTTATCTATGTCTTCAGTAGTATCTGCATCAATCAGTATTGAGTAGTATATTCTTTTAGATAAATGTGATATGTTGTCATCGTTGTCTGGAAAGCCAAGAGTGTGCGTCATTAGTGCCACTTCTTCTTTGGTCTTCTTTTGTCTCTTAAGGTGTCCCTTTTCTCCGAATTTATTTATTGCCGTTCCCACTAGTCGCATTTTAGTAATAAAATTTTGCTGCAAGAAAGTACATTGTCGAATCCGTTTGAAGCCTCGTATATGTATTCTTCTGTATCGTCACTTTTAAGAAAGACTTCGTTGTCTCAGTCGCCTTCTGTGTCTTGTGGAGAACTTTCAATAGCCTGTTTTTTTTCGTAGTATCTACCTTGTTTTCTTTCGTATTTTCACACTGTCTAACAGCTTTACTACGATTACTTTCTTCTAGATCCCTTTGATGTTTCGATTCAAGGGCCTGTATTTGAATTAATAATACATGGTTTTCATCTCTCAATGCCTGGTATTTACTCTCGTCCACTGCTTGCTCTAGCCACTCTTTTAGGTCTCTGCTTTGAGTTTGAGTAGCATATAGTATAATTCGGCTAGATATTTCTTGGATCTCCTGTTTTGGTTTGTACATGTCTTTAACTACTGTTCTTTAAGCAGTCATTCTAGAGAGCTTTTAAAAGTCTTTGTCTTTTTATTAGGGTCATTCTGAATGCTTTCCAAATATTCTCTTTGATTTGCTCCACTACTCATTGTTCATAGTCTCTTTATTACTATTGCCTCAAGTTGTTTCCTTCTCCGCCCCAGGGACAAAAAAAATCTTATTCGAATAGAATCTCTCTTCTTAAAGGGATCTAGTTCAAATAATGGATCTGGGAATGAGTCAGAGCAACCATCACCTATCTCACTGTTAGCAATGTTCTCTTGTTTCTGATTAGGTTTTTTGCAGATATAATTGATTTAATTCCACAGTGTTCCTACGAGTAGGATCGAAATGCTTGGTTCAGCGTGGCAGTGCGTCCATACCACGCTTAGGCTATTTACATGCGAATATCGCCATATTCTTGCAAGACACCGTTTAGGACGTGTAGCTATTTACCTGTCGGCAGAGGTCATTTAACACTTTGGATTCCTACTGTTTTATTTTTGACGGAAAATATGGATGTTCCTAGCCCTTGGTAATCCTAATAGCTTCAGGGAGAATGAGATTAAGGGAAAAGATGAAGCATAAAGGGTTCGGGAGTTGAGGAGCTATCGCCCGTCGAATTAGGTGATTACATAGCTAGGAGGCTTTAGGTTTGCCATACCCGTACCAGCAGTGAGAGCCCTGAGAGAAGTAAAAGTTGCCTGGTACATTATTTTCTTCCGTAAATTGGGTGATATTTTTACTTACTACTGATAATAAAATAGCATTAACAGTTTTTACAAAACGAAAATATATTATGATGTGCCACAGTTTTCACAGATAAATTGTAAAATTTAGCGGCGAATATAAACCATCTTACATAAAATTAATAATGAATGTGGGTTAAAAAACATAGGAAGTTTTTTATTATTAATTGGATATGAAAAATTTTCAAGAGATTATCACACATATTATACATCATTTTATTCATATATTTTTTTGTTCCATTAAATAACATTCATCAGAAAACTTATCCTTCGGCTAAAATATACCCTAAATGGAAAATTTTATTAAAAATTGTAGTCTACTCAATATTATTTTAAAGGTCAAAGAAAAAACCGCAATAAATTTTCATCATATAAAATGTAGTAATACATATCCAAAAATATGTATCAATAAAATAACTCATTTTTTAAAGTTAATATAATTTTATAAAGAGTCAGAATAACAGCTTTCAAATTTGGGTACTTGAATTGACTTAATTCATCTATAAATTCAAAAAATATAATTTAATACCGTTTATAAATATTTGCTCGAAAATAGTTAACATTATTTATTTTCACAGGACGTAAATACGCCATGTTAAAACTGAAAATCTTATTGTCTACCATCATGCGTAACTTTAGAGTTAAGGGGGACTTGAAAGAAGAGGATTACAAACTACAAGCAGACATCATTCTTAAGAGAGCTGATGGTTTTAAGATCAGAATCGAAAAACGAAAACCAACCATTACTGCATGTGCTTAATTCTTCTGTTATTTAGTTTACGCTACGTTACTAAAAAATCCAAAGTTATCTGTTATGCATACATGGTTTGTATGTTAATTTATTTTATTTTTTAATCGTTTTTTTAGTTTATAGCATTTTATACACGAGAAAAAATGTTTCCGAATTTTAGATTAATAGAACGTTGATGAACAAATAAAGGTCCCAAAATATAATTCTGTTTTTATTTTAAGATTTTTTATACCCAATTATAAAATACTTAAAGTAGCTTTAATATTAAAAAGTATGTTTATTTAAAATATTAATTTAACTTTTCCCTTGGCGTACACAAACAGGTGTAGAATTTTCGTAATTTCTTATTTAAACCAACCCAATCTTTAGTATTTTATGTATAGTAATTGGAGTGCTTCTAACCCTTTAAATTCCAATTATAAAAGAATTATCTCGAAACTTAACTTTTCAACAAGTAATTCGATTGTGGGCAATTCTATTATAGATAATAATATTACAAGAAAAATGGTAGTTTTAAAAAATCAAAGTGATAATGATAAAAGGTTTCATAGATATCATATTTTTTATATGGCAACCGCTGTTTCTATATAGGAGATGTGTAAATTAAGTAGTGATACTGGTAACGTAGTACTCGAATTGGGGGCGACAGGTGAACATGTGATACGCCTTCAGTACTAGTTTGAACTCGCTACAGTCATTAGGGTATCCGTAGCGATTTTTTCGTACAACAGTTTTTACTAGTGCGTTCTAAAAATTTACACTTCAATTTCGAGCAACGGTGTGCTATCATTTTGCTTCAGACTTGAGCACAGTTCAACGAAACTTTTTACAAATATCAGCAGGTCTACGGAGATAGTGTTTCGGTTTTTCAGTGGTGTCATGCATTTTCAGAAGGAAGAGAATTGATTGAAAATGAACAATGTAGCAGGAGGCCTTCGTCTTCAAGTGTGACGGCATTTGATCGTGGACTCTTGTAAATGGCTTATTTTGGTAGTGGATGGCCGTTTCGCCCACGATTTACTACTGTTCCATATTAGTTAGCAGCTATACTAAACACCCATGAATAAATAAATATCACTGTGACAAAGACACACTGGAAGATTGGTTATTCATCTTGGCTCTATATTAAACAAAACAAATTTATGAAAACATTCAAATCTATTAAAAAAACAAATCGGAAACGAAGTTATACTTATAATTAATAATAATTAACAATTACAAAGTAACTAAAACATTGCCCCTATTGGCCGTTCTCTTCGTAAAAAAATAACAAACACAATATTGAAGCTAACACGTATAAATAGCTTTTTTAAGTTAAGTAAGTAAGTTAAGTAAGAAAATTATAAAATCACGAAAAATTGTTATTTAATTTGTTTAAAGAAATGGTACTAAAGTCACCCTTTTTCCAAATGAAATAAAACGAAGTAGTATCGGATATAACTAAGTAGCCTTAAATCGACCTATTTTGATGTCAAAATTTTATCATCAAACGTTGTACACGTATGTTACGGGCACCCTGTAGAACCCCAAAAATTTTGCAATGGTCCCAATATGGGATTTTTATTTTGTATTTTAAAAAAAAAACTAACCTATCTCAGGAACGAGCTTATAGATCAAATTGGAATTTTGATCCATGATTTTATACTATAAAACCCGTCTATTGCACATACTAATATTTTTTTCAAACACTTTTAAACAACTTGACTGATTTTCATGTTCTTTAATTAATATTTAAGGTTCTTTAAATACACACAACTTTTGTCTGAAATATTTTCCAGAAAACTTTATAGTTTTTCCTACAACCCGGAAAAACCATTTCTTGTACCTTTAATTTGTTATTAATAAATTTTCCTACAACTTTTTTATAATACATAACTAACCACTTACAACCAACATCCATAATATATTCGACTTTTCAGATCTCTGAGTACAATTACTAATGGTGTAAATCGTACTACACTGGTTTTTAAAAGGCTCAACACCTCACAATAATGTGAAAATAAAATCAATTAATTGTATCCAATCAACGGAGTATAATGGAAAGTTAGTAGTAACACCAGTAAGCAAAAATCCCAATGCAGGAGAGTCGAGGTGGATTATTCAAGACGCCACAATATTAAACGCTATGCAGATGTCTTCCACAATGTTGTTAGGTACTAGCTTTCAATTTTACTCTCTAAAATTAGCAATCGACAACAAATAAAAAATTCAGACTCAAGTAGCATGTGGGACAAATAAAATTCGGTTTAGAAAGTAACAGTGAAAATATTTAATTAAAAGATTTAGCTGCTTGGATGGACTCCCAGAGAATGAAATAAATCTAATCACATTACATTAACACACAATACAGCCTACTGGCATTAAAGAAACCTAAAGCAAACCCATTCATTCTATGGCCATACATTTATGTTTATTGCGCAATAACTTACAATAATAAAGAAAAAATTCCTTAAATAAATAAATAAAAGTAATACAAGGTTTCCCTGAAAAATGGCGAGTCTGTCAGTTGTTTAATTTCTTTGCTACGGTGTAGGCTCTGACGTAATAACAGGAATACACAGGACACAACTCAAGAAGGAACCGCCACAAGACAACCAACTGCAGAAAGTGAACTACAATACAAAATGCCCCAAGGGTGGACCATACAAGAAAATAATTGCCTAAGATAGCATTTACACAAAATAGAATAGAGCAAGTGATTTTATTAACAACCGCCAATGTGTGAAGAAATATTTAAATTAGATATAAAAACTAATTAGCAAAATTAAACAAATCATTACTTTAGAGTAGTCACTTGCTTTAACTATTGAGCTCGAGTTCCGTAAGAGTAAATTACAGACATAATGCAGACCGTAAATCAACAGCATGATTTCAGGTATTCACCAAAAATTATTGGATAAAATTATAACAAAAGAATAATTAAACAAAATAATTGCTTTCTTAAATAAGTTAACCAACACATATTTGAAGATAACGACAAAACAAATAGAAAATATTTTGAGTCTGAGATCACAGAATGCTTGGTTCATTAAGAATAAATAAATTGGCTTAAATCTTGCTAAAATAAAAGTTTTAATTAACTACAAAGCAAAAACAATAGAACCAATATCCTCAAAATATAATTATATGAATACCACAATACTATATGAAAAGCCAGGATTCGCATTCTAACATTAACTTTTTAATTCATTAAAATTAAATAAGCTGAAAAAATATTTAATTTTTACTTAATTTGGCCATCTCAAGCACCGAAATATTGCAATTAAACACACAAAAAAAGATTGGAGTCAAACTAAAAGTCGACAGACATATCATAATATTACTCTAATTTCCCTATATTCAAACCCAGGATCGGACGCATAGATTAAAATACAATTCAGAAATACTTCAAATACATTAATCAGTTAATTATCCTATAGAGTGGGATCATGATAATACGTTCGAGGAGCAATTACGTAACAAAATGTATTAAATTTCACAACAAACAGAAAATTTACGCACAAAATTAAGTCTCATTATCATAAGAATAATAGGTAAGGCATTTACAAGATAATATATATCGAAAACTACAAGAAAAATTAATCGATAATCATAAATATATAGTAATATTTGGCCCTAAAACCCAACATACAACTTATTAATAGTCCCATGCGGTCAATTTAGATCTTAACGTGACTTAAAATAGCAAACTATGTTTGGTTTTAATTTAGGATTGATTTCATTGGGTAAAAGTAAATTTGCAGCTAATATCTTTGAAATCCATATGCGGTTGTTCTAATCAATTGTAAATTAATGGTTCTTATTCGTTTTCCAGTGGAGTAGATGAATTCCTTGTTAAAAATATGAGAAGACTATTAAAATCCCTGTTTCCAGGTGATTTCGATAAAACTTTACAAAATGCCAATCCGGCAAAAAGATACTAAAATCCAACAAAACTACACAGTTACCGGGACAATCCAAACAAAATTCCAGCCCCAAATCAAGCAGGATGCTACAAATCAAACGAGATGGAAATCTTTATTCTTCTTTGAGCAGATTCTAACAAGAAACTGTAAAAATTAAGCCAATTTGGCCATCATTTTATATATAAGCCACAAGCTTGCGCAACACGCTTCTTCTTTCCACATGTTAAAAGAGTTCCAACTTAACAGAAATAGTAATATAAAATTGACCTGGAGCAACATGACCTGTGGCAACAAGAATGGGCTGAAATGGATTTGTTACGTAATCCAATTCATCAATCGTAACATTTTCGGTTAAACATAAACATTTTCAGCCAGATTCACTAATATAGAACAGTTTTAAAATTTAAATCGAAATATTTAGACATCCCACAGACTTAAAATTTAAACCTTATTCACTAACAATTTCGAATTAAAGGCACTTTTAAGCTTAAATCCTTACTTAAACTCGATTCACTAAGATGGCATTAGTCCTAAACCTAGGTTTTAATTCTTATACCCCCCTTAAACCCCCTAAAATCTTATTCACTAAGCTTATTTCGATCCCTATCGTGTTTAAAATAAATCCACCAATAAACACGTGTTTAAATTTAAAGCGCACCACTGTTTTCAATTTTCCGATTCACTAAAAAGGGTTTAAAGTCAAGTTAACCTACAAATGTTAAATTTAGAACGAAAATTTAATCCTAGCTGATACGCGAGTTTAAGGAATTTTATAAAGCATTATTTTTTCATTAAACTTAAATAAAGTGCAAAGGCATTTGAAAATATTTTTATTATTGATAAAAAAACAGATTTAAATATGCGCCTCTTCGGTTACTGTGTACGAACGGGTATTTTTTTCCCGACCCCGACAAATTGGTTCGCCAGCATCTTGTTTATTTATATCCATGTGTGTGATGCTTTATATTGGGCACAACAGGTGTGTTTGATGAAATTTTTGCATAGTTTATTGTATATTTCTATGCGATTTATCACATCATGAAGAACTAATGGGGGCCCCAAAATATTCAGTAGAAGAAAAAACCTCCGAGGTTAAGGCACTTCAGATATTCTATTGACCTGTTAAATATGTGATGAGCATTTAATGTGGTAATTTCCTTTATAAGGTAAAGTTGGCATTAAGATAAATGGTACATGTACTTATTTTAAATATAATGGATCTCCTCAACAAGAAATATTTGAATAGTACATCTTGCGATGGAAAGGGTTACCTCTTATAGTAGAAGTTTTAGCATGTTTCAGATTCTTGCCTAATAAAAGTGCTCAGAAACCTTTAGGAGATACATTTTATATTAGTTGGTCAAGAGGTAGCAGAATTATTAGAAGTTTGTATTCTATAAACCATCGTGATTGAAGTACAATAAATAAAACAAGGTTAGTATGATTAGTATTAATGTTATTAAGCCCATTTAGTGTTTAATATGTAAAAAAATATATTAATTCTGCTTTTTATAAACTAATTGAGGTGATAAAATATAGTGTAATGATAACCGACCAAATTATTCATAAATATTAACAAATTTATGAATTTTTTTAGGATTTTATAGAGTATCAGAACTTACCAATGTAATTAGATGTATTGATGGTACCCATATTCATATAAAAAAGCCACAGGTGAGTGTAAATGATTGGAAATATATTAAAAGTAAAATGAAATGCTGTAAAACCAGATACCTACAAACACCTCTAGGATCTTCAATATTCCAAAGTTTGAAAACAATGTTTTCGAAGCCTGATGCTTTTAACTTTTTCATTAAACTACTTCATATATGGACTTCTTATAAATGGAAAAGGCATTCCTTTATGCTTGTTGGAAATATACAAAATTGTGCTTATGTTAATGTCCTATTGACGTTAACTAAATAGACTATCTTTTTTTTTTTTGTTAAATAGAAATAGTTACATGAAAGTACTATAATTATTCTAAATTTATATCTTAGGATTTTAATTTCAAAATTTGTATATTGTTTTAGAAAATTTTTTTATAAAATTATGGTACTTTTCCCTGAAAGAATTTTCATGTCTTCCCAAAATTATGTTAACAATTTTTTCGACAAGCAAAAGTTGATACTAGATACATACAAACATACATGCATACATACACCTATACATGCGATGCATTTCTTCCTTATTGTGCCTAAACTGTTCGAGCAATTTGAAAAAAGGATTGTCATGTTTTCTATAACCTGAAGTGAACAAATTTGCAGATAACAATTTTTTTACGTTTGTAAAACGTGATTTCATTTTAGGTGATTCTGGAGATATCTTTGTGAAAGTAGAGCATTAACACAATTAGAATAAGAAATTCAGTGAAAGAAGCATGGTAACTTGTAAATTTAAGTTTAGATGTTTGGATATAAGTGGTGGAAGTCTTCAATACTCTGTGGAAAAAATACTTAGGTAAATATTCAAATGGTACAGAATGTTAAATTAGTATTGTTTTAGGTTATTATGATTATTCTATTAATTTATTGTTACTAGTAATTCTAAAAATAAATAAAAACCCTTTTCACGCAAGTAACCAAGTCAAATGAAATCATTTATTACATAAATAAGCCTGGTGTGCTTAGTAACAGGTAAATAACAAACTACTTCTAAAAATATTTTATTAAATATATTCAATATAATGTTCCTTAAAAAAGAAAACATATATCAAAACATAATATGGCACATGATAAAATAAACAATAAATATGAACAACAAACAATAAATAAATACAACATTATAGTTATTACCTAATAAACAAATATTTGTTAGAAAATATATTTATACCTATAATTTCCTAACTGTTTAACTCATTTTTTTAGGCTAGAAATATCATAATAGCTGCAGCTACTCTCCATATGAGGTTTTTTGAGAGAAGAATCATCGTTAATGAAGAATAATTACAGAGAGTATTTCATGTTATTTGGGGATCTTAATACCAGTGTCTAAGCCAAAATAAATTATCTTCAGTATATTCATTTTATATCTGTAAAGGCTTGAAAGTCCTGGAAACACATTCAATCAAAATGAAAATAACTATTACTTTTCACTTATTACTTAAAGTCTTATTTTGATTTAGAAATACAGTTGTTCTTACATGAAAACACAAAAAAAATGTTGCTTGGTATTTCAATTTTGTTATCTGATTATCAGTTATGTTTTTGTGACCTAAAGTAGCAAATAAATTAAAAATCATATTTTTGCACACTCATTAAATTTTTTTTTTCAATTTTAGTACTATTTAAAAATATTTGATAATAACATTCAGATTTATAGATTAACTATTTTATCCAGTTTAATGAAAAATGAACAAGGAGGGGATGTATTTCATAGAGTGTTGTCTGTTTCAAGCGAATTAATTAATTAGTTCATCATGTTCTAGTTACAACTGTCACAAATTCCTATTTTGCTTAAAAACAATATTTTTTTAACTTTAATGCAGTTCATGGTATATCTTAGACACAATTTTTGAAATTCAAATCCCCATGTGTAACAACTTAATTGATAAATATACTAATTTATTTCTTTTTATAGCACAAAACCAAAGTGTTAACCACAAAAGAAGAGTAATTTCTGTAAAGAAGGTTTTTCTGTGGTATATTTACTTGTTTAACTGGATATTCTGTTATATATAGTAATATTTGTTAGAAGGTTTAGAGTGACTAAAAGGCAGTTGTAGGGCTTACATTCTCTTTATGTATGCTTGTTTATAGGGTGCTCCGAGTAGGTTGTATTTGTAATTGTTTGAATGACAACAACAACTTTAAAACAACAAAACAACAACTTTAAAAATTTACAAAGAAATAAAAATAAATACTATGTAAGACCTACAACTACCTTTTAGCCAATGTAGCAACATTATCAAATATATACTTTCATGACTCGAAGAATGAATATTTAGTTTTATCAATGATATAAAAGAAATTACATAACCACAGCTATTCTTATGGTACATTACAAAATTGTCATTGTATTTAATCCAATTTTGAATAAATTGTTTTAGTTTTAATTGAATTTATTCATTTGGTAATTTTAAGAATAGAAATGTATTAACGTTGATAAAATATATTATTGAAATGAAACGGAAGATCTATTATGATATTAAAAAAAATGTAATAAGAGAATCTTAAACCACTATAATAAAAAGTAAGATAATTAACTGGTCTGCCTTTTTATTTCTATAAGTGAAGCTGCTAGGCTTTCTAGAGCATCTGAATTTCTTTCAAATGTAGATGTTTGAATTTCACATAGAACTATCTGGCGTTCCTGATTACACAGAATTGCTCTATTAATTTGTAACAGCTTCAAGTCCTGATCATATACAGGCAACCTAAAGCAAAAATAAATAGTAAGTAAATTAGTTTTTCCTTTATTATATTATATGTTACTTACAGGAGGTTTAATCCCATAAAATTTCAGGAAGACCCCCTATTTCTAATCCTCCTGGAATTCTCTTGACTGCAGTTTAACCTATTATTTCAAGTATTACATTGTCTCTGATAATAAATCAAGAAAATAAAAAAGTTACAATTATTCAGAAATGATTCACAAGTTTAGGTTTAGCAAACACTTTAGAATAAGATACATTTGAATATCGCCCTATTATATTATGAAACCCATTAGTTTATGCGATTCCTTACAAATATTTTAATTCAATTTGAATATAAAACTGAAATAAAGTGCGAAAATTGTATTATTCCACTATAAATGATGAAGAAATCTTCAAAACTATTTCGTGCACTGGTATTATATTGTGCATGTTTTTAGTAATTAAATGTGTGTGCTATTTTTTTTACTTGTAATTCTCTTCAGCAGAAAAGTACTATTACTTACATTTCAATTTTACATATAATTTTTCCATTATCCTTTTATTTCATTAAGGGAACGATTCTGTTTCCTTACACCATTCACAGAGTTCTGGATCTCCCGACACGCATATTCCCTTCTTGATGGAGTAATATTTGGAGATAATTTACGAAATAGTATATTTTTACGTAAATTTTTTCGTTTTTCGGGAGCTTTAAGAAAGAATTTAAATATAAAACTAACCTTAATTTAGAACTTGTTCTAAATTGTTACTGAATTAAGTTTAAATTTTAAACAGTTGGTGGGTTTAAAAAAGATTTAAATGTATGGGTTAAATTTTAAGCTTGTTAACGGCTTTAAAAGCAATATACAATGCAGACGAAAGGGTCAGATAGAAAAAATGTATACAGGGTGTAGCTAAATATATAATTTATTTGTAGAAAATAAAAAAATATCAAAAGAAATGAATAAATTATACTTGCTGTTGCAAAAGGTATAATATATTTGATTTTGTTAAATTGAGGTGGATGGTGTCACAGTAAATGATGTTTAAAAAACATACACCAAAATACATATGGGGATTCGTTATTCTAAAATAACAGGACAAGATTCTATTAATATGGGTGTGCCATGGTATCATTATTCAAAAACAGGATTATGAAAATTTCAAAGAAATATTGTGTTTAATCTTAATTTAATAACTGCCTACAGGTAGGCAGTATAAATTATATGATGTTAGAAGACATTTTTTTTTCCGAAGTGGATTTAGTTTTTTTCCATTAGAAGAAGCATGCATATGGTAGTAGTACGCCATAGTTTTTGTATAATTTTTATAGTATTTTTCAGATACTTTCTTTTTACTAAATAAAATATCGCTCTTCGATGTTCTAGCCAATTCCGGGAAAAATCACATCAATTAATAGGCCAACTCGCATCCCTACTAAGCAAAAGTTAGTCGGCACATAGACATATTGGTTGAAAGTAATATGTATATTTTTATATTCTGTACGGTTCCTAAAACAGTGTTGTTTACTACTAATCCCACCACACTGAATTCACTTCTCTTCAGAACAATTTCTAAGCTCCAACGTTTTCTCCGACAGATTCAAAGTTTTCATAAATGGTTTAAGGGCCTACTGCCACCGTCACGCGAAATCTTAGTGTAACTGTTTCAATAAATATAAAACAATATACATATTAAATTACAAATATAAAATTTATATATTTTTACTGCTACTTTATAGTAACAGTTTTTAAACACACATTTAGTTAATTAAATACGAAAATCGTTTTAGTTCCCTACTTCTCAGAAAGTTCTAAGCGTCCCACTTCTTTTGCTTAATAATACACTAAGAATTTATTAGTTTAACTCAATCACAAACAGTGAAAAAAGTTAATAATGGCACGCAGATCGTCATAGGACATTTCTATGTAAAATACTGAACAAATCATTTTTCTCTTGAAAGGTAGTCTGTATATTGGCAAAATTTGAAATCGTTAGAAATTAACAAATCTATTCTAGCAATGTCATAAGTGTAAAAACACTATGCTATTTTGTCTTTTAATTCTTTAACGCCATTTAAGTTTTTGTAAACTATCTCCCCTACAGTCCATACAACAGTCAGCTTGTCTCAATAATTTATTTTACCAAGACTAATACATTTCTGTACTTACAAATGAGGAAAAGAATTAATTAGAATGAAATTAAATAAACAGTATATTCAAAATAAGCCTAAATACAATGAAAACTTTCATAATGTATCAAAAACATAGTTGTGGCTATGTAATTCGCTTTATATAATTGCTGCCCATTTGGTCTAAAAAGACTGAATATTCATACTACAAGAAAATAAACCAAATGTTTGGCGATGTTTTGCTCCATTTACTAAAAGATAGTTGTCAAACTTGCATTGTATTTATTTTGGTTTGTTTCCATTAGGCTGTATTTATAATCCTTGTCAGGCCAACAATTAGGGATACAACCTGCTCAAAGTGTTTTCAAAACAAACAAAAAGAGAATACAAGTTCAACAACTACTTTTAAGACAGTCTACAACTTTCTAACAAATGTTACTAGATATTACAGAATATTCAATCTGAAAATAAATATACAAGGGAAACTACAGAAAACCTTATACACAACAATTTACAGAAATTACTAAATATTTAAAAAACGTTAATTCTACTACAGTAAAAGTACGAATTTCTTCCAGTCTTCTTTTTGTGGTCAACACTTTGGTTTTCAGCTGCAAAAAAGAAACAAGAATTAGCATATTTATTCATAAAACAGTTACATAAGGGGGCTTACATTTATAAAAATAGAAAAGGCAAATCTAAATTATTCAATCCTTCCAAAAGGCACTCAATAAAATACTCTCCTGGACTTATGATGGTCTGTATATGAATCCCCCAGCAGCTCACAGGTCATAACCAACCTAAAACAAAGTGGAGATCAGTAAACAAATTATAACAAAAATTTTCAAATGATAAAAGGGCATCAGTTCTACTTTAGATACTTCAGTCAGGAATTAGCTTCATTTTTGAGAGAAGACAAAATAATTGTGTTGTAACAAGGGTTATAAATTTTAGTTCAATGTTCAGTATTTCATATGGAAATTGTACAGAACTATCATTTCCTTACTTCTGTCTATAGAAAAGCTAAAAATGTTTCTAATATTCTAAAGAACTTAAAATACTTTTGTTTCTTAAAGCTTTTTGTCCATTTAATGTTAAACATCATTGTCAATTTCAAATTCATTTCAAAGAAGCTTGATTTTTGATATATCCATATTATTCCTTACTACATTCTACAACTAGACCAGATATTCTACTTTATACTGTTATTACAATGACACATTTTTTTACAACTTAGCATTTGCTATACAAAATACCTACCATCTTAAGTAAAATATCTGTCAAAAGTTTTCCTTCTCAGATGTATTCCTTCAATGTTATTGTCTGTTCAGGTGTATCATTATCATTTTGAACTTTTCTCTGCAGTTCTTCTTCATAAAAAAAAGATTCATTTCTCAAACATCTATTTTGGAGCACAGCAGCAGCAATGATGATACCTCTAGCCTAAAAATATAAAATGAGTATTAATCTAGTCATGCAAATAATAGCCAGTGGAGACGTGTACAGGGTTCTAGTTTATTGTTGATAGAATTTATATAAATGTAAGGTGACTTAAAATCTTTAGGAGGCAAGAAATGACGGCCGCAGTAAGGTCGCGAAAATATGTTTTTTACTTCTACAAACTAAAGTGAGCTTTCTAGAAAAAAAAAAATTCTATTGCAAAATTGATGGCAAGTGAAAGGTCTTTTCATTTAAGCCAACAGTTTTTTTCAAGTCGACTATTAATTGCAAAAATAACTTGAATGGCATTTAAGTCACTTTAAAAGGAAGCCATCAAAAAACTCAATCCATTTTTTTTATATATATAAGTTGATCACGTGGTTTGTCACTGAGATATCTTAATTTCTTGACAAAAAGTTCATTATTAATTATAAATAATAAGAGACAGTCTTTATTGAAGAAAAAATAGTGCCTATGGATAATATTAGCATTTCAAAATCTAAGCTACTGTGTCATAATTGTTTTAAAGAAAGCTGTAATAATTTAAAAATAAAATATTTTACTCAACTTCTATTGGTCATAAGAAACTCATTTCTTTTAAAAAATGTGTGCACTTAAACCAGCTTTTCCTGTATTGAAGTTGGAAATCGATATGATCGACGGACGACGCTGTAGCTCTACTCGAATTTCTTTATAAACAAAAGGTACCCTATTTTTCAAAGCAAAAAATGGAGAGTGATATGTGAACTTTTCGAATTGTTTTTATTACCACTTAAAAGTAGAGGTCTTGAAGAGTAGATTTTATTTGATTGAACTAAAAAATATTATTAAAAACAAAAACATTTAATTTGCATATGACCTGTTTTTAAAAACAAATTAATGTATCTCAGCAACAAAGCAACCTACTAACTCATAAAAATGATTAGATTCGGCATTGGGAAGGCTTTCTTTTAAAATAATTAACACAGTAAAAAACTTATATTTGCAAGAGATAACTGATATGCAATAAGTGACCGTTTTTGCCTTGTTTTTAGACTTTTTGGCAATAAACAATGAATGCGACAGAAGTGGACACAATTTATTGCCTACTAGAAATTTGGTGATTTCTAAAACATATATAAGTTGTACTAACTATAAACTACAAGCCTATATACTTCCCGATCTGTCCTTATTTATAACACAAAATCAACCTTTTTTTTCTCAACACACAATATTGTCTATTATGGATTATATACACATGAACACTTTAGAAAGTTATTAAGGAAATTATTATAAAAGGAAAAACTTTGAAATTAATGTTTTTTGACAAAGTAAATAATGACAATTATTAATGCCAGAAAGACATATAAAATACTGTTATTGATTTGAAAGGGATTTTTATTTCTTTTAAACTTATGAATTTACTCGCTTCTTATTAAAACAATGAACAAACATATTTAAAATTTTCTGTTATCATATATCTAGCTAAATAAACATAAAAGAGAACTACCTTTTCCACACAATTTTGCAAGCTTCACCATTTATGTCGAAACATCTAAAACAAGATTTGCAAATTCCAATGCTTCCTTCCATTGAATTTCTTGTTCTAATATGCGCTAAACTGTATTGTTCTTGTGCATTTTCTAAATTCCTAAATGGAGTTAAGAGTCATTTTTCACAAAAATATCCAGAATGGCCTAAAATGAAATTACATTTTATAATTTAATTACAATATTAAAAACTGTTATCTGGACTTTTTGCTTTGCAAATATAAATCAAACGTCTATATATATATATATATATATATATATATATATATATATATATATATATATATATATATATATATATATATATATATATATACATATATATATATATATATATATATATATATATTTATAATTGTAATAAAATAAATAAAATAATTGTAAATAAAAAATGTTTGATACTGGATTAGCATAAAAAGTAGTAATATAAAATAAAAATTTCATCTTCAAAATTATGTTACATTTTTCCCACAATAAAAAATGAAGTAGGAAACAGTTCATCAGAAGCGAAACTTCATTCAGATCACTATTTGACTAGTTAATTTTAACAAATAACCATATATAAATAGAGCAATAAAGAATTTTCATAGATAAACAGAAAATAAGAGAGAATAGTGAGCAAGTTTAAGAATTTGCTTAGAAGTACTTAAAGTCATTGAAAAATTCTTCTAGCATTCTACAGACCTGAAAAAACTTTTAAGCCTTGAGGGTATTTTCTAACCGCTTGCAAACTATTATTTACCTTATTTCTAATTATGAAGCACTTATATAAAGCAGTCTAATGATGAAGTTAAATAAAAAAGGCTTCATCAATAACACTTCTTTCAAACTCTAATTTACTTGAAGCCCTAGAGAGTTTAAATTCACCTGTTTTTATATATAATCAAAATTCTTAACACTGATCTGTGGCTTTTTAAGACGAATATAGGTACCATCAATACATCCAATTATCTTGGGAAATTGTGGGAGTCTATTAATTCCTAAAAAAAGTGCATAATTCAGTTAATATTTATGAAAAATTTAGTCAATTTTCGAAGAACAAAACCTTTCACAGCTTTGGTCAGGTTGAAAATCAAGCCTCGTGCGATCGTAGGCGAAACGTCAGATAATAATCCCAATTTCACACGGTCTAAACCCAAGAATCATGATTTTCAACTTAGTCACTTATCGTTACATTGTAATTTATTAATTCAATTACCTTATTATGAGGGTAACAAAGCAAAATTTGTGACTTTTCTACATACTAAATACCAAATTGACTTAATAAAATTAATATTATTTGTACTGACCTTGTTTTATTTCCTGTAAAATTACCGTATGAAATGCTGGTCAGAGAAATTTAAGGGGTTAATCGTATCTCTGAACAGCCTTGGCCTCGGTAGTCTCCTCTCCTGTTGAATATTTTGGGGCTCCCTTGGCTATTCATGGTCTTCTCCTCTTCTTACTTCCTGCTGCTCGTCTTCTTAGTCAAACAAAAGCAATGATAATGGCAAATGAGCCATTTTAGCCGGTAAACCACACACAAAAATAAAAAAATTGCATAAAATGCGCCTGTTGTCTTGTCAACAAGTGCTTATAAATAACTGCGATGCGCCACGCCGATTTGCCGGGAAGAGATACCGAAGAAACACGATCTTAGAACGAAGTAACTGAAGGGGCGCAATATTTAAGTCTGGTCTTTTAATTAATTATAAACACTTTTTTTAGGGCTTTCCATTTTATTTAATTTTGGTGAAAAATAATGGGTTATACGATTTCCAAAAACCCCAGCACAAGAAAGTTAGTTTAAAATCACTTATTTCAGGTTATATTTTCGATTTTAATTTGACATTTGTCACGTGAAATTAAACTATTTTTAGTGAATCGGAAAGTTTTAAGACTTTAAATACGGGTGTTAATTTTTAAGGCGCATACAGGGAATAAATCACTTAGTGCATAAGGTTTAAGAGGGTTTTAAATTTAAACCTAGGTTTAAAATTTTAAAACTTCTTAGTGCATCTGCCTGTTTATATTTAAATTCAGAAACCCATCCAAACTTCCTTCAAATATTACAAAACAAAAATTGCATCCCAACATAGAACTATATGCACTCGAAAGTGACTAACAATCTAACCTCAACAAAATGTCAGCAGAGTTTATGGAATTATTTAAAATAATATCAGGAAAACTGCCATAAGAAAGGACAAAAATAGTTTTTTTTGAATAGCAGGTAGGGAAAACGATATCTATCAAAAATAAAAGGTAAATGCTAATTCGTCATCTAAATGAAAACAGCCTGGCACAGTGCAGTAAACTTAACGGCATTATGAATCAAGGTAAAAATAAAAAGTAACTTTAGGGCTGTATTTTGTAGTGTACGAGTACAGGCAGATTACAGAATAATAAAGAAAATATTCGAGTTTGGTAGAAAATTTGCAAGGAAGTTCAACTGGGAGGGCTCCTACTATAGCAAAACCAAAAATGCAACGAACAGTAAGCTATTATTCGAAAGACATATGAGAAATACTTAATGAAAAATGATATTGTGACTCCCGAATGTGGGTATTTACAAAAATAAGGTAAAAATTAACCAAATTAGCCATAGTGAACTTAAGATGAAATTTAAACCGTGACAATCGTTATTTGATTACATTAGTTCCAAGTGGCATTAGATGGTGAAAACAACTTAAAATATCTAGCAACTGTGTGGATGGTAACAAACACACTTTTAGTTTTTACGTAAATATTATTGCATTTTAGTAATTACAAGTAAGGTATAATTTACAGATTTCCTGTCAAAGAAATTATGTATATAGATGTAAAGAAATGGGAGAAATTTGGTACGTTTAAGGGCTTAGTATATTTTGTTTACAATGATCTCGTTTTGATTCAGTTGTTTGCTTCTTTCATGTTCAATATATAATAAGTTGTTTTTCTGGACATAGAACTGTGCATAGTAGGAGTTTAAAAATTTACCACGTAAATTAATATTAATAACTGGCCTCCTGGGATGATTCAATTGAAATTGGTTAGCTGGATAATTTCAGTATCAAAAGTAATTTACTGTCATTTATTTTAACAAAAGTATCCTGTGAACATGAATAACTTTGATATAGGTAAGTATCTCACTAACATCAGGAAATAAGACAAGAACGGAATGGTATATTAAAGATTAAATCTTTCGATATTACAAAAAGAAGAGTAACGAAATCTAATATCCGAAAAACTAATACCAATACTGCTATTTAAAAGTAATTGTAACTATGTAACTGAATTTTCAGATACTGAATAAAGTAAAATTGGAAAATCATTTGGTCTTATATTACCTAAAGATTTATATGCCTATTACAACAACGAAAATAATTTGGAACAAATATATAATGACAAAATGTAATAAAACCTATTATATTTCAATTAAACTAATTTTTATTAAAAATTCAAAAAATTGTCATGCTACTCTTAAACCTGTACATAGTGATAGTTATCTTATTGTCAAAGGTCTTATTCCTTTTAATAAAAAATTGTTTATTGCTCCCTATATAAAGCTTTGCGAGTTGATATTGATATACCACATAATAAAAGTGAATAAATAATGTAATTTTTAAATATCATTTTTATCAGCTAAAATCACTATTTGTATTAATTTTCTGTATTAAATTTGTTTGTTCATTTTGGGTTGTTAATTTAAATATCAGGTGACACAATCTCAATAATCAATAAATTAAAAATAATTTAAATATATAGAGTGTCCAGTAAATACCTCCTAATTTCTCGGGAGCATACACGGAAGGTCAAATACTCCTACTTTGTCGTAGAAAAAAAAATTCTAAAATTACCCTTAACGGCTATACAGAGCCCTAAAGGAGAACCCAGCGATTTTCCTTATCGGATCTAAGTAAGTCTACCGATTTATATAATTTCATGAAATTTTAAATTTTTCTTGAGGCCATAAAGACTCATTAAACCATATTACTTTACATGTTTTGGATCATCAGAGAAGTCAGGAACGGACTTGCAGCTACATTCGTTGAGCCTAATTTTTGACAGGTGTCATTCTACAAGCCTGGAATCTGATTTATTTAATATTTTGATCATTTCTCTTTAAAAAAGCAATTATTAATTTATTTCGATAAAACGGTTTTCGAGATAAATCGGTTTTTATGCGAAAAACTCAAAAGTTTTTAATGTTAAACACAAACAGGTAAAAGTAAAATACGCAGGGTGTGCTGATATACTTTAATTTATGGGACTGTCTTACTTGTCGCAGGCAAGAAAATGTTATGCTGAAGATTTCCAGCTCAGACGTTGTCAGGTCCAGAAACCTTTCAATGGGTTGATCGGGAATCAATTAAATTACAATGTTATTAAAATACAAAAATAGTGAAAACGTTTAAATGTTATTTTAGCAAATGTTCAATATGGGCTCCATGTACTTCAATACAGTTTTTTATTCTTCGAATATTTTCCCGGTACATTGCAAATCCTATTCCGAAAATATTATGGAGTTCGTTAGAATACTGTGCTATTTTCGCTAGTAGTTCTTCTCTAGTATTTACTGGTATTAAATAAACTAGTTCCTTTAGATGTTCCCAGAAGTAGAAGTCTAAGGAATTTAGGTCTGGAAACCTTGGTGGCCATCCATCGAAAGTCAAAAATGTTAATTAAGTGTTGACGTACTATATGGTTCAAATGAGGTTAAGCACCATCATGCATGTGCCACATTTACATTCTTATATGAAAAGGTATGTCATTCCATAAATTATTTAAATTTTGCTGCAAAAATTGTAAATAAATCACATCATTGAGTGCGGGTTTTCATGAGCCCAAAATTGTAAATTGTGTGAGGTTATTACGCCATCTCTGGTAAAACCAGCCTCATTGGTAAACAAAATAAAGTTACAAAAATTTAGATTTAGGTTATGTTGCTCTATAAACCAGTTGGAGTATTGAAGTCTTCCGGGATAATCATCCGGAGACATAGCGTGCTTTTGTTCAATGTGGTGCAGGTGAAGTAACTTTTCTCTTAGATTTTCATGTACAGTCAATTTTGTAACATTACTTCGTTGCACAAGCTTTCTTACGCTGTTTGAAGGGTTGTCAGCAATACCTTACAAAATTTGTTCCTCTACGTGAGGGTCTCGTACTCTCCTGGGAGGGCGCTTATCGCCACGTCGCGGCAAAAATGCCCCTGAATAAATTATTTAAAAAATTAATTCGTTAACTCTAATACCTATTTTCTAATCATATGCCTTCGGATAATTTGAGAGCGCTTCACCGTGGATTAAATGCATATCAGCTTACTCTGTGTAAGAACATTCTTCCATTTTTTTAACTATTTTTACTTCAAGGCGGTTTTGACAAGTTCAGTCAATAGTAATTCGTTATGTAGTTATTAACAATAAAAACCTGGTTTTTAGCTGTTTGTGTTTAGCATTATTACTTTTGAGTGTTTCGTATAAAAACCAATTTAACTTGAAAGCCGCCAGTTTTATCGAAATAAATTAAGAGTAGCTTTTTTGAAGAGAAATGATCAAAATATTTAAAATATTAGTTTTCAGCTTAGTAAAATGATACCTGTCAAATATTAGGCTCAATGAGTGTTGCTGCAAGTCTATTCCCGACTTCTCTGATGATCTAAAACATCTACTGTAGTATGGTTGAATGAGTCTTTATGGCCTCTATAAAACATTAAAATTATTCAAGTCGGTTCAAAACTTAGAGGCGATAAGGTAAATTGCTGGGTAACCCTTTAGGGTTCTGTTTCTTCGTTAAAGGGTACTTTAAAAAATTTTTCTTCTATGACATAGTAGGGTTATTTTGACATTCCCTGTATGTTTCCGAGAAATTAGGAGGTGCTTACCGGACACCCTGTATCTGTTATGTTGCTTAAATTAAGAAACAAATTATTTTATGATATTCAGATAATCACTTATAACTACCATTGTCCCGAATACATTCCACTTTCCTTACCTCTATATACAATTATGGTCAAAAATCGTGCGTTTCAAAGTAATTTTATAACATTAATAAGACACCAAAAATATTTTTGAAATTTAGTTTTTTTATAAAGTTAACAACTTTAGACGTAAAACAAAATTTACCTAGGATAAATGTTCATATGACTAAACTAGAATTTTAATTAAAATCAATTAATATTATACTGGACAACAGCCAAAATATATCTGAAATAAAATTGATTAAGTCTTTCCATTTTTGGTGTAGTAAAACTGAAACTATACATATCTTTTTAATATTACTTCAAGTTTTAGAGATACGAGATATCATGCCACCCTATATATTAACAATGTAGCCGCAAGAATGCACGTTGTTATTATTATTAAAAATGTACTTTTCATACAAGATACAACAAATAAATTAAAATTTGTTGCAGACTGAATTATCGGTCCAGTTCGTATACGAAGTAAAAATGCAAATTTTCAAATATAAAAGAAGAGTTTTAACAGTGAATCAAGAAAGTTTTCTTGAGTGTATTAAGAAGTCATAGCTTAGTTAGTTCACTCTTTGATAGTTTCATGTCAAGAAAATAAATATTTTTTAGAAACATTTTTCCTGAATTTATTAAAAGGCATTGATTACTTCATTATAGGTTTCAGGTCACGGTAATTTTTTGTTGTATTTAAAAAAAATTAAAATGATACATTTACCATATAAGGAAAAAATAAGTTAATAGAAAAAAAATTTACTCCGGTGACTACACATATGAATAAATGAATGAAAGTGGTGATACTTGATCATCGTGGAACAGGCCTCGCTGGACCCTTTACAACCCAGCAGTGCTCGCATCCTCGAAAGCGTGATTTGATAAAATTTTTATAAAAAAATGGAACCGACTTCTAAAAATGTGCTAAAAAGTGAAAAATAAATAGAAATTTTTATATGAAATTGAAATTTTTTAAGCCGCCGCAAAAACGTGATTCGCATAAACAGATTAAAAATACTTTATTTGAAATTGCTTTCTTACTATAATTTGTATTAGTATTTATTTCATTTAGAAATAATTTGGCGCCGACTTCAAAAATTTCAATTTCATATAAAAATTTCTAGTTATTTTTCACTTTTTAGCACACTTTTAGAAGTCGGTTTAATTTTTTTATAAAAATTTTATTTTTCGATTTTTAGTTTTGAATTCATTATGATATTCATAAATTATTTGAACTAAGTGCTAATCGAGATTAGTGTACCTCGCAATGACTCCCAGGTGGCAAAAAAGTACCCATTTTATCCATAATTATAAGTCACCCTAAAATGAACCATTAAAAATTCTTTGATTTTAAGAGTGCTCCAAATACCAATGAAATTGTGTCAAACGAATATTTAGTCTGTCATAGTAAATCCACTATCTTAAATTTCAAATTAATTTTAGATTGGTAATATAGGCCACAAAATCTTCCAATATCGCTATTTAAAGAAAATAAATTAATTTTTTATCCACCATATTGGATACGACATTATGGCGAAAATCGGACAAAATTGATTTTTTTGTCCGCCATATTGAATTTTTTAAAAATAATTTCAGATTCTTTATGTGAGGCCCCGAAAACTTCCCCATACAAATTTTGGAGAAAATCGGACAAAATTGATTTTTTCGTCCGCCATATTGGATCTGTCATATTGAATTTTTTAAAAATTATTTTAGATTCGTCATATGCGACCCCGAAAACTCCCCTGTACCAGTTTTGGAGAAAATCGAAAAAATTGATTTTTTGTCGGCCATATTGGATCCGCCATATTGAATTTTTTTTAAATTATTTTAGATTCGTCATATGCGACCCCGAAAACTTCCCCATACCAATTTTGGAGAAAATCAGACAAAATTGATTTTTTCGTCTGCCATATTGGATCCGCCATATTGAATTTTTTTAAAATTATTTTAGATGCGTCATATGCGACCCCGAAAACTCCCCCGTGCCAATTTTGGTAAAAATCGAACAAAATTGATTTTTTCGTCCGCCATATTGATTCTTTTAAAAATAATATCAGACTCGTTATGTGCGACCACGAAAACTCCCCCATACCAATTTTGGAGAAAATCGGACTAAATTAAATCCTTTTTTCCGCCATATTGAATCCGCCATTTTGAATTTTTTAAAAATAATTTCATATTCGTTGGGTACAACCCCGAAAATTCCTCCATACTAATTTTGGAGAAAATCGGACAAAATTTATTTTTTTGGCCGCCATATTGTAAGCGCCATCTTGGGTTTTACTGCATCAATTTCAACTAAAAAAATATGGGACCACCGCAGCAACTTCCTTTACATAACGTAGAAAATTTCATTCAAATTGGAGCAGCCGTTCCAGAGTAATCGGTGTATATACATAAAAAAAATACATAGTCGACGAATTGAGAACCCCCTTCTTTAAGAAGTCGGTTAAAAAGTGATGTGAATGGCGATGTAAACTTTTATTTCGTATTTTTGACAGTAAAAGCCGTATTCTTGAATAAACAATGTTGCCCGATATGATCGTGCTAAAACAAATTAAAAATAAAATGGATGACAGATTGAATTAAGCTACCAGACCGAAAATGTCCGTAATATGCTTTGTCGCCGTTTCAGACAAAAAGTAGTTTTGATACGTCAAATTAAATTTATTTTACATTACTTAACAATCAAGAAATATAAACCAAGCCATCAGTCCAATATTTAGGTGTAAATATAGACCATAAAATTATCATAAATTGGTATTCTAGAACTGTTAAACAAAAATAAAATTTTTATAAAAAAAATAGCCGACTTCTAAAAGTGAGCTAAAAAGTGAAAAACAACTATAAATTTTGTATGTAATTGAAATTTTTGAAGTCGGCGCCAAACGAATACCTGACAAAATATGATTCGCATAAACAAATTAAAAATTCTTTATTTGTAATTGCTTTCTTGCCATAATTTGTATATATTAGAGTAGTGAACATAACCCGATCCTCTCTATCCCCCCACTCCTCGACCTTGACCTTGACCTTGCCTCACCCCTCTTTGGCCCCGCCCACATGTCCTTGTCGTTGACCTTGAAAGCGCACGTGTGCTTTGGCCTTGGCCTTGTGTTCAAGGTTGTGTGTGTGACCTTGACCTTGACCTTGGTCGAGACGACCTTGACTTTGTTGAAGGTCATCTTGGGTGTGTGACCTTGAAGATATGTTACGTGGTTGGGGTGACCTTGAATGGTTTTATATAAGGTATGGGGCAGTTTCATTCATCAGTTGGCTCTGACTTGTATAGGTAGTACATGTGTTAATATTTGACAAATCATGGCATATGTTTGTGAAAATTGCGGTTCTAAGTTTACTAATAGTTATAATATGAGACGTCATAAAAGAGAATCGTGTGCGGCGAGATTTAATGAAGTGCCTGGAGGAAAACGGCTCCGAATTGAAGAGTATACATCGACGATTCCGGTAATTAATTGCGCTACATGTAATGTAGATGTTCCAATAAATCATATGTCAGCGCATAAACGAACACAACAACATAAAAATAATTCATGTTTGCCGGTATGTCATGGTGTGCAACTCGTTGAATGTGCCTTCAAAAGAAGAATTGCAACCTATCGGGTTAGCAGTGATATGGAGCATTCCGATTACGTAATGTTCTTTGCAGACCTTAAATCCAAGGTGGTGGAACTTGTTAATAATTTATTACGTGTGCATCATGCTTTAAAAGTTAAAATGACAGCTGTTGGCGAGTACATGCTTCCATCACAAGAAATATTCAGTGAAAAATCCTTCAACACTGCTAATCAAATAATTAGTGTAGAAAGTGATTTGGATGCCGTTTACCATTCTTTCACCGAATTAATAAAAACGCAGGCGACAGAGTTCCAGGAGAAAGATTCAGGTATGGAAAAATCAAAACCCGATATATTAAATTGATTTTTATATATTATTTTTCTTGTTATAGGATGGGCTCTTGTGCGAATTTTATACTTGGAAGTTGGTATCAACAAGTATATGCCTATGGGTGGCTCATCATACATCAAGTTGCCGTGTTCTATTGAAAAGAAAGGAGCTGTCGTCAATGTGATTAACCAGGACGAATTTTGCTTTGCGTGGGCTGTAACATCAGCATTGTTTCCTCCAACGGCAGAGCCTTCACAGAAGACATCCTACCCCCATTTTTCTAGAGTGCTAAATGTAACAGGTATGGATTTTCCAGTAAAATTACGTGACATTAAAAAATTTGAGGAAATGAACAACATATCAATTAACGTATACGGTCTGGAATCTAAATATGAAAATAATGAAGTAATACATGAAGTTATTGGTCCACTGAGGTATGCGTCAAAAAAGTTGGATAGGCATGTAAATTTATTGTTAATTACAAAAGACTGTAGTAGTAAAGATGGCGGTGAACATTTTTGTGACACGACTTGTTCAAAGAGTCATTATTGTTGGATTCGGGATTTATCACGTTTAGTTTCAAGTCAAATTAGTTGTCAACAATATAAAATATATTTCTGTGATGGTTGCCTCATTTATTTTAGTACACCGTCAGCTTTAACTTTACATCAAAGCTACGATTGTAACCACATTTTCACGCAAACACCCTCAGTGGATTTAAAAATCGATAAATTTGGAAAGAGTGTGCCGGAAAATATTTTAAAATTCGAGGGTATAGAAAAGCAAATGCGCGTTCCATTCGTGGTTTATTCAGATTTCGAATCTGTTTTAAAACCCGTTGAAACGGTACAACCAAACCCACAAAATTCTTACACTGTAAAAAGTTTTAAACATGAACCATATTCTTTTGCTTATTTAATTAAATGCTCTTTTGACGACTCACTTTCGAAATTTGAGCTATTTCGGGGGAATAATGCAGCTCAAGTCTTTGTGGATCGTATCGAGTGTGATTTAAGGGCTCTATACAACACATATTTAAAAGACATTAAGCCTATGAAACCGTTAACGCCTGAAGAAAAAAGGGAGTTTAATGATGCTAAAATATGTGGTATATGTGAAGGTCCTTTTGAAGAGGGTGAGATTAAAGTACGAGACTACTTGCACACATAATTGGTGCAAAAATATTTGGTGCTGCACATTCCGTTTGTAATTTAAATTATAAATTACCCTCTTTTATCCCTATCATATTTCATAACTTAAGCGGCTACGACAGCCATTTATTTATAAAAGAGTTATGTAAATATGGGGATAAAATTGGTGTTTTGGCTCAAAGTAAGGAAAAGTACATATCATTTACCAAAAGCATTTATGTGCACGATTATTTTGATAGTAAATGTGGAAAAGTCAAGAGGAAATATTTAAAGTTGCGATTTATTGATAGTTTTAAATTTCTGTCAACGTCTTTGGAAAATTTAGGCAGCGGTTTAAACGACGACGATTTTATTGAAACGCGGAAACATTTTTCAAATATCAACCAATTTAATTTGATGCGTCAAAAGGGTGTTTTTCCCTATAGCTTTATTGACTCTATAGAAAAAATGGAAAATACATGTCTTCCAAGTAAAGATGAATTTTATGATAATTTACGGGAAGAACATATTAGCGATGAAAGCTATAGAAGAGCAAAAGAAGTATGGCGCTTGTTTGGGTGTAAAACTTTGGGGGACTATTCGGACGTGTATTTAAAATCAGATGTGTTGCTATTGTGTGATGTTTTTGAGCAATTTCGGAATAATTGTTTAAAATTCGATAAACTTGATCCAGCACATTACTATACCCTTCCAAGTTTATCATTTGATTGTATGCTACGTATGACTAAGGTAGAGTTAGAGCTCTTAACTGATATAGACATGATACATTTTTTTAAGAAAGGTATACGCGGCGGCATAAGCCAGTGTACAGAAAGGAAGCACATCGCTAATAATATTTTTTTACCAGACTATGACCCAACAAAACCTTCTTCATTTATAACATACCTTGATGCTACAAATCTATATGGTCATAGTATGTCACAAGCATTACCATATGGTGGTTTTCGATGGTTAAGCGAGCGCGAAATTCTGGATTTAAATATTATGGCTGTTGGTGATGATAGTTTACATGGCTACGTTTTGGAAGTGGATGTGCATTATCCGACTGAGTTGCATGATGCACATTCTGATCTTCCATTTCTAGTAGAAAATATCATACCGCCAACAGAAAACGCTAAATTACCGAAATTAATTCCTAATTTACAAGATAAAAAAAAATACATTGTACACTATAGAACTTTAAAACAAGCCATCGCCAACGGCTTAGTAGTAATGCAAACCCATCGAGTATTACAGTTTAAGCAATCAAAATGGCTAAAATCATATATTGATTTTAATACCAATTTACGTAACAAGGCCACCACAAAATTTGTGAAGGACACTTTTAAATTAAAAAATAACGCGATATTTGGTAAAACTATGGAAAATGTGGAAAATCGAAAGGATATAAAATTAGTAACACATTGGGAGAACAGTGTAGGCAGAAATGGAGCTAGAGCACTAATATCCCGCCCCAATTTCAATAGTAGCTCGATATTTACCAAGAACTTTGTTGCTATACATATGAATAAAGTTAAAATATTGTACAATAAACCAATTTATATCGGTTTTTCCATATTAGATATATCAAAGACTGTAATATACGATTTTTATTATAATTTTATTAAATCCAAGTTTGGCGATGATGCTTCGTTACTTTACACCGATACTGATTCGCTTATATTAAAAGTGTATACGGAAAACTTTTATCAAACTATATCAGAAAACCCCGAAAAATTTGATACATCAAATTACCCCGAAATTAATAATTTCAACATAATTAAAAGTAATTCTGTAGTTGGTAGAATGAAAGATGAGTTTCCTGGTGATCCGATAATAAGTTTTTATGGTACCGGCGCGAAGGCTTATTATGTAAAGTCCATTAATAATGAATTAAAAAAAGCCAAAGGTATCAAAAAATGTGTTATCGAGAAAGATCTTCATCAGGAAGACTACCAAAGAATTGTTGAACGGGGTGGTTTGATATTAAGAAAGATGAAGACATTTAGAAGTGAATTACATAACATTTATACCAACATAATAAATAAAGTAGCATTGTCACATAGCGATGATAAACGTTATGTAATTCCCAGTTCAACCAAAAATCTACCTTGGGGGCATGCAGACATAGATTTTTACAAAACAGACCCGGAAGAAAACTTAGCAAATTTAGTCACCGTGTTGGAATCATTTCTAAGTCAGGACAGCACGTAATCTGGAAAATCCATATTTCATTATTTGTATTGTTTTTATTATTTCTATTAAACATACAACATTAATATGTAACGATAGTATTGTAATTTTTTTTTTAAATAAAAAACATGTATTCATTACTTGATTGCTTTTTTATTGAACCTTTATTTTAAAATTATAAATATAATGAAGTGTCGACAAATAACAAACTGTAAAAGTTATTGTTGAAAAATTTGTCTAATAGTAAATTAAACGCACAGGTCTACGAGTAAATGTTTAATGTGAAACAGGTTTGCTGACAAGATCCTCCATAGTCTTTTCAATTTTCAACATTCTAGAGTTAAGTTCATCACGCAGTTCGTCTTGCCTAAGTTCATATATTGCAATAACAGTATCATCAATGTATCCTCTAAGTTCTTGACTGGTTTCAATTAATTTCTTGCGTACGTAACCTTCAAGTTGGTTTCTGAATATATCTTTAATAACAATTGTTGAGTCATGTAAAGCTTTCTGCGTATCTTGCACACACTGAGCAAGGTTATTATCAACATAATTTCGTGTGGTCGCATCGTCTCCTTCAAGAGGTTCTGCTAAATAGCACAATATTTTGCTTCCCATGTCGTAATCTCCATTAGGTGTAAGTTTAAAACCTATTCCTGAAAGACCTCGCATAAAGTTAAAATCCTTAAATTTTCTTTTGCGACCGAACTTATCAATAGTGTTTACTTCTGACATTGTTATGTGAGACTGATTTGAAACCATTAGATTTCACCCTAATATATAGTTCTATTTCATTAATAAACGGACTCTGCAGAAAAATATGGATTGCAAAACGTATTTTAGGTGATGTTTAATAAATACACGTACAGATTCATTTTACTATTGTTTTATTGAAAAAAAAAATTAAAATATAACAAAAGATTGAGTTTACTTTTTATTATTAAAAAAAATAAAAAATATAACAAACAAAAAAATTAAAAATTAAGAAATAAAACACATGTTAATTTCTTCTGTACAGGTAAGCTTCTTCTATGACCCAATTTCTTCTCTGGATGGCACGTTCATTAATGTCCTTGAACTGGTAGTAAACTAGTCCACAAAAGCCGCATTGTACAAATTTAACCCTGAAAAGGTCAATGTAGTTGAAGTCGTACGTAAGATCATTTCGCCAGCAGATACCTAGTCTTTTACAATGATGACAAGTTAAATAAAAAGCTTTTGGTATATGACTGTATGTTTTGGCTGCTTCACTAGGTTGTTCATCAGTTGGCAACATGATGTTTGAGTATGTTGTACTTTTCAATCGCTGTACTCTAATTATGTATTACTTTTTAAAATAACCTTGACAGGACCAAAAAAAAAAAATCCTTGAAAATTACAACCTCGAAAACGACCCTGACATTGACGGGTACTTTGACCTTGGCCTTTGCCTCGCATCTGACAAGTTTAGTACTATATTTATATGCTTCTTTAAAATAACCTTGACAGGGACAAAAAAAAATCCATGAAAATTACAACCTTGAAAACGACCCTGGTATTGCCGGTTACGTCGGCCTTGGCCTTGGCCTTGCATCTGATAAGTTTAAATATTATACTTAATGCATCGAACAAAAGGAATAAAGGTGGTGTAGTGGGGGAAATGGGCATAAAAGCAGACTTGCTGGCTCGAGCTCTTCACAGTTCGTCAGAACACCAAACAGTACAGTGCTAAGATAAAGTTAATAGTGTGAGTTTTAATATCGAAGATGTCGAGTGTACGGTCTCTTTTAGATGCTCTTGACGTGAGCTGCGGTTCGCAACAAGGCATGCTGGATAATATTAGTGGTTTGGAAGTGTTAAGTCCGGGGGTATTCGAGAATTGGAATGGCATGGAGCATGAAGATGCCGAAGACAGAGCCCTCAATGATGGTCGCGACGAAGAGATAGTTCAGTCGGCAGCGCAATTCCTCGAATGCTGGACGGAGGAGAAGGAGCCAAAGATCAATGTGATAAGTGATGTGGTTGTGCGAAAATCATCGCGGCCTAGGGAATCTTCTCCGAAAGCTTCTAAATTGAAAAAGCTCTTGACTATGCGGAAGTCGGAAATCGCCGATAAAAAAACATTTTATTCGGCGATTAAAGGTGTGGGACAAGGGAAGAAGAAAAAGTTTAACTTTAAGCGTCCCTCCACCCCTGTTCCATTACCCGACTTCCTGAAAACAGCACCACAAGAGCCATTGTCGGTAGAAGTTGAAGTGATAGAAGGCCCCGATGGACCAACACCACCAACGCCACCAACACCGGCCAGCGTAGAGAAGGAAATAGTGTCGGAGGTGAAGTCTTCCCCAGCGCCACTGTCGCCGATATTGGGGTGCCGGAAACCTATGAAGAAGCGGTTTAAGCGGTGTTTTGAAGGCGATGAAGTTTCCGCTGCTTCGTCGTCGTCGTCGTCGTCGTCGTCGTCGTCATCGTCTTCACCAAATGAAACCGCTTCTTCTTCGTTAATATATTCCGAGCCATCGCAACCGGAGTGGGTTGAAGACTTCACCAACTCTCAGAAGAGCAAATTAACAGACATTTATGAAATGAAAAAACGCTTAGTGAAAGAAGTGAACGCGTGTGACAGTGACATTTTAGAACTTGAAATACAATTAGAGATAAAAAAGGTGAAATCTGCGCGGTTAAAAAGACAATTAGAGGACTTTAATAAATTATGTAGTAGGTGTTAGGTAGTTGTAGATATTAGCTTTTAATTTATAGTATTAAGTTTGTAAATATATATATATATATATATATATATATATATATATATATATATATATATATATATATATATATATATATAAATTGTAGTTAATAAAAAAAAGTGTTTGATCAAATTTTTATATTTTATAATGAGAATAAAAATGACTTGAAAATTTATTTTTGTGTGTTATTTCATATAGGCCCTGTCCCACATAATATTAGGTAATAAAAAAAATAGTGAAGAATCCACTAAAACTACGCAATAGCAATAGTTGTAAATATTTTCTGATAATATTTACAAGTATGCTAAAACATGGTTCGGTTTAAGAAGTTAAGGTTCTGTCGCCAGAACTTCTAATACTTTGTATCTCAATATTGTATGTTTTTATGAAAAAAACATAAAATATTGGTTACAAAGTATTATAACCAACTAAAACTACGATCAAATTATTTTGTGGTCCTGAAAAGGACCGTTTGGTTGTAAAACATGTGACTCTTTTATTGTGTTGTGGAGTCGCACGGCCAGTCATCATCAACGGGGGTGGTGGTGGTACTGTCCTCTGTATATTCGATGATGAACCGCCAAAGTTCATCCCATCTGGGATCGTTCGACTCCCACTCCAGACAATTCTCTGTGGTAGAATCTACCACAGGGCATTGGATGGGTTGTTGTTGTTGTTGTTGTTCAGTCGCAGACATGTTGAACTAAAATGATTGTAATAAGTATTGGTGGTCGTATATATAGAGACAAATTAATGGTGGGGGGTGAAAACAAATGTCGTATTACGTATTGAGACCAAAAGTTGTTTGCGGTCTCAAATACGAACGAACGATTTAGCTGGGTTCCACCAGCACTTAAACTTTTAATACTTTGTATCTAATATTGTATATTCTATACATACAATATTAGTAACAAAGTACTAATATGTACTAAAACTACGATCAAAGTATTTTGTGGTCCTGAAAAGGACCGTTGTTGTGTGCCCTTAAAAAGGGCCAGGGAGGGTGTGGGGCTTATGGTGCCCCATCCTCGCTGGTCGACCACCAGCTTGACGAATCGCAGAGGCCTTGCGGGTCGTCGGGTGTTGGTGATGCTGGAATTTCCAGCACCGCATCTTCCGTCGAGTCCGGCTCTGGCTGCGGCGACGGAGTTTCGAGTCTTTGTAAGACCCAATCGCCCGCATCGTCTAATTCCACTAGACCCGGATCATGGTCATACACTAGCGGAATCGGCTCATCCAAGTCGTCCCAGCGTAGGACGTCAATTTCAAAATCCACCTCTTCGTCGTCGTCGAAGACTTGCAGGTCTCCAACGTTGTCGGCTACGGTGTCATCACTAAAGATGAATGAGCCTCGGCTGGCGGGTCTTTCTTCCTCCATGTTCATCGTATGAGGGTTGATGAATATATGACTGTGTAACTGGCCCAGTCTCATATATATAGAACTACCCCCACCCCACCAACGGATTCTAAATGTTATGTATTGGTGAGAGCTTATAGAATTATTGATTTTTTCAAAAACTTTAAATAAGGAATTAGATTTGTTTTTTTTTTTTTTTTTGTTTAGACAATAAGACTTATTCTTAATATTTTGTGAAGAATACATTACAAAAAAAATAATAGAAACCTTGTTTGGACTGTTAACATTTTCATAGGTTCTCAAGCATATAACTTGGCACTTAAGCTACGAGACAAATCGTCGTTAAACGAATATCTCGCCCCATAAGTGACGATTACTAAACTACGATCAAAATATAATGTGGTCCTGAAAAGGACCGTTTTTGTGGCCCTAAAAGGGCCTGGGGGGAGGATGGGGTGCCTACCGTGGAGTAATACCCAACGATATTAACACCGACCTAGGTGCAGCCCTTGGTCTTCTCATTGGCGGCACCGTAGCCGTCGCTGGTGGTGTCGGCGTTGCAGGCGGTGCCGAAGGTGCCGCTCCTGGTGCGGTACCCCCGCACTCCTCACGCTTGCATATTTTGCCGGGCGCGAATGGCCTGACAATGCCAATGATCCTTTTTGGTGTATCTTCCATCTTGCCGATCGAATGTGTAATGATGAAATAATTCTAATATCGGCCTCTATATACATTCAAAAAGTTGGAGGGGGTAACGTGGAGTGCATATATGCATTATATAAGTTTGAGAATAATATGATTTTATAACTCACCGTATCTCTGTTATGGACACAAACTACCCCCCTCCACTTTTCTAGCATATACTTAGGAAAAAAAAAACCTCCCCTACAACTTCCATATACTCCCGTTCGGCGGCTCTAGCCTCCTAACTCGAGAATTTCAATTTTTTCGTCTAAATTTTTTTTCATTTTTAAGATTTTCCAAATTTTTTTTTCACCATTGTATTCTACTCAAAATTCTAGGTAATTAAAGTGCTTTTATTTTTTCTCTATCTTGAATGGTTCTCGAGCTACAGCGCTTTAAAGAATTCAAATTACTAACTTTCTATAACCCTTTTTTTCAAATTTCATTTTTTCGAATTTTCAAAAATACTACAATATGTAGAAAAAATTCTCTCTTTAATTTCCCAATACCGTTTTTCTCTAAATCTTCAACTTTAGCGCGTATTCAGCATTTTCAAAAAAAAAAAAAATTATATTTTTTTTACACCATCGCATTTTCCGCAAAATTTTGGGCTATCGAAGTGCTTTTATTTTTTTTCTATCTTGAGCGGTTCCCGATCTACAGCGCTTTAAAAAATCCAAATTACTAACTTACTATAACCCTTTTCTTAAAATTTCATCTTTCCGAATTTTGAAAAATACTACCATATGTAGAAAAGAATTCTCTTTCTAATTTCCTAATATAATTTTGCTCCAAAACTTCAACTTTGGCGCGTATTCACCATTTTTCAATTTTTTTTTGAAAATTTTTTTTTTTACGTTTTTACTATCGAGAAAAATGATTGCTTAATTCGAACAAGGTATGACCTTCCACCGAATTCATATATGCTCCGGAAATTATATTACAATCTACGCGTATGATGTGTACTTTCATTATTTCCACCATCTCGGTTGATTCGTGCTTTTTGTCTCTTTTTAACACTGTATGATTAAATCCTAACATTTTACCGATACTCGCCTCTCCCCGGAAATCTATAGTATATTGGGATTTCAGTTCACATTTCAGCGTATTATTATTAGCGACCAAGTAAAAGATTCCATCGTTCTTTTCTTCAGTTGAAATCCTCAAAGCCTCCGACATAGCTTTACCTATCTCATCTATTTCATAGGCCCCAGGTGGAATCTGCAATTGTATCGACTCGGTGGTGTAACCCTCCTTCATGTAGGCAAACTTATTGTTGCTTTCGTCCACATTAAAAATTGAATTGTATGTGTAAAATCCCAGCAATGCCAGACCATATTTGTTTTCTCTATTTAATTCGACTGGTGGATAAAAATCGGCGCTTAAGACGCTCGAGTGTCCTGTTAGTGTGAACGTATAAGACATGACTAACCATTAAAACATCACACATCTTGGTTTTATTCTTAGCGGCAACATTTAAAAAGATTCATCTTCACATCTTTTCTCACTGCATTAGATAGTGCTATGCTATTTTCTGCTTTTATGCGCACATCGCTGATTTTGCAATAACAACAAAATATTTTTCTAGCCGTAAGATCCTCATCAGCCGTAACCTCGTTTAAATTGCTGCTGCTGAAATAATGTTTGCAACCGCACTGATATTTTAATATATCCATATCGCTTTTGAGGTGCTCGGGCAACTTTTCCCAAACGAATGGAATTTCATTTGGGGCTAATGCAATCATTACTTCCTTGGGCATGTTTTCTAACTGTTTCACGGTCATTTTCCTTAATCCACCGGCTAGATGAAATGCTTTCAGTGATTGCAACATTTTAGTATAGTTATTGCGATCCATTTGCGGTGTTAATGGTGACGATGATGATGATGACATCTTTTACGCTGATGATTCTACAAGAAACTTTAAGCACAAATGTCCACACCAGACTGTTCCAAAATCCTGCTGACGATCGTATGTATAGTAAATAATTTTTGATGGTTCCGATCTCGTTTGTAGATATCGTATCAATTCGATCGGTGGGGGTAAATCGCCGAAGCTGTCATAATATGTTACTTTAGAATTATTTTTTCTATAAGCTACCCAATGAGTCCCTGCACCACGCGTACTATCCAAATTCACTATTGCTGCTTCGTAACGTCGAGGACCTTGTCTAGGTAATAAATCCCTCATATAAACGCCTCGAAAGTGTCCTATTCTTTTCTTTTTGGCATATTTTTCTATATCGATGTTAGATAGTGGTCTTCGAGGTAGGGATTCAATTAGTTTTTTGATCTACGATTTAAAAATAATCCCATACCTTTACGATATGGCTTTAGAAACAAACCATTTCCTTTCGATTTTAAATACAGGCCGGCACCGGTTTTATCTTCGCTGCTTTTTTTTACTGCTTTTATGGCGCGCACAATTCCCGCTGCCCCACCGGCTAATGAACCCAAAGCTGATAACCCGGCAAAAATTGGTATTAATGGTAATATTCCACCAGTTTTAGGAATCGGTATTATTCTCGGTGTACGAACCTTCCTTTTGCCACCTGCCGCTTTTACCGATCTACGTGCTGCCGACAGAGCTATTTTAGATGCATTCATGACATTTTTTTCCAACACATTTTTACTTCCGGCTTTTAATAATTCCCTTCGAACTGCTTGTCGAATAGCTGTTCCGAAACTGGCTTTCCGAACATGTCGATTTTTATTAACACCTTTCCTTTTTGTATGACGTGTGCCTTTACTAGATGTTTTTTTTTGTTGATAATGATGATGGTACACCCATACCAAAACGCTTTCATAATATTTGTAACTAACCAAGCTGCTGTTTTTTCACCTAAACTGGAATCTTTCGATTTTACTCTATTCCAAGCACTTTGTTCGAGCTCGTAATCCGCTCGATGTCTCGCACTTATGTTGTCTTTATTATGTAAATAGGCTAAATCGTGTTTTTTGCATGCGGCATCCAAAGGATTAATGCCTGGATCACCTCTTGTTACACGTTTTATTACTTTTGTTCCGGGTCCGCAATATTGATAACCAGGAATGTGTACCTCGAATGGTAATTTATTTATTAACGAATTCACAATACCGTATCCAGTTTTGTTGGAAACGTGAGACCGTCCACTTCGTTTGACGCTCGGCATCTGAATGACAGTTTTTGTGAAAAATTGCCTATAAAATATCAAATTTTCCTAAGATGCGCGTTATCGATCTTAAACAAAAACTTCCTATTGACAATCTCGATGAAAAAGTCGGACTTGGATTTGAAAAGAAGATAATGAAGAGACACGGTCCTCTACTTCCTTCCTCTATTCGCGGCCTGTTAATTGGTCCATCCAATTGTGGAAAAACTAATGTCATGATTTCGCTGCTTACACACCCCCTTTAGCTACGGTTCGAAAATGTCTATATTTACTCGAAATCTCTGTATCAACCGAAATATGAATATTTAAGGAAAATTTTAGCGCCCATCAAAGGTTTAGGCTACTATGCCTTTAGTGATTCCAGTAATATTGTGGAACCGTCCGATGCAAAACCAAACTCTATATTTATCTTTGATGATGTTATATGTGAAAAACAAGATGTTATAAGATCGTACTTTAGCATGGGACGTCATAAAAATATCGACTCCTTTTACCTAGCGCAAACATATTCGCGAGTGCCTAAACAGCTTGTGCGAGACAACGCCAATTTTATTATTATGTTTAAACAAGATGAGTTGAATATGAAACACATATTTTCCGACCACGTTTCACCGGATCTAACTTTTACTCAATTTCAAGAAATGTGCTCAAAATGTTGGGATAATAAGTATGGATTTTTAGTAATTGATAAAGACAGTGATGTGAAATCGGGAAGATACCGCAAAGGATTTGATAGCTATATATTACTGTAATAATAAGAGAAAACGCTCATTTGATTGTTGAAACGTCCTTTGTTAACATCATGAATAACGCGATCGACTTAAAACGTAAACTAGTGGAAGCTACCAATGCCGTCAGAAAAAAATTTAAACAAATTAAAGCGGCTAAAGAGTTTAATGTTGTGGAATTGGAAAAGTTTTACGAACCCATTTCTAAGCCGTTGACAACTATATCTGATGTGGTTAAGCAACGTCAGCAGCAGCAGCAGCAGCAACAACAACAGCAACAACATTATCCAGCTACAAAGTCACATAGTCTCAGTACATCAGTGCAGTCGACTCAAATATCAGGTTTTCCCCAACCTACACATTCCTTTCAAACCTCCACACCTATTTAGCAGCAGCAGCAGCATCGCATTTCAAAAGAAGATATTAGCCAATCGGTGTTTGATACACCCTCGACATCAACTAATACATCTCTCGCATCCGCTGACACCACAACTTCCGATACTTTAAACGCACACCTGAAAGGATTACGTTCGAAACCATCTCTATACGATACTGTATATGGTGTACGTTTAGGTTCAAAAACAGATTATAACAAAAATTTTATTGGTAATTTAGAGGTGCGTTTTCGAAATGGAAATATTGTGTTATACAGAAAAGGGAAAAATATTGCAGAATATGGTGGATCACCGGCACTTTATGATTTGTTATTTCTTAAAACACCCCCAAGTGTAGGCAAGGAACAACAACAATTAAGTGATAATGTACTTTCAACGTACAAGGAAATTTTGGAATCAACGAGTGCTGTCTACAACAATTTTAAAAAAAGTGATGGTTTACGGGAGACCAGATGGAACAAATATTTACGAATTATTAAACCTCTGATAATGGGCACAAAATTAGGTGGTACTATTACAAGAAAAAATCTCTCGGAAAAACTACAGTTACCCACAAAAAAGAAATTATCTTCGAAAAAATTTCAATATGTCTACTGGAACAAAGCTAAAGAGTTGGTGGATCGTTTACGTTTGTTGTGGAGTTCCAAAATGGCCAGTCACACTGGACACGAAAATGAAATTATGTCAATCATAGAGGAATTACGAGAAGAAGATATAATATATTAAGCTCAATATTTAATGATATTATTCAGTTCTTCCTTCGATCTGAAACCTTTAATATTACTAATAATATGGAGCCCAGTCTAGAAAAAATCAAGATTGTTAATGAACTACATAGAACGGCTAGAAAAAATTTTGTAAGACGACGCACGATAATAAAAGGATACAGAGATTTGTGGCAAATTGATTTGGCTGAAATGCAACAGTATGCTGATGAAAACGATGGTTATCGTTATATTTTGGTCTGTATAAATTGTTACTCGAAATTTGTCTATACCAAAGCCATAAAAAACAAGACTGGTATAGAAGTTACTAATGCGATGAAAAGCATCATTGAAGAGGCATCATATACACCAACAAATCTGCAAAGTGATCAAGGAAAGGAGTTCTATAATACAAACTTTCAAGCCCTGATGAAAAAATATAATATAAATCATTATTCCACTTACAGCACAAAGAAAGCTGCAATTGTTGAGCGAGTCATAAGGACTTTAAAAAATAATTTATATAAACAATTCTCGACAAGAGGATCTTACAAATGGATACATATATTATCGGCAGTAACAAAAACCTATAACCATTCGAAACATCGCACCATTGGAATGAAGCCTGCAGACGTGCAAGAAAAAAACCCAAATTAAAGCATATGATTATTTAAAAATTGTACCTAAAAAATTTAAGTTTTCCATGGGTGACATTGTGCGTATTAGCAAGTACAAAAGCTTATTCGAGAAAGGATATACGCCCTCTTGGTCACCTGAATTGTTTAAAGTTGTAAAAGTTAACGTTACAAATCCACCTACATACTTATTGGAATCGTTAGAAGATCAGCCTATAAGAGGGTGTTTTTACGAATCAGAACTACAAAAAACAAGCAGTCCTGGCGTTTATCTAGTAGAAAAGGTCCTTAGACAACGCAAGAAAAATCACATCGATCAATTATTTGTCAAATGGCTAGGATTTCCCAACCACTTCAACTCTTGGATAGATAAAGCTAATATTGTTTAAATAACATATTGTATGACTATATTTTTTATTTAAAATGTAAAATAAATAAACAATATATTGTAAAATAAAGTTTTTTATTTCAATCTTCATCATTAAAAACAATGACAATAAAACATCATACACATAAATAACATTTCAATATTCTTGGAGGGAAGGTCCAATTCACCGACGACTACGACGTTATCTTCAAGGCTATGCCACTCGGAGTGCGTTCTCCTATTCTTTAACCTGCTTTCCCTTTTTTTAGATTTTTTTTGAAGTCGAGCCGTACGACAGTGCGCTTAATGAGTCATTTAAAGGCTGATGATAGAGTATTTTCTGCATAACTTCAATTTTTGTTTTAAGCTCACTATTATTTTTGTATATCATGGGGAGGACATCCTTGTTAAATATGTCACATATTACAACTGGAAAATTGTAAAACTTTCTATTAACAAAATGTTTTGTCACAGCATCGTCATCATCTTTAGGTTCGCCTAAGTTGGTTATGATTTTTCCACCCATATCATACTGCCCATCCGCTGTAAGTTTAAAACCAATCCCTTGTGGCCCAGATAATATATGATATTTTTCATTATATTTCTGACGGCCAAATTTATCAATTGTGTTGTTTCCTCGACTCATTTTCAATCTTTACTAAACTATTTTATTTTTATTTGCCCTACTTATATTAAACATTTCAGCTGAGAAAAAGAAACACTGACTATGATCTACTGGGTTGGTATGTTTATAAAAGAAATAAAATAAAACTGTGATTGTAACAGATATTTATTTACAGTTATTTAATTGCACAAATACAAAAATTATAAAAAATTAATTTTCCATGTCTTCGTTTTCGTTGCTCAAAATTCTATCCCATCCGACACTATTTCGATCATCAACGTCTTGGGCTGTTGCTGTTGCAGAAACCAATTTATATTTTGCAGCAAGCTCACCTGGTAAATGTGGAATATTGACGAGGTATTCTTTTAATTCTTCTTCAACCATTTCAGCACAAAATGTATCCATGTCTATGGAACCATATAAAAATTTGTCGCACAAGTGTGCCCCAGCCATAAAATTGATTGTATCCCTGATCTCGTTCTTATATTGATCTTTGGTTACATCAATATGCGACCAATCATTTACGCTATCTAACATATCGTGAGCCCTATTTCTTAATTCTCTCCCCAACCAAAATATGTATCTATCTACACATTTGTTGGCGGTCGTCGTCGTCGTCGCATCAGCAGACATCTTTAACAGAAATAATGAACACGCGTAAGTATTCTGACATGTGCAACTATATTTTAAATTTAATTACATCCTTTTTTTCAAACAATTTACATACAATTTACTCCAATGAGCCAAAAGGTAATAATGTTCGAGTATTGTTTCCAAAAACTCTAGTGCCCTGCCCCAAATAAGTTAGAGTGTATTTATCTTTAGTTTTACTCATAATATCTACAATATCGTCAGATAGTGTTTCGGCCACACGTTTTGGCAAAAAAGTCTCAAATGTGCTATTATCACCGTCATCGTGTAAAGCCACTAAAAGAGTTTTACCAAATCGTGTAGTCATTGAAACCATCTTTACAATTTTATACACTTTGCCTACAATCATTTCGGTAACCTTTTTTCTCTCTAAAACCTCGAAATCTTTGCTAACCATTTCATTAATTTCATCTAGAGTTTCTTTTGCAATACTCATTATTGAAAAAATGGTATATAAATCCAAAAATTACCGTGAATATAAAAGCACTTTCAGAACACTACACGAACACAATATTTGATGTTTATGCCACTGATATCTGCGACTGTTTGAAGTCACTTCTTTTCCCACGAACCTTTATAGCGAGGTTTCAAGGTCGAATTGTAACAATGGTGGGGGTAGCTTAACGATAGAAATAGTGGGAGGAGTATTCAAGGTCAAATGACGTCACACATTTAAATTGGTATAAGGATAACTTCAAAGACAAAATATAATGAAACAAATAACTACATTTTATGTACTTTATTGATTGATTTTTTTCTGCCATTCTTCTATACGTGTAACATTATCACCTAAACCTAATTTCCTTAATTTGTTCAATAATAACTGTTTGTTTTTATTTCTTAGAAAATTCTTACAAACTATACTAGCTAAAAGACACACTTCGACATGGTCCATATACTTAAAAAATACACTAAAGTCCTGAGCCTCCGAATCTTGCATTTCATATGCGTAAAATTCCGAACAGGCTGCCGAAATTAGAAATTCTTCGTACATTTCTCGCACTAAACTTTCCATATTAACTACTACTACGTTAAACTTAAGTCCTACACTCTAATTTCATCTAACACAACCGGATCTGCAATGAACCTAATCAGTTTTTCCAAACAGTCACTAAACCCCAACTTTTTTATCTCACGAACAAAGTCTTGTAAATTTATTGTTTTGCTGCAATATTTACGACATGCATTCGCAGCCTTTTCATATTCATAAGCCAAATCACAATAGCGCGACGCCCATTCTGCTCGACTTTTCATTGCATCATTGAAATAATTACTAGCCGTTTCAGTGAACTCATCACCCAATTTTTTTACTGTCTCTTGCAAAGCACTGTTCATATTATTCACTCATTTTTTACATTCACGACACTTTTTTATTGCTGGTGGTGGCCCATCTATATAATGACGATATATTTGTTCATAGTGAATGTAACAGGGTAAGCTTAACTGTAGTTCCTTGTCACACCGATATGGCGCTGGCAACTTATCCCAAATTTGCCGTAAACTCAGCGTATCAACGCAAGTTTTTAAATATTCGAGAGGAAAAAATGCTAGATCCTTCTCTTCAAAATCACATAAACTTTTTAAATTACTCTGATATAAACAAATTACTCTGCCGACTTGCTCTATAATTTTTTCTTTAGATAGTTCCGTATCTGACATTTCACACTAAATGAATGCAAATAGACTCACACAATTTATAGAACAATTTGCAAGGTCAAAATCATTTCAAGATCATCCCACACTATTACAATGCACAAATAACTACTTCAAGGTCACACACCCAAGATGACCTCCAACAAAGTCAAGGTCGTCTCGACCAAGGTCATGGTCAAGGTCACACACACAACCTTGAACACAAGGTCAAGGCCAAAGCACACGTGCACTTTCAAGGTCAATGACAAGGACATGTGGGCGGGGCCAAGGAGGGGTGAGGCACGGTCAAGGTCAAGGTCGAGGAGTGGGGGGATAGAGAGGATCGGGTTATGTTCACTACTTATTAGAAGTTATTTATTTCATTTAGAAATAACTTGGCGCAGACATCAAAAATTTCAATTTAATATAAAAATTTATAGTTATTTTTCACTTTTTAGCGCACTTTTAAAAGTCGGTTCAATTTTTTTTATAAAAATTTTATTTTTTAGTTTTGAATTAATTAGGATATCCATAAATTATTTGAACTAAGTGTTAATCGAGATTAGTGAACCTCGTAATGACTCCAAGGTGGCAAAAAAGTACCCATTTTATCCAAAGTTGTAATTACCCTAAAATGAACCACTAAAAATTCTTTGATTCTTCGAGTTCTCCAAATACCAGTAAAATTGTGTCAAACAAATATTTAGTCTGTCATAGTAAGTCCACTATCTTAAATTTCAAATTAACTTTGGATTGGTAATACAGGCCCCAATACCTTCGAGTATCGATATTTAAAGAACTTGAGACGTAAATCTCTTAGCCCGATATATTTTATAATGCATATTGAGTTAGTATACGCCCCAAGAAACCCGCAATATCAATTTTAGATACGTAAAATTTTCAGTCCCGCATATTGTATTTTATCAACCATTAGGTTGATAAGATACAATATTAAGTTAATTTTCTACAACTATTAAGTTGTAAAAAATTAATTTCCTATTCGTAATTCACGACCCCGAAGACCCCTAATACAAATCTGAAAAAATTCGAATAAGTTAAAATTTAAACCCGCCACATTGGATTCGACAGATTGAATTTCAAAAAAATAATTTTAATGTCTTAACCTAATCTAAATCTAAACTCTTCAAAGCCCCCTAGTACCAAGTTTGGATGAAATCCGGAAATTTTAAATTTCTAGACCGTCATATTGCATCTGATATATTATATTTTCTTAAAATAATTTTATATCCGCTATTTACATCCTTAAAAACAATTCAATCCCACCTTTGAACAAAATCGAAAAATGTAAAATTTTTAGTTCGCTATATTGGATTCGCTATATTGAATCCTGAAAAAATACTTTTAAATTCATAATTTACACCTTCAAGAACCCCCTATATCAGTGTTGGAGATAATCGAAAAATGTAAAATTTTTAGGACGCAATATTGAATCTGCCAGATTGAATTTTCCAAAAAATATTTTAAATTCGTAATTAAAACTAACAACAGTAATTACAACTCTACGTAGTATAACTAAAAGCAATCATCCCAATCCACTATGTAAACCATCCTATCAGTTACTGTATGAATTCAGAAAACATCCAGTCTCTTACTGCAAAACTTTCTGTCCTGACAACTAAGTTTGAAAGAAACCGTGAAACGACCAATCATAGAGGATCTATGTAATATCAGGGACCCAAACCAAAGGCCAGATAGAAACGTCCATTAACGATGCTGGCAGATCTCACATTCAACTATTAATATATATATATATATATATATATATATATATATATATATATATATATATATATATATATATATATATATTGTAAAGATTTGTAGAGTTTGAAAATCAAATGTACAATAAATAAAGTTTTTATGCTTAAGGACCTCGTTCGTTGCTCTATAGGATTCATAATTATATGTTCCAATAAATTATAATCTTAATAATATTTATTTAATTGTAGTGTAGTATAGTGTTTAACGCAGCCTAATTAAGTGAAGTGCTGTAGTTAACATTATTTAGATATAAAATTTGGTACTTATTTAAATAAAAGTTTCAAATATCTTGCAAATTGTTATTTCTCAGTTTTATTGTGGGTTGTTTAGTGAAAAGAATTATGTTAGACTTAACTGTTTAAAACTAAGATACTCGGCTGTTATGGGCATATTGACACAAGTATTCATGTTAAATGCATAAACAGAACTACCCGTAGAAAAATATTTTTAAATAGTACGCTCATGCTATTGAGTTATGAACAAAATCTCCTGTAATATTTCTGTATGTCTGTAATCTCAAATTTACTTGCTAAGGATATCGGGGTACCACCTAATTAACATTTCAACTGTTTATTCAAAAAATAAAACGTCTTAAAGAAGCGGTTCGTCAACATATTGCTTTTTTTAATCACGAGTTATTTTTAACAACCAAAAAAAAACGCATGTTCAGTAACCCCTTTCAATTTCGCTTGCTTTCTATCGGGCGAACAGGGATATGAATGATCAACGAGTCAAAAATATAAATTCGCCTTTTTTTCAGGGAATGTGACCGTTCACTTCACGTTCCCCATTTCTAGTATAAGGTCCCTGAGCTGTAGGTCATTAGAGGACGATCGCCTTTGCGAATCCACTAGGCATATAAGAATCAGTTTTTTAACTTAAGCTTTGATTGAAAACTAATCTAAATCTGGCTAATAAAGAGCAACCACGCAGCATTAAAAGCGTAGGCAAAATTTTTAAGAATTTCTAGGTATTAACTGAATAATGACATAAAAATAAATTTTGTATTAATTTCTTGTGATATGTATATATTTTTTGGTCTAGCTTAATAATATTTAACACCATCCACTAATATGATAGTTCATACATTCGTTGGCGGCCTTTGCATTCGTGATACTAACACCGTTCAATGTAATGTCGGAACAGGCTCCTGAAGCACATCGTATAGTAAAAGCAGATGAAAATTTTCCATTCATTGATCCAATAACGCTGTTGAAATGAACTTCGGAAATTGGAACATTTCCTACTGGATTTCCAGTTGATCCCTGTTGGGCATTGGAGAAGTCCTGTTGGATCATTATACCATAGTCAGAAGGGCCTAAAAAATTAATTATCTTTAAACATCTAATCATTTTTTGTCGTTTTTCATTTTTATTTAAATTATTTTTTATGATAAAATTGTTTCCAAAAATCTTTACATCTTGTAATTACGTTCACGTTCACTGCTTCACATTTTTTTTAATAATTAAAAATAAACAGATATTACTAGTAAAAACTGTACTCCCAAGTCTAATTTTTTTTTCATAGACTAATAAAACTTCAGGTAACATTTTCTGTTAATAACTAAACATTGCGATATCTTCGTCAATAGTAACATACTATATAATCAATTAGATATAAGAATAATTTCATTTGAAGTTCTTACCACTAAAAGTAATATTGTGATAGACTACGTTTGTAACACGTCCTTTACCACCATCATTGCAAGTTAAAATATGAAGGCCATACATTCCATCATACAACTGGGAGTTTAGAAAAGTAATGTTGTTGACGATGTTTTGATTTTCATCGGTGGTGGACATACCAGTAGCGATGTCAAATCCATGACTTCCCTCACAGTGTAAGTGTTCGAAGTGCATGTGTGCTCCGTTGTTAATAGCTACACAATCATCTTGATTGTAAATAACTGACTTTTGAATGGTCACATATTGACTTTTTGCAATATCAAAACCATCTGTATTGTGTCCTTCTTTACCTGAAGGGGCAGTACCCTAAAATTTATATAAAAACCGACTATAAAAAAATGTAAAAAAACAATAAATTACGGCATTCGCTATATTTTATTGTTTAACGTCTAACATAGATAAAACTGTAAGAAACTTACAGGAGCACCAGCTTTATTATCAATCAAGAAGTTCTCGAGATGAACGTTGTTTGATCCATCAATAGCGACGCATCTTTCAGGGCAGTTCTTAAGATGTAAACCATTGAAAATAGAACCACCGGTAACTTTAAGATACAAGAAAGCAGGTTTAGCTGAACCAGCACCTCCTTTTCCATCCCAGTAGAGTTCTCCATGTCCATGAAGTTCATGGGCTATAAAAAATATTTTTTCGTAAAATAAATGGTTGTAAATAAAATATTTTGGCTTTGTCAGAGCTAATATGATTTAAAACTATCTTTTATGATTAAACATCAGGTCTAAGAACCGTATAGAGACATAGATTTTTAGTAACTTCGTCGATTAATTAATGGACTAATTACCACAATACTTACTTCAGTATTAACTGGTAATAAAGGAGTTAATTATAAATCGATCAACTTTTGAGAATAAGATTCTTTTCAAATTGAAAAAATATTTGCATAGGTAGTGTGAAGATTAAAGTCAGACTATTTGGCCGGAAATCATTGTCAATATTCATTTCATGAAGTTCGGTTTTTTAAAAGTTTTTTATCTGATTAAACATTATTTTACGAAACTATATTTGGCTTAATAATTTGCTTCTCTAAAATCTTCAATTATTTTATCCTAAAATTATTCTTAATAAAACTTACTATCGGTTCCTTCTACATGAATGTTATTTCCAGTAATTTCCATTAGGTATCCATTAACAGCTTTATGGGCGAATGATACTTGACCAGTAAAGGTGAGCTTGGTTCCTTGTTTTAAATTCATAATCAATGGTTGGTTAGCGGCAGGTACTGTCAAACCACCAAAGGTGATGGTAGTACATGACGCTACTACACTGGCAACATCATTTACGCTGGTTATGGTACAAGCATCAAGTGTTGGTTCTACAGTGTGATTTAAACGAGCATAACCTGGAGCTGACGATGGACGTTTTCGAAGTGCAGATGCTCCCCAGACTATAAGAAGGATGGTAAGAGAGATTTTTACGATATACATTTTTCCCTAGCAAAATAATTTTGATGAATAATTATAACGTGATTATAAATTCACTATTTATATTCGAAAAAAAAAATTGAACCCTGATAACTATGTTTTAAAGTGTTTACTTAATGAGGTGTTTACTAAGGAACTATGTCTATACTTGATATATTATTACATAATTTATCGAACAGCATCAGTTAGAAATCACGATCGCAATTTTATCAAAAAATATACTAGAGACAAAACTTAATAGATTTATGGATTTTATTTATTTTTAGTTTAAAAATCCTAATTAGCCCCTGATTATGCAGAGGTTTGCTTACCTGTTCAAAGGTCAACTTGAAAAGGACAAAAACGTTACGTAAATTTGTTCTTAACATTGCGACCAAAACTACACTTTGTTAGTTTTATTTTGATGGGTACATAGACTAAATATTCATTAAAGCTACAAAGTTTAGTCTCAAAAATGGTAAACTTATAATTGTAAAACGTAAACATAACCCAACATTTTTGATCATAACTACTAAAAAATTTTCAACTGACCATGAACAGGATCAAAAATCGAGAATCTATTTAGCCCCCGAAACAGAGAAATAGCAGCTTCCGCTCTGAATAATCACTTCAAGCCTTGAATCTATCTGAATCAGAGAGTAACAACTATCAAAGGACTCAAAAATGCCAGCAGAGCCAGCATTAAACACCAGTGAGTCTAAACCACATTCGTTATCTTTCATATGATATTTACAGGTCGTTATATAAAACATTACTAGGGAATGTTTTTTGAATACATTTACTTTGTGTTTAATAAAGATGTTATTGTCAGCTAGCCTTGAAACATATTTAAGAATATCATACTTTTGCAACGTTCTGATAATACATTGTTCTGCTACCTTAAGAGCCAATAATCTTTCATAAAAATTAATCGAGGTTTGTAAATCATACGTTGCGATTCCAACTATCATGTAATAATGAAACAAAATCTCATTGCAGCTCCTTAGATTGGAAAATAGTCGCCAAATTATTTAAGATCATTGACTATTATTAATTTTCATTTACTAATGCTTTAAATAAAAAATTTACACATTCATTGCTACCCTGGTATTTTCACGTCAAAATATAACAGTTAAGTGAGAAGAAATTCAATAATAAAATATTTCTACATTAATAAATGTTAAAGCTGAATCACCAGAGTCCAGTTGAAAGTTAATAACCTTGTCAGTGAGCAAAAATGCTAGGCTAACCCTTTTTCCGGAGAGTAAAGATGGATTATTCAGAGCCACTGCATCTGTAGCAATGTCGAATAAGAAACCTTCCATGATATCGTTTAGAACTAGCTCCCAACTTCACTCCGATAGACACGCATATAAAAAAATACATGCGCAAATGAACATGTGGGTCAAATAAAATTCGTTAATAAGTAATAATAATAAAAAACCTTTATTGAATATATAACGGTATTACTGTAGCATAACGCTAGATATATTATAAATAAAATTATCAAGTTCAAAATAGTTACACAATTTTCAACTTCAAATAACTACAAAATTTCCATCTTTAAAAAAAAAACTACAAATTTCTTCAGAGTTGAAACTTAAAACTTTATAACTATTAAACCGTGGGATGATTTAAAACAAGAGAGAAAATAAATTGAAATAGTAGATTAGTTTCAATAAATTATAATAAAAAAAAAAGATAATTATAAACATGACGCAATTCCTTTATGTTTCATGATCATGGAATAGAATGCAGAAAAATTGTGCAACGCCATATAAAAAATAAAGGAATAAAGTTAATTTACAAAATTAATTGGGTTGTTACCATTAAAATACAAAAAAAAAATAAAATAAGACTTACAAGGAAAGTACTTGAAGTGTCCGGCTCCGATTTTAATGAAACGAAAACATGTTGTAGAGAATACAAAAATGAAAGACACTTATTACTTTTTATTTGCGGAGATTCATTATGTCGGTGTGAAAACTGCCCCTAAAGTTCGCCCTAAAAACAGAATTTTTGAAATATCGCAGGTTCTAAGTGAAATATTTTTACAAAACAAATTGAAAGTTACTTGTTAGTTCAAAATGAACTTAATCTATGGTATTTCCGCTCTCAAGGATATCATCCCTTATATATCCATATATTTATGCACGTAATTTAATTCTAAAAATTACGAAACCTAATGGAATTGTTTAAAAATATTTTTTCAGGAATACCATAAGTAACTTAAGTGGACGGATTTTGGAGTTTCTAAAAATAAACCAGTAAATAGGGTGAGCCACCCTAAAATACGTTTTTCTTAAATTTCAAATTCTATTTAAGACATCTTTACAAAACAAAATGGAAATTACTTGTTATTTGAAAAGATGTTGAATTATGGGATTTTCACCCCCAAAGATATCATCCCTTATACCTTATAACGGTACACCATCCATTAGCGCACGTAACTTAATTCTAAAAGTTAACGAAATTTAATAAAATTGTTTCAAAATATTTTTTTCACAAATACCATATCTCAAGTTGACCTGTTTTGGGGTTTCAAAAAGTGAAGTAGTAAAAGAGCGTGTGACCCCCAAATATATATTTTTTTCAATCTCAAATTCTAATTGAGATATCTTTACAAAACAAAGTGGGAATTACTTGTTAGTTGAAATAAGGTTATACCATGTTGTTTTAACCCTTACTTTTTATGAGGGTTAATCTTGTAATTCATTTACAAAATTCAATTCTTGATATTACGAAATTAAACCAAATATGTTGAAAATATTTTTTTACGAATACAAAAAGTAACTTAAGTTGATATGTTTCGAGGTGTCTGCAAAATAAACTAGTACAAGAGAGTGAGCACCACCAAATACATTTTTTTAATATCTCCAGTTCCAATTAAAATATCTTTACAAAACAAAATTAAAATTACTTTTTATTCGAAATGACGTTAAACTATGGTATTTTCATCTACAAAGATATTATTCCTTATTTTTCATCAAACTAAATGGTCATTTCATACATATATCATTAGTCTAAAAATTGTGAAATTTCAATTTAAATGAACGTTACAGAAATAGAAATCACTATTTGTTCACTACATAAAAAATAATAACGCTTAACCAATGAAATAAGTTTATATTTTGTTATTAGTTAAAAGATAAAATTTTAGTAAACTCTGTAACGTTCATATTAACCGAAATTTGGCAATTTTAAGAATAATTATACATGTATGAAATGACATCCTTGAGGGTGAAAATACTATAGTTTAACTTCATTTAAAATGAAAAGTAATTTCCAATTTGTTTTGTAACGTTATCTCAATTAAAACTTGAGATGTAAAAAAAGTATTTGTCGGTGGCTCACCCACTTTTACTAGTTGTCTTTAGAAACTCCGAAACCCGTCATCTTATGGTATTCGTGAAAAAAATATTTTCAAACAATTCCATTAAATTTCGTAATTTTTACAATTAAATTGCGTGTGCAAATATAGAAAATCTAGAAAAGAAACATGACACATTCAGCATGTACAAAAAGGTCAGAGAAATAGCAGGTCTATATAATAAGAATACCACTAATACCCTTGTGGACCCTGGTGGTAAAATTGTCTTGGACGAAAAAGAAATTCTTGAAACATGGGTTAAATATGTGAAAGATTATTTGATGATGACAGACCGAATGAACACAACTCCGATGATCTCGATAATATAGACGCTAATATAGACATGGGACCGGAAATTCTAAACAGTGAAGTTCTATCTGCTATAAGATCTGCAAAAACCAGGAAAGCCATCGGGCCTGATAATGTCCCAACCGAGCTGTTCCAAATGATCCATGAGGAAAATATAGGAATTTTGGTCAAACTGTTTAATACCGTTTACGCGACTGGAGATATATCGGAAGATTGGCTGAGGCCTGTATTCATCCCAATCCCAAAAAAAAACAGCGAGCAAAGGGATGCAGTGAGTACAGACTAATAAGTCTAATGAGCCACACTTTGAAGGTCTTTCCTAGAATCATTCACAGCAGGATAAGATCTAAATGCAAAGCAGATTTAGATTAAACCCAATTCGGATTTAAAAACGCCCTAGGCACTAGAGAGGCTTTATTCGTTCTAAATATACTTCTGCAAAAATGCCGGGACCAACACAAAGATGTATTCCTATGTTTTGTCGATTACGAGAAGGCCTTCGACAGAGTACAGCACAGAAAACTCATAGACATTATAAATAACGTAGGGGTAGACAGCAGAGACGTAAGAATTATTAAAAATCTATATTGGCGGCAGAAAGCAACAGTAAGGCTAAATGAAAAACTCACAGAAGAAAGTAAAATTCTGCGAGGCGTCAGACAGGGCTGCATATTATCTCCACTGCTTTTTAATATATATTCAGATAAAATCTTTAAACGGGCTACTCAAGGACATCGAATGGGAGTACAAATCAATGGAGAATATATAAATACAATACGATATGCTGACGACACTGTTATCCTAAGCGACAAACTATAAGACCTGTAACATCTATTAAACTGTGTTAACACTGAGGGTCAAGAAATGGGGCTCAACATAAATATCAAAAAGACAAAATTTATGGTCTTTAGTAAACAACCTCATCTTAATGCTTCAATACAAATAGAAGGAAAAAGTATAGACAGGGTGACTCATTTTAAATATCTTGGATGTTATATCTCCGAAAATCTAAACCCAGATAAAGAGATATGGTGTAGAATAGAGACTGCTGGAGCAACTTTTCAAAAAATCAAACCACTTTTCTGCAATGATAACCTCAACCTAAAACTACGACAGAGAATGATAAGATCATACGTCTGGCCAGTGTTACTAAATGGGGCAGAGATCTGGACAATTAAGGCTGCCACGATTAATCGGTTGGAGGCTCTCGAAATGTGGTTACACCCGCGAATGCTGAGAATACCTTGGACAGCTAGGCAGACCAACGAAATGTTACTCAATAGGGCCGACACAAATCGTCTACTATTAAACACTGTGAAGTGTAGAAAAATCTCATATCTTGGACATATATTCAGAGGGGAGCGGGAAGGAGACAGGCTTCTTGGTTGAAGAATATTTGTGAATGGACAGGTATACGTAGCTCGGGGGAACTGTTCCAGCTGATGCAGGACCGTGAAAGACTTGCCAATGTAATTGCCAACGTCAGGGGGACCTGATATGGCACTTGAAGAAGAAGAAGTTCAAATATATGGTTTACCCTAATAAAAAATAAGGAATGATATCCTTGGGGGTGAAAATACCTTAGTTTAATATAATTTCGGATAACAAATAATTTTCTTTTTGTTTTGTAAATTTATTTTAATTAGAACTTAAAATATTAAAAAAATATATTTGGGGGTGACTGGCCCCTTTTTTACTAGTTTATTTTTGGAAACCCCGAAAGATGTCAACTTGAGTTAGTTATGGTATTCGTGGAAAAATATTTTCAAACGATTTTGTTAAATTTCATAACTTTTAGAAATAAACAACATGCGCGAATAAATAGCTTAACCTAATAAAAAATAAGAATGATATTCTTGGGGATGAAAATACCTTAGTTCAACATCATTTCAAAAAACAAGTAATTTCCATTTTGTTTTGTAAAGATATCTCAATTAAAACTTGATATTAAAAAAAAGTACTTGACGGTAGTTCACCTTCTTTCAGTAGTTATTTTTGGGAACCCCGAAATCCGTTCACTTAAGTTACTTATGGTATTCGTAAAAAAATATTTTTAAACAATTATATTAAATTTGGTAATTTTTAGAATTAAATTACGTGCACGTAATAGATGATTCGTCCTATTAAAAAATAAGGAATGATATCCTTGGGGGTAAAAAAATCATAGTTTAACATCATTCCAAATAACAAGTAATTTTAATTTTGTTTTGTAAAAAGATCTCACTTAGAACCTGAGGTATTTTAAGAACACTGTTTTTAGAGGTGAACTTTAGGGGCGGTTTTCACCTCGTTAAAATGAATTTACGCAAATAAAAAAATACGTGTTCCTTATTTTTGTATCCTCTACAACATACTGAAGTTTCATTAAAATCAGAGCCAGATACTTCAGTTACCTTCCTTGACAGTTTGTCTGTTATTCCGATAGTGAGGCTGCTAGCTTTGTGGTCTTGAACAAATCATGCAGCAGCACTGTTGAGTACGGTGAACTTTGTTGAAATAGAATTTGGGATTGTCTGGAAAATATCCACTCACCAAACAATGTCATTAGAAGCTGCATTGTTGTCTTGGTCGTATGAGACATGACTCCATCTTCCTGAAAACTTGCTGGACAATGTTGTAAGGCTGGACCCTATATCGTTCGCTATTTATAATGAAAAGAGTTGCGTCTCTAGTTTGAAAGAAACGTTCAGCTATCGCTTAACACCAATCGATATATTTAATTTATTTTTCTTTTGACGATCTAAGGAAGGAAAACCAAGTTTTTCAGAAATTCATTCACAGACTTTAAAATTTTTTATACTTTATTCTGTGAAGTTCGATGCAGTACTATGAGACTGATGAGATTGGAGAAGTAACTCGAGTGAAATTTAAAAGGCATAAATTGTTTACTTTTTCTTTTAACGATCTGAAGGAGAAAATACTACTTTTTAAAAAATAAATACTTACAGTATAGTTACCTAAACAATTAATGGAAACAGAATCGCGCTGGATGGCACTCAATTTTGCAAAATGACAATCTCTGAAGTATAGAAAAGATCCTGGAGCAAGGATTATTCAATTGGAAGTTCTTGGCAACTTTATTGTCAATATAGCTAAAATTCTGGAGGCAGGCTATTGGAATTCGCTACGTCAAGATACATATAACAATTTTCGAGCAATAAATCAAGAAACCAATTTTAGTTTTACTAACTAATTGGCAGCAACCCTCTATATTTATGTATAGTAGAGTGGTTGTACTAACCAATTGTTTTTGTGGTAGTTGCTAATAATGACAGCAGCCCCTTATACTTGTTACTCCATAGGTTGTAATAGATAATATGGTGAGTAAAACTCGTTTGGTTTAATACCGAGCTGGCAACAATCCAAAGGTAATTTTTGACTTATTTTGATAGTATCGGAATCTTAAAACGATTCTTAAAAAAATTTAAAACAATCTTCCTGTATGGGTGTTATAGTAACAAATACGTAATTTATTTATTTGTTAGAGGTTTAGTGTTGAGTCTAATGCAGCGTTTCTCTATCTTTTTCTATTCGCGATCCAAGTTCTATAAGAGTTTTAACCGCGCCTTCTTTTAACGACTTTTTGGAGTTCTAACTATATTTATTTTATTCATTTTTTGTTTGTTCTCTATATATCATTACATTACATTACAAGTATCTCCTGAGAATTAGTAAAATTATGTAACGTATGGAACTCACCGAAGTATCCCCTGGTTGATGTGCAGGGCTTGGGAGTTTCAATGACACAGAAAACTAAGCCAGCGGTAGCTCAGGCTACCCGCAGGTTTATTAATATTGGTTGTTGGTAGAAACCAGACTAAGAGGAATGCAACAGCATAGTGGTGCCTACACTAAACATCAGTTTTACGCAAAGACGTCTGCAGACGGATGGTATCGATTCGCTGAATGCAGGTAGATGCACTTCTACGCTGATACTTTACACAGGTTTAATTTCGAGGTGTTAAGTGACGGCTGCTCTGTTTATGGAGATGATGAACTGTGACATTGCCCTCATTCAAGAACCCTGGATATGCCTGGGGAAAATAAAAGGGATCATAGGGATTGGATATAAGCTCATATATTGCGACCAACCGAAGACCCGCATAGTGTTTAAAAGATACCTTAAAGTGCTAACACTAAGTAAATATATTTCGACGGATTTTGTTGCTGTGAAGTTCATAAAAAAGAAAACAAGGCCGAGGAACATAACAATTAGATCAGCATACAACCCTTGTGATAATCTGGAAGAACCATCACTAAGTGTAGTCGCAGACCTGGTAAGATTCTGTCGAGAAAATGGATCGTATCTGATCGTCGGGTGTCAGGCCAATGCCCACCACGAAACTTGAGGGAGTTCTAACAACAACCAAAGAAGTAAGTCAATTTTCTGATTCATAATGGCAAATAATTTAGACAGGAAACAAAGACCTAGCTGCTTCGGGATCACTTCCCCAGGTCAAAATAATAGAGGAATCGTCAGAGATGGCCAAAAAGGTGATTATCTACCTAGCCATCAACTCAACCATATAAATCGCCGAAACAGAACTAATCTGCTCAATAGTAATCTCTGTTGCATGTTAAAGGCAACCCTGGCCCTAAGATATATACCAAAAATACGGAGGCTAACCAGGGTAGCATTTATACCGAAACCTGGGAAGCCAAATTATTCATCAGCAAAGACATCTATACCATTAAGTCTAGTCTAATGTCATTCATTCTCAAAACTTTCAATTCAAATAATTATAAATTCGTTATTTATATTACACCCTCAGAAACTACCCCATAACAATTTTGAAAAAAATCAAAAAACGTAAAATTTTTGGTCCGCCATATTGGATCTACCATATTGCCTATTTTAAAAATAGTTTTAAATTCGTCATTTACATCCTCAAGAACTACCTTATACCAGAAGAAGAAGAAAATCAAGAGAAGTAAAATTTTTGTAACGTCATATTGAATTTTTCGAAAATAATTTTAAATTCGTAATTAACATCACTGAGAAAGCGTTTGACAGCGTACAGCATGTAAAGCTCATAGATATACTGAGAAATGTTGGTGTGCATGGCAAGGATGCGTGGATTATAGAGAATCTGTATTGGCGTCAGAGGGCAGTGGTTCGAGTTAATGGCAAGCTTACCAAAGAATGCCAAATTCAACAAGGCATTAGACAGGAATGTTTTCTTTTTCCACTGCGGTTTAATTTATATTCGGACACAGTTTTTAAGGAAGTACTACATAACAAAATATTTGGGATTAAAATCAACGGCGAGCTAATAAACACAATGCATTATGCCAATGATAGGGCCGTCATAAGTGATAGCCTTCAGGGTCTACAACAACTCTTAGATTCTGTCATTACAGTCAGGAAAGAAATGGGGCTCAACATAAATTTTCTTCTACCATATCCAGACGCTTCGCTACTTATAAATGGAGACATCGTTGAAAGAGGCTCCCACTTCAAGTACCTTGGATGTTATATTATTGAACAGCTTGATCCAGGAGTTAAATACGGAATCGAATCAACACGCATAACTTTTCTAAAAATGAGATTGCTTCTCTGCAATGACAATCTTAATATAAAACTTCGCCAAAGGATGGTTAAATGTTACATCTGGTCAGTGTTGTTGTATGGAGCGAAGGTGTGGACATTGAAGGCTGCCACGATTAATCGTTTGAAGGCATTGAAGATGTGGTTGCATAGACTTATGCTTCGAATACCCTGGGTAGCTATGAGGTTTTTGGGCCAAGTGACCCTAAACTTATTTTGGCCTACGCGGATGATATGGGCGCGATAGGAGAAAGCACAGTCAGTGTGAAGGAAAACTTCATAAAGATAGAAAAAGAAGCTCAGAGAATAGGGCTTCGAATAAATGAAGGAAGGACCAAATACATGCCTGTCTCCCGCAACCCCGTCCGAGACAGAATCAGGCAGAACCTCACCATGGATGACTATAATTTTGAGCATGTGCGAGTTTTCAAGTACCTGGGCGCAATGATAACGGCAAACAATAGTATGCAGGAAGAGGTTAAACAGCGCATCATACAAGCAAATAAATGTACATTTGCGATACAAACCTTGCTGAAATCGAAATTTATCACTAGAAAGGCAAAAACCCAAATTTATCGAACAATAATACGACCAGTAGCAATCTACGCCAGTGAAACATGGACCCTGACAGTCCACGATACGGAGCTGCTAAGAAAGTTTGAGAGAAAAATCCTGCGCATAATATATGGCCCATACCGAGACCTTGAAACAGGCCGCCACAGAATGAGAAGCAACATAGAGCTTGCGCAAATATATCAAAGCCCTGATATCATTCAAGAAAGGAGTCAAAACGATCCACTAATAAAACGGGTATGGGAGGAAGCACCACAAGGAAAAAGACCACTGGAAAGACCTAGGTTTAGATGGAGAGATAACATCCATAAGGATCTAGCTACCCTTGAAGTTGACCAGCAAAAATGGGGGGAGCTGGCACAAGACCGTTCCAGGTGGAGGCAGATAGTCGAGGCAGCCAGTCAGCTATGCAGACTAATATGGCAGTTTTAGATCGGGCAGATGCCACTCGTGAATTGCTGATAACCGTAAAATGCAGAAAACTAGCATATCTTGGCCATTTTCTCAGAGAAGATCGATAGAGAATTCTTCAACTGATAATGAAGGGTAAGATCGAGGGCCGTAGAAACGTTGAAAGGAAGCAGCTCCCTTGGCTTAGAAACATTCGACAGTGGACAAAAGTATAGCAGAGAACCGTGATCAACTCGCAGTTGTAATTGCCAAAGTCAGGGGGATCTAAATCGGCACAGGAAGAAGAAAAAGAATTAACACACCCAATACCAATATATATATATATATATATATATATATATATATATATATATATATATATATATATATATACAATCAAATACTATCAAATGTTCAACCTTCAACCTTATGATAAAGATAATTCGATCCAAAATTAGAATTTATCTCTTTAGTTAAAAACGTCTAATTTTGTGATTTACAGTTCGACCTAGGTTCGCAAAAAATTTGCGTCTCATTTTATCGGCACCAAAAACAAAGTATTGTTGTAAACGTTGCTAGATACAAAAGAAATAAACATCCTGCATTTTAGACCTTATGAACTTACACATCGCTAATACATTGATTCTATACTTGAATATTAATGTACTGATTTTCGGATTTCATGGTGAAATTAATTATGAATATGGAACACATGTTCATTGAGTATGTAGATATGCATCCGACGTATGGTCTTGCATCTGCAATGCTTTGGAAACCAGGAGGTTATATCACGACATATATCGTAATCGTACTCTTCCAGATCAGAAAACATTTTAACGAGTTGGCCAACGTCTAAGGCAGAATAGTAGGCGATTCTATTTATTGAGGTAATATTATTAAATTTCTTCATAATTTTAGGAAATTTTGAGAAAAGAGGTTTTGATGTTGGTCGGGATAAAATAGTATTTACGCCGCAATTAGAGGAAAATATTTTAAATGCCGTAGATCACACTACTTCAATGAACACTCGGAAATTATCACGCAAACTGGCTATTGGATCAGCAACGAGATAATGTCAACTTTATTAGCATTATTTTCTTCATGGATAAAGCAGGATTTATCAAAAATGGTATCATAAATTTACCCAACTCACATGTATGGGCTGATAAAAATCCTCATCTAATCAATTAGTATCTGGGCAGCAATCACTGGCAATTTTTTGATTGAACCATTCGTATACCAGCTCGACTGAATAGAGAACTTTATTTGGAGTTCCTCCAGAACGCTTTTCACGATTTAGTAAAGCACTTACCACTTGAAACCCGGTAAAAAATCTACTACATGTACGAAGAGGCACCACCTCATTTCAGCGTTGCTGTGAGGGAATAACGTCTATCCAAACCATTGGATAGGTAAAAGAGGACCTATTGCCTGGCCTCCTCGATTTCCCTACCTAACGCCTTTGGAGATACCTCGAAACATTTGTGTATTCCACTTCGATCGATAGTAGGGAGGAAGTTCTACGGGGAATCACATTTCATTATGACCAAATAAGGGACAATACCGAGCTAATGTAGCGGTTACATCAGACTTCACGGAGCCCATGTTGAACCCTCATACGACCTTTTTAACTAAGCAGCTTAACTTTTAATTGAAACTATGGTGATAGGGGAAAATTCCTCTTTTGCATGTTCAACCCGACAGAAATTAGGGGACTAACAGTATAAATAAAATGACGTTTTTTTCGAAAACGGTAGGATTAGCGACATGAATGAAGAATATTTAATTTTTAGTTAATAGTTAAAAATATCTAAATTTTGTATCATACAGAGCGTAAAAAATGGGGTCATAAGTGTTATAACTAGTCCTTCCCTGCAGCTGTGAGTAATTCACAACACTTTTTTGAATAATAGTTTGAAGGATCTTACCTGGTATACATGATATTAAAAAAAAATTGGAATAAGCTTAATGACTTTTATCATTCTGTTATAAAAAGGTTTATTTACTGTGCCACCATCTGAAATTCAAATATTATTTTTCACATATCTTTTTTGTTTTGACAGTTATTGGAAAAACGAATATGTCATTTTGAAGATAAAAGAATATCCAATAAAAAAGGTTTTCGATAGATGACACCCTTTAGGCGCAAATTGAAATTAAATTATTTATTACCAGTAAAATCAACTTTCGAACAAAGCAAGCAAGTCATCATAATTATATTTAATTATATTCTGCTATCAGATATCTAAAAGGTGATCTGACGATTAAAACAACAATAACAGTTATATAATATATTTTTTATTAAAGTTAAGAAAATTCTTAACACAAAATAATAGTTTAAAATAGAATTAGAATACAATTTTAAAATAACATCGATTCATTTCTATACATTTCCTGATGCTATTCAAAAAATGTTTTCGAACTTTTTCGAAAAACTGATTTTAATAATAATAATAAATGTCTTTTATTTTGGTGCAAATACATCTGCAGGTATATAGTTAACTGCCTAAATAACAATAATTGGTGCTATAAATACATTAAAACATACAAGCTTACGGTGTTAGATATAAATACTAAGTTATAGTAGCGCAAATTACATTGAGATTACAACAAGAAAATAAGGTAATTTAAAAGAAAATAATATAATATTTTGCCTAAAGGTAACAGATTACAACCAAGAATTTTCTACATAAAATTTTCCGTCATTACATACATTCAATTTAAGCAGCGAAATACATACACATATGCTCAACTGGTGGCTTCCCCTAATAAAATCCCTAAGATCAGCTTTAAATACTGCAATTGAGGTCTGTGTCCCACATTTAAGAGGTAAAATGTTATAAATTTTTGCCACATTATAAGAAAATGACCTCCAAAACATGGCCGATCAATGCCTTGGCACTATAAAAAGATGATTATGTCTAGTATTCCTCCCATGAACGCCAAACCCATTCACAAGCTTCCCTCTAACATAAATAGGGAATCAAGAAATAATTATCTTATGAACTAAAATGATAAAATAGAGACTGAATCTATCATTAAGTTTTAACCACTTATATGTGCCATACAAAGATGTTAAATGATCAAACCTCTGAGCACCGTATGAAAACCTCAAACAATTGTTTTGCAAATTCTGCAAACTTTTCCTATCACAATTATATCAGGCCCGTCAGTAAACAACTTCTGAATAGGACACAGTAGAAAGAATGAGAGTGTCAAACAGTTTCAGTTTAATGTCAGGCAACAGGTAATTCTTATGGAGATAAAGTATTTTAAGTTTTCTATATCTCTTCTGAAGTAGATGAGAATCACTTGAAACGCATTTGGGAGTCCATAATTAAGCCAAGATATCTGGCGCGATCACAAGGGTGAAGAAATCTACTGCCAATTGTTAATTTAAAATTAACATTTGAATGCAAATGCTCCCTTTGTTTGCCAAAAAGAATCATTTACTACTAATAAAAAATTTTATTCCAAATTACGCCTAAACCGTGTGGTTTATCGATTCGAATTAAGAATACGTTTTTCATTGAGTATTCTTTTATCTTTAAAATAGCATATTCTTTTTTTCAGTAACTGTTAAAACAAAAAAGATATGTGAAAGATAAAATTTGAAAATCGGGTAAAGTGACCTCTGGTAGCATGGTAGAGAGATATTTCTATAACAAAATGATAGAAGTAATTAAGCGTAGTCCCTGTGGCGAATATCAATTTGACAAATTAAAAACTGACTGTAAGATATTAAAAATAAAAAAAAAATTATCTTTGATAAGTATCCTAATGCATTTTCCGGACACCCCATATAATTGGACAAATCAGTTTCACTGACAGAACGATTAGTGTCTTCCCAGAAAAAGACAATGAAAATAAATCTAAATACATGTACAACATGATTATAAAACTCCTAAGTTATACTTGGATTTTCATTATATTCTCTTGACTTTTCGCTGGACACAAGAAAATAATTGTCAATAACAGTCACGAGTCTTAAAAACTCAACGCAAGTCAGCGAATTTATTTTTAGTGCATAACTAATATTCACATTCAAATTTTCAGTAAATGAATTATACTGTAAACAAAAAATGTGTTAAAAGATTCGCCATATCATTTTTATTTTCTAGTGTCCCATCACCAAGACCAGTTACAATTAATATAAAGCCAAAAAATCATTAGAAATTAGTCCTTTTTTACAGAAATATTCTGATTGGCATAGAGCTTCCCATTTAACTTTTCAAGTCACATGTTTATTAAATTTCCATACGAATTTTTAATTATCTATGAGTATTTCCACAGAAATATTACACCGCTTCTAAGAAATCTGTTAAATCTATATATAATTTTAGCGTTTAATTTTGAACAAGTTTTCTTGAACCTCATGAAACACTTTTATTTTCAAGTGCTCTCTAAGAATAATCTCTATTTGCGTCACTTTCTGATATTTTCTGTCTGGTTTCATGAACATACATATAAATAAAATTGAAGTATCTGTTTGTCCATCTGTCTATTTTTCGATAAAACCTTACAGACAAGAAGAAGAGGTTGTTAACAATGATATAGGCTGTATGTAGGGGGTAATCTTCGAAATGGCTTGACTGAAGTCATGAAGAAGAGCTAGTATTAGATATAATTTTCATAGCAAAATACTTATGGGCGTTAACAAAAAAAAATAACAACATAAAATCAGGAACAGCAAATATCCAGATCATATGTCATGTCCTACACTATAGCAGACTTCTAAAAAGAAGGAGATTGTAAATATCATGTAACATTATATATATATATATATATATATATATATATATATATATATATACATGTGTGTAAATTAAGAATGGATCAAGGGTATAAAATTATTATTTTGTGATTCATGATGGTGGGTTGTATATGGTGTATATGAAAATTTTACGTTAGCCATATTTTTTCAAAATTGGGATTTCAGAGTTTTCGGAGTCCTAAATTACGAATCTGAAGTTTTTAAAACTAAATATGGCAAATACAAAAGCGGAACTAAAAATTTTACATTTCTTCGATTTTGATATTATATATTAATGATCCTAAATCCATTTCTTCAAACTCAATATGCTGGATTTAATATGTAGGACTAAAAAATTTACATGTTTTAAGTTCCTTTAGTTGTAATGGGAGATTTTTGGAAGCCTAGATTACGAATCTAAAAGTAATTTTTTAAAATTCAAGGTAACGGATTTACTATGTTGGAATAATTATTTGTTTGGAGAATTATCAGAATCAAAGAACTTTTTGTTTTTCAATTTAGTGTGGTCTATAACTTTGGATAAAATGGGTACTTTTTGCGACCTTGGAAATATTGCGAGGTATATCACACATCTCTCATAGTACTTACTTCAAATAATATATGGAAATCATAACGAGTTCAAAACTAAAAAACAAAAAATAAAATTTATGTAAAAAAATTTAAAGACCAAGAACTTCTTCTTCTCCTTCTTTCTAACACTGTTAACCATGCTAATAGGCCTGTTCATTGCCATCACGTCTTCCCCGGAAGATAAGGTCCAGCATTTTCGCCATCGTTTTGGTGGTCTTCCCCGTGATCTTTTTCCTACTGGGTTATTCATTTTTGCTCTTTTAACGAGTCTACCGTCCTCCATTCTCCCTATATGTTCATTCCAGAATATTCTCCTTTGTCTAACCCATCTTCCTATGTCCTGTATCCCGCATTGTTGTCTGATATCTTCATTCCGTATTCTGTCATCTAGAGTTTTGCCTTTTATACTTCTTAATGTTTTCATTTCGACTGTTCTTATTATTTGTAGAGTTCTGCCTGTATCTGGTCTTGTTTCTGCCGCGTATATTATGACCAAGAACTAAAAAGCAAAAAATAACGTTATAAATTTTTATACGAAATTAAAAATTTTGTGGTTGACGACAATATCATGAGATACAAACAAGCTAGAAATCAATAATAATTTAAATATTTGTCAATTTTTTATATGGGTCACATTTTGTCACGTATTAATTCGGAGCCGACTTCAAAAATTTCAATTTCATATGAAGATTTATAATGTTAATCATTACTTTTTGCTCGGTGCTTGTTGATACTTTACAATCATCCATTACTAATTTGTACCCAGTTAAAACTTTTTCATGGTGAAATGCTTAAAGATAATCTGTTTTTACTGCATACGTTAATTCGAGTTCTTAGGCTATTGAGTAATGAAGTCAAATAAATAAGATATAAACACAGCGTTGGCCTAATGAAGTTTACATGCATCCTCGCAAGTACATTTCTCATAAATTCAAAACTCAATGGAACTTTTCGTGAAAGAGAGAGAAATAAAATGCGAACAGTCTTCGACGTAATTTTACTTCTCGTATTAAACTTCTAGTTGTGTATCGAGATCGAAGAAAAAATTATTAAAATAAATTTGGTCTGAATACAAAAAACCGTTAAAAGAGAACGTGATCAAAATTAATGAGAAAACTAGGATCGCAAATACTGAAAGGTTGAGAAACGCTGATTTGAATTAAATAATTTTCTACTTTTCACGTAAAGTTAAAATAACTGTATTATATGAGGACTTGGGACTTCGCAACGTGTGTAAAAAACAAGGACTACTAATAATTCAGAGTAGCAATATTTCTAACTTGTATAATGCAATTTTGTCGTACTTATAATTTTAAACATGCTGATAAGGTATGAAAACAGACGATTAGCAAATCTAAGAATTGTTTCATCATGTTGTGTAATATTACAACACGGCCAATTCTCACGGGTATATAACCCCTCCACCCTAAGATGAAAACATATACTGAGAATATGGATTCACATTATGTTATCTAAGTCGATATTATTGTTATCTGTATTTTTTAAAACATTCTAAGGTTTCTTTGCAAATTTCTTATATATGATAAATATAATTATAAATCCAATTAAGGTGTACAATAATAATGTCCAAATGCTTATTTTTTCAATATAAACTGATATATTGATTTCTCTTAACCATCTTTTTTCATCTTCTAACAGGCTCTTGATTTCTTTGATGACCCTGAAAATTATAAGGTTGAGGTCCACCTCTGGTGGATTACGCATTATTTGTTGATACTTAGATTTAATATTAGTAGATTGACTTCGAAAAAGGCTAATCGGCTTGATTTGCAGGTTTCAAATAACACTGATTTTATTTTGTAATTGTTTGTGGATTCCAATAGATATGATCCAAATAAGGATATATTGTCTATTGATTTTTGGCAATTTCTAATACCAATTAAACTTTCCATCCATTATTTTTGTTATTTGGATTTCATGTAGTTGTATCTCTAAAGGATGGCAAGACATTATGTTCTTTTGGTACTTAATAAGTTGAACTGCACAAGGAGGGTTGTTTTTTACGTAGTTTGTACGGGCTTCTTTGCAGAGGTAATTTGCTGGTTGGATTTCTAAACAGTTTTAGTCTATATAGGCATATTTTTCATTGTTTAGTGATAGGTATGATTTATAAGATATATTAACAAGGAATGCTTGATTATTAGGAATTGGCAATGAGAATAATTTAAAATATTGATATAATTTTTGTTCTACCAGCAGAAGTTTTAAAATGAATATTATATTGAAATCGTTTAGAAAACCTTTGATCATTAATAAATTTTCTTTAGTACTATTTAGGACTGGTTTATTTAGTGTTAAATACTTATTAAATTTAAGTAATTATTTTAATAATTCTTCGGGGTTAAGAATTGAGTTGTGAAGCACCTTACTTTTAGTGAAAGTTGTTGAAATTTCTATTTTTGCGAGAATATCCTAAATCGATTAATACATTAATGTAATATGATTTATAGCACTATATGTAGAAAAATTTATTAATTCACTAAGCGTTATATTTGATATCATTGCTTCAAACTTATTGATTGTTGAATCTAAGATTGTTAATTGATTTATAGTACCTATTTTTAGTTTGTTTTGATTTTTTTGTAGGTCTGTAAGACTCGCGTTAATTTGTTCAACGTCATTTTGATTCAAGTTTCCAGTTATACTTTTCAAAAATGTGCCTAGGAGGTTAAATAGGCTTCTTTTGTTTCTATGAACATATTTAAAGAGGATTATTTGTTCTATTAAAATTTCTATTCTATGTTCAAATGTTTTTAAAGAAATAAGCGAATTTAGATTCGCTTCATAATAATTTGCATTTTTTTCGAAAATTATAAGTTATTCCTTCGGCATTTTAGGTTTTGGAATTTAGTAATTAAAAAAGTAAGATCGATTTGCTGAATAAATGTCCAGTGATTAGATTCTATTTGTGTTGTTCCTAGTCTAAAAGGTATTATTCCTGGGTGATAGTTTAAGTCATTGAATTTTCCTGTACTTGCGATGGTGATAGTCCGTCTGGAAGAATAGGTATAATTTTAGTTTTGTTTATATGAAGATTCTGTATTCTTTATTTTTGGATTTTCAATTTCGATTTTATTATTTTGTAATATTTTTGTTAATGTAAAGGGTCCTAAGATTTTATTTTTAATCTTGTTCGATCTATCGTAAGATTTTTTATATACTTGAGATCCGATTGTTAGATCTTTGGACGTCTTATTTTGATTAGTTTTATCAATAAATTTCTATTTTCTATCTTTTGTTTCTTGAGCGATTTTTCCGTAAAGTAGCCGTGTATTATTTTTATGATTAAATAAATATTCGGTATAGACATCGGATGAGATTAAATCCATGGAATCTGTGTGTCCGAATACAGTTCTTAAGGGGTAAAATTTGTCCTTGAATGTATCGTATTGTTATAAGCGATTATTGCGTAAGACATAAGATTAATGATAACTGTATGTGAATCTGATTCTCTTAAAAAGCTAATATATTCAATTAATATAGAGTAAAGTCTTTCTACAGGGGAATTTGATTCGTGATGATGAGGAGTAGTAAAATGAATTTTTGTAATATGTAATTTTAGTAAGCCATTAACTGTTTCGTTATTAAACTCCGATCCGTTATCAGAAACGATTTGTTTAGGGACTCGTAAAAATGAAAAAAATTTAACTAACTGTTCACAGCATAACACTGCATTTCCGTCATAAAAAAGGCCTTGTGCATATTTTGAAAATTTATATATTATCTTTAGGAATTTTTGTTTTGCAATAATAAATATATCCATGTGTACAATTTCAAAATGTTTGCTCGGAGTTTCAATGATTATCAAAAGTTGATCAGGTGGTTCTATTATATTTTGATCTTTGGCAGATTTCGCAATTATTATATATTTTGCAACGTCTGATTTTAGTGATTTCCAGTACTAATTTAGTTTTAAGAATCAACAAGTCTCTTCAATACTACGATGATTTATTTTACTTTCATGTCTATATTTTATTAGTGCTCTTTAATTTGATTTTACATTATTGATAAGTTTATTAAATTCAATTAATTTTAGATATTTAAATAAATTATTCATAGATTGTTGGAAATATGTTCGTAATATTTTTGAAAAAAAAAATAGATATGTCTTTCTAATTATTAAAAATTCTTTCAGAAGTTTATTTATTGCTGTTATATTTGTTGGTAATTATGCATTAGTAATTTGGTGTCCATTGAAAATTTCGCGTTCGGTTTTGACGTAAGCGTTGTAAGGGGATTTTTTTTTATTATAAATTGATATGGCTTGTTATTAATAATTTCTTCCAATATTGTTATAGAATAATTTTCTACCGCGTTAGTACTCTGTACTGTACTATTTTCTCTTTGGTTAATTGAAAGTCTAATTTGAGTGTTTGGGAGAATTTTGATTTTTGTTTTTTGATTTGTTCGGTTAATAACACCGCTTGCGTCGTCTAGATCTAAGATTTTTGTGACAGTTTAATTCGATTTGGTATTTTTTCTAGCAATATTACTACTAATTTTTTTGCATTAGTACTGCGTTCTATTTTGGTTAAAATGTATACTTTTTCTTTTAAATATTTTTTGAAAGATTTTAATTTTTAGGTTTTTAAATTGATAATCCTTTGATACTCTGTCAGATAATTAATATTTTTAATAATTAACAGATTTTTATATTAGGTAAAATTTAAATCAGTCAGTAGGCTTTTGTACTTCGTTCCTTTTTTTAGCAACGAGGTAAAATGCATTTTTTGCCGCTTTTTGAATTTTTACTCGTTTTCTAATTTATTTTAATTCCCTTGGTGTTTTTAATTTCGTAAGACCTAGTTTTGACATGTTTGGTGTAATATCTTTACTTCTTTTTCTTTTAGTAAGTTTTGAGATTGAGAAATTTTTTGCTGCGTTTATTTTTTCGTATATTACACTATTGCTGAAATTTATATTTTCTGGTAATTTAGTTTCGGTATGTTTTTGACTGTAGTTTTAGTAGATAAAAACTCTATTACTTGTGTATTAGGAAGCATAATAGGTTGGTTAATTTGTTATAGTTTTAATTTTTTTCGAAACTCGTATTGCTTAAGATATTAAGATTTGGTGTTTCATTGAACGTACTTTTAATATGGTTTTCGTGTACATTCGTCGTAGAGCTTATTACAGTAAGGTCGTTACCTTTTCCTTGGTATTTTAGTATTTTCAAAATTCGTAATGTTTAGAATTTCAATTTTTAGTAGTTAATTAACAGAAAGTTTATCGGATTTGTTTTTCGTATGGTTTTCGTAATTGTACGCTGTGGAGTTAATTACAATAAAATTAAAATTCTTAATTGAAGTTTTTTGTAATTTACTGTTTTCAAGATCCTGATTTGTTTAAACTTTCAATATCGTTCGACTGATCAATGAGTATTTTAATTTTTTCTTTTTGGATTATTTGAACATTTTTTTTCAAATTAGCACCTTTCCAAATAAAGGTTCAAAAAAATTATTTTTGCGCGAATGTATTTTAAAAAGTCAAAGCTTAAAACTTGGCCAAATTTTGGGGAAAAATCAAATGGGCAAAATTTATGTTTTCCTATTAGTTTAAAAGAAAGAAATATTGGAATATATGAGACTTCATTATGTATTGATAATGCATGAGCTGTCTTTACAGTAAATGGTTCTAGAATTATAGAATTTAAATATGCGAGATTTGGTTTAATAAAACTTCTACCGCTGCCTGTATCTACAAGAAATTTTGCATTTAATTCGTGGATGTAGATAAAAGGTAAATTTAAGTGGTTATAATTATATAAAAGTATTACTATTACTTAACTTAAAAAAAGAACAATTTAAATAGTTTCAATCACATTCGCATGGAAACAATAACTTAAATAGGAATATTATTAAGAACAGAAATATCATTGTGGTTGAGGTTAAGTATGTGATTTTCATTTTTTTTATATGAGCAAACAACTTTGTTCGAGTACTATACTTAAGACAATAACTTGCCTGTAAGTAGAAGATAAAGATAATTTTAAGAAAGTTTTGAAATTTTAAAAACAGGTTTCATTTAAAAAAAAAACAGTTATATAATCCTCTTAAACATATTCAAATATCCGTCACATAGATTATCGTAACTATAGACTTAAAAATGACAAATACATTATGATCACATTAACTGTTTGATTTTATTAATTATTTCACTAAAACTATTCTTCATATATTTATATTTTAGTTTTTTCAACAAATTTCTTAATCTGAGGATTGAGAGAAAAGACTTTCATTTAAAAAAATTACAAAATAATATAATTGTGCAAATACAATGCCAACACATCACATAGACATCTTAAATGCAGTGCTAAATCCCATTCACTGTACGTTCAAGCTACTCCAGCCACTACAACTCAAACTTGGTGATTTCGTTAGTGATATGAAGATTCTGAAAACAATCCAAATAGTAATGGTGTTGAGAGAAATGATAAATTTCGAAACGAAGCGAAAAATTTAATCCGTATATATATATATATATATATATATATATATATATATATATATATATATATATATATATATATATACATATATATATATATATATATATATATATATATATATATATATATATATATATATATATTGCTCAAAGAGAAGAATTAGGCACTCGCTGGCTATCATCTCTGCTATTTAAGTTGTTGGGCCTCTTTGCAATTTCAATGGCTTCCCTTTTAACTCTTGTGGACAGGTTTTCACATCTCGATAGCATTTTTGTTTCTGGGGCTTATTTTACTATTTAATACTTGGAAAAATCTGCTTACAAAACATCAACCACTACCACTTAGTAACGAAACAGATTACAACTCGGCAACGTAACCACAAACACTGGCAATAGGGCCGGTGACGCGCAGCAGGTCTCGCAACATGATTGGCCAGAACCATTAGGAAAACGAGCGCATCCGTTGTATACACGGGATCGACAGCACCCGAGTCGCAGGCGTCAGTTCGCTCGTAGACGCCATACAGTGAGCTTTGAACATGGTGAATGAGATTTCACCGAAACGTCAGCTGCCTTACGGTCCTGAGAGAAACTCAGCACATACAGAGGATGCCTGAAAACCTTCGATTGCACATTACACCCGTGAGAATATCCGATATATATATATATATATATATATATATATATATATATATATATATATATATATATATATATATGTATATATATATATAATATATATATATATATATATATATATATATATATATATATATATATATATGTATATATATATATATACATATATATATATATATATATATATATATATATATATATATATATATATATATATATGATATTGGGGATCAGTGCACTGGAACCTAATAAATCTATTGTATTTTTAAAATTTATTCATTAGAATTTGTACAAAATACGTGAGATATATTACATACATGGTATTTTAACTAGTACCATTGAAAATATATATCAAAGTTAGGCTTTTTCTTCAGAATTAAAATTGGTTGGTGAAACGACGCCTGGCATTTTCGGTTTTTCGAGAAAGTGAGAAAAATAGTAAAAAATCAAAGCCCATATCCTGTACTACGTCCTCAAAATAGGGGGTATATAGCGAATTTTTTCCGTTTTCCTGCATTTAAAACAATGTAAATAATTTCCTAAATATAAAAAACGTACCTGCCGAAAATAATGAGTTAACGAAATTTACAAAACAATATCATACATTGATGCATTGTTATAAATAAAAAATCTGCACAAATATCTTAATGACATACACAAATATAGATTCCGAAATTGAACTCATATCATTGCACGGCACAACAACAAAAAATCTAGAGAATTTTAAGCGTCGTGACGATGTTTTCTGGTTCTCATATTGCCAACCTAATACAACAAATTTATTATGAAATTTTTTTCTGCGCTTACTCCACATAGCCACTTGATGTCAATTTATGACATTTATCTTCTGCATGTTGAGTTAATTTTTAGACATTTAGACTATTCTTGTAGTTTTTGATATACCCTCTAACTTCCTTGATCTACATGCAACGCACGAGTTAAGTATTCGCCTGTAATTCACATACATTTCGCCAAATTCTCGGCTCGGACTAACCACGCGCAGTTATTTAATAACGAAGTAGAAAAAAGAATGGAGACATGGGAAATGAAGTCTCTCGAATAATCAAATAGGGGTTTGAACAGAAAATCTTAGGAAGAATTCGTAATAAAATTTTCAGAAATTGATGAATTTGAAGAAAAAAAATCTTGGTCAGTTATTTTATACAAGTTGGGCGGAAAATACATGTACAACATTTGATTATAGACTCTTGATGTCAAAATAGGCCGATTTAAGCAAACTTAGGAGGTAGAAGATGTCAAGGTTTTACGAAAATATTTATTTGCTATTCCGGTTTTTAAGGAAGTAGCAATACTTCAAATAAAGGGAAAAACAAAAGTTAATTTATTGCATCAAATCACTAGAGTATAGTGGAAAGCTAGTAGCAGCACCAGCGAGCAAAAATACCGAGCTAAACTCTATGCCGGAGAGTAGGGGTGGGTTATCTAGGGCGTCACTGCATCGAAAGCTAGGCTAAATGCAGAAACATTCCTCGATGTTATTAGGAACTAACTTTATACTTTACTTTCTAAAGATTGGCAAGCACAACAAAATTCAAAAGCAAGTAGCATGTGAGACAAAGAAAACTTGAAAGAGATAGTTATATTAAAAATCTTTTATTTAAATTAAAAATGTGGCATTGTAGCATAAATTAGAAGATATCTTATTACATGAGCAACAAAAAAAGATGAACTCCCCCACTGGTTCACAACAGGTATAAAAAATATTAATGAATTTAATTTAACAAATTCGCAAAAAAAATTTTATGTTTTTAATCAATTGCACTTGAATGACGCAACCTATATGTATTGGCGTTCAGACATAAGGTAATCTTGTTTACACTATGATTATAATTTTCTGCTGTAAGTCTCCAGTAATAACAGCACCAGTAGGGTTAACTAACCAAAAATAACATCACTGTTGAGTAGGCACCAGTAATAATATACCTTGAGGGTGAATAGTCGTAATGATTCAACCCTTAGGTAGATATCAGTTGCATGGATACCAGTTACGTTCAAACCCATAGGGTGGATACTAGTTATGTTCAAACCCATAGGGTGGATACTAGTTATGTTCAAACCCATAGGGTGGATACCAGTTATGTTCAAAGCTACAGGATGGACCATACAATAAAATAATGCCTAAGATAGTGTTCGTACAGAATAAGGTGGATAAAGTGAATTTATTAATCAACCTTCGCCATTGTCAACAACTCTGATTCAAAATTTTAAATTTACTACATTTTTATAACAAAATAAAATATCGAGGGTGATTTTTAAGTTATTAAAACAGGAAATAATAAAAATACTGGAACAAATTGAACAAACACTACTTTAGGGCAGTTACTTGCTTTAACTATTGAACTGGAATTACGCAGGAGTAAATAATAATAGACATAATGCACACGGTAAATTACCAATATAACTCCAGATATTCACAAGAAATCACCAGGTAAAAGTACATATATATATATATATATATATATATATATATATATATATATATATATATATATATATATATTATATATATATATATATATACAATTAAATTTATTTTTTAAGTATTTTTAATATTTCCTGTTCTAATAACTTAAAGACCACCTTCGATATATTTTTTTTCTGTTATAAAAATGTAGTTGTTGACAATGGCGAAGATTGATTAATAAATTCACTTTATCCACCTTATTCTGTACGAACACTATCATAGGCATTATTTTATTGTATGGTCCATCCTGTGGCTTTGAACATAACTGGTATCCACCCTATGGGTTTGAACATAACTAGTATCCACCCTATGGGTTTGAACATAACTAGTATCCACCCTATGGGTTTGAACGTAACTGGTATCCATGCAACTGATATCTACCTAAGGGTTGAATCATTACGACTATTCACCCTCAAGGTATATTATTACTGGTGCCTACTCAACAGTGATGTTATTTCTGGTTAGTTAACCCTACTGGTGCGGTTATTACTGGAGACTTACAGATGCTACAACTCTTGGAGATCATTCGTCCAGAATTACACAGGCAACAATATTAGTTTATTTAATATTCGTAAAATGTTAAAAAAAAAACGACCTTTTGATTTAATATATTTTTTTCTATAATAAGGCCTTTTGCAGAAAATTATAATCATAGTGTAAACAAGATTATGTTATGTCTGAACGCCAATACATATAGGTTGCGTCATTCAAGTGCAATTGATTAAAAACATAATTTTTTTTTGCGAATTTGTTAAATTAAATTCATTAATATTTTTTATACCTGTTGTGAACCAGTGGGGGAATTCATCTTTTTTTGTTGCTCATGTAATAAGATATCTTCTAATTTATGCTACAATGCCACATTTTTAATTTAAATAAAAGATTTTTAATATAACTATCTCTTTCAAGTTTTCTTTGTCTCACATGCTACTTGCTTTTGAATTTTGTTGTGCTTGCCAATCTTTAGAAAGTAAAGTATAAAGTTAGTTCCTAATAACATCGAGGAATGTTTCTGCATTTAGCCTAGCTTTCGATGCAATGACGCCCTAGATAACCCACCCCTACTCTCCGGCATAGAGTTTAGCTCGGTATTTTTGCTCTCTGGTGCTGCTACTAGCTTTCCACTATACTCTAGTGATTTGATGCAATAAATTAACTTTTGTTTTTCCCTTTATTTGAAGTATTGCTACTTCCTTAAAAACCAGAATAGCAAATAAATATTTTCGTAAAACCTTGACATCTTCTACCTCCTAAGTTTGCTTAAATCGGCCTATTTTGATATCAAGAGTCTATAATCAAATGTTGTACATGTATTTTCCGCCCAACTTGTATAAAATAACTGACCAAGATTTTTTTTCTTCAAATTCATCAATTTCTGAAAATTTTATTACGAATTCTTCCTAAGATTTTCTGTTCAAATCCCTATTTGATTATTCGGGAGACTTCATTTCCCATATCTCCATTCTTTTTTCTACTTCGTTATTAAATAACTGCGCGTGGTTAGTCCGAGTCGAGAATTTGGCGAAATGTATGTGAATTACAGGCGAATACTTAACTCGTGCGTTGCATGTAGATCAAGAAAGTTAGAGGGTATATCAAAAACTACAAGAATAGTCTAAATGTCTAATTAACTCAACATGCAGAAGATAAATGTCATAAATTGACATCAAGTGGCTATGTGGAGTAAGCGCAGAAAAAAATTTCATAATAAATTTGTTGTATTAGGTTGGCAATATGAGAACCAGAAAACATCGTCACGACGCTTAAAATTCTCTAGATTTTTTGTTGTTGTGCCGTGCAATAATATGAGTTCAATTTCGGAATCTATATTTGTGTATGTTATTAAGATATTTGTGCAGATTTTTTATTTATAACAATGCAACAATGTATGATATTGTTTTGTAAATTTCGTTAACTCATTATTTTCGGCAGGTATGTTTTTTATATTTAGGAAATTATTTACATTGTTTTAAATTCGTCCGGAATTAAACAGTCAACAATATTAGTTAATTTAATATTCGTAAAATATTAAAAAAAGACCTTTTGATTTAATATATTTTTTTCTATAATAAGGTTGTAACGAACTTACTAAATTTTTGGGCAAGTGTATGTTCGCCGGGATTTAATTCATTTATTTTACATCCGAAAAATCTGATTCTTACGGGAAAAGATTGCTTAAAGTTTAAATATTACCGGAATATAATTAGATTGACCGCGCTATGCCGAAAAATATAATTTTTCGAGATTTTCACGCGAATACTTAACTCGTGCGTTGCATTTAGATCAAGGAAGTTAGAGGGTATATGGAAAACTACAAATATATATATATATATTATATATATATATAATGTAATTATATATATATATATATATATATATATATATATATATATATATATATATATATATATGAAGTAAAATGCGAACAGTACTACAGCACTACAAACTACAACGGCACAATGTGGATATATCCACTGTTACTGCATCTCACACGGGGGAATCCGTGAAAGCCACATAAACATATATATATATATATATAATATATATATATATATATATATATATATATATATATATATATGTACATATATATATATATATATATATATATATATATATATATATATATAAATAATTTTTTTTTTTTTGGTTGTTTTCCATATACCCTCTAACTTCCTTGATCTGAATGCAACGCACGTAATTCACGTGCGTTTCGCTAAATTCTCGGATCGGACTAAACACGCGCAAATTACGCGCGCATCGAGATACTAGAGACGTTTTGTTGTATCCATATACGCTTGGAATTTGCCGTATGTATATATCAAAAAAAAAATTGGGTAGATATAATTTAGGTACGAAGTTATTTATTAACGAAGTAGAAAAATGGGAAATGAAGTCTCCCGAATAATCAAATAGGGGTTTGAACAAAAAATCTTGGGAAGAATTGGTATTAAAATTTTCAGAAATTGATGAATTTGAAAAAAAAAAATCTTGGTCAGTTATTTTATACAGGTTGGCCGGAAAATACATGTACAACGTTTGATTACAGACTCTTGTCGTAAAAATAGGCCGATTTAAGTAAACTTAGTTATATCCGATATTGCTTCATATAGGCGGTAGAAGATTTTACGAAAATATTGATTTGCTACTCTGGTTTTTAAGGAAGTAGCAATACCTCACATAAAGGGAAAAACAAAAGTTAGTTTATTGCATCAAATCACTAGAGTATAGTGGAAAGCTAGTAGCAATACCAGCGAGCAAAATTTCCAAGCTAAACTCTATGCCGAATAGTAGGGGTGGGTTATTTAGGGCGTCACTGCATCGAAATCTAGGCTAAATACAAAAACATTCCACGATGTTATTAGGAACTAATTTTCTACTTTACTTCCTAAAGATTAGCAAGCACAACAAAACTCAAAAGCAAGTAGCATATGAGACAAATAAAACTTGAAAGAGATAGCTATATTAAAAATCTTTAATTTAAATTAAGAATGTGGCATTGTAGCATAAGTTAGAAGATATCTTATTACATGAACAACAAAAAAAAAATGAACTCCTCCACAGGTTCACAACAGGTATAAGAAATAATAATGAATATAATTTAACAAATTCACAAAAAAAAAGGTTTTTAATCGATTGCACTTAAGTGACGCAACCTATATGTATTGGCGTTCAGATATAAAGTAATCTTGTTTACACTATGAATATAATTTTCTGCGAAAGGCCTTATTATAGAAAAAAATATATTAAATCAAAAGGTCTTTTTTTAATATTTTACAAATATTAATAAACTAATATTGTTGGCTGTTTAATTCCGGACGAATGATCTCCAATAGTTGTAGCACCCGTAAGTCTCCAGTAATAACAGTACGAGCAGGGTTAACTAACCAGAGATAACATCACTCAGTTGGGTGGACACCAGTAATAATACACCTTGAGGGTGTATACTCGTAATGTAGCTTGGATACCAGTTACGTTCAAACCCATAGGGTGGATACTAGTTATGTTCAAACCCATAGGGTGGATACCAGTTATTTTTAAAGCCGCAGGATGGACCATACAATAAAATAATGCCTAAGATAGTGTTCGTACAGAATAAGGTGGATAAAGTGAATTTATTAATCAACCTTCGTCATTGTCAACAATTACATTTTTATAACAGAAAAAAAATATATCGAAGGTGATCTTTAAGTTATTAGAACAGGAAATATTAAAAATACTTAGAAAAGAAATTGAATTGTATATATATATATATGTATATATATATATATATATATATATATATATATATATATATATATATATATATACTTTTACCTAGTTATTTCTTGTGAATATCTGGAGTCATGTTGGTAATTTACCGTGTGCATTATGTCTATTATTATTTACTCTTGCGTAATTCCAGTTCAATAGTTACAGCAAGTGACTGCCCTAAAGTACTGTTTGTTCAATTTGTTCCAGTATTTTTATTATTTCCTGTTCTAATAACTTAAAAATCACCCTCGATATTTGTTTTTTGTTATAAAAATGTAGAAAGTTTAAAATTTTGAATCAGAGTTATTGACAATGGCGAAGGTTGATTAATAAATTCACTTTATCCACCTTATTCTGTACGAACGCTATCTTAGGCATTATTTTATTGTATGGTCCATCCTGCGGCTTTAAACATAACTGGTATCTACCCTATGGGTTTGAACATAACTAATATCCACCCTATGGGTTTATATATTATTACTGGTGCCCACCCAACAGAGTGATGTTATTTCTGGTTTGTTAACCCTACGGGTGCTGTTATTACTAGAGACTTACGGATGCTACAACTCTTGGAGATCATTCATCCAGAATTACACAGGCAACAATATTAGTTTATTTAATATTCGTAAAATGTTAAAAAAACGACCTATTTATTTAATATATTTTTTTCTATAGTAAGGCCTTTCGCAGAAAATTATAATCGTAGTGTAAACAAGATTACCTTATGTCTGAACGCCAATACATATAGGTTGCGTCACTTAAGTGCAATTGATTAAAAACATTTTTTTTTTTGGAATTTGTTAAACTAAATTCATTATTATTTCTTATACCTGTTGTGAAAAGTAAATATATACTTTTACCTGCTTGCTTTTTGTGAATACCTGGAGTCGTGTTGGTAATTTACCGTATGCGTTATGTCTGTTATTATTTACTCTTGCGTAAAAAAAAATTATTTATATATATTTATATATATATATATATATATATATATATATATATATATGTATTTATATAGTTTCATTAAACAAAATAATTACTTAGTAAAAAAATTGAAGGCAGAGATAATATAAATAGACAATATTTAGGGTCTGAGATCACTGAATGCTTGGTTCTTTAACACTAAATAAATTAGCTTAAATCTGGTTAAAATAAAACACATTACTAACTAAGTACAAGGTAAAAACATTAGTAAAAAAAAAATACTCAAAATATAATCTTAATAATACAAAACCACTATGTGTAAATTCAAGATACGTAGTTTGACATTACCGTTTTAATTAAATAAAACTAATTGAGCGGAAAGAATTTCTAGTTTCCACTTAACTCCCCAGTCTCTAGTATCTAAATATTGTAATCGAACGCACAAAAAGAAAGATACACTAATCAAGCTGGAGTCGAACTGAAATTTAACGAGGCCATGAACATATTGTGATGCTAGAAAACTCTAAATTCGCCAATGAGAAACCCAGAATGGGATCCAGAGATTGCATACATACATAAAACATATAATAATTTACCTAAAAATTGAGAACATCTTGATACATCTAGAAGGCAAATACATCGCCAAATATAGCGCATATAACAATTTATAACAAAGATACTCTCAAAATTAACTCTTACTGATAACAAAAGAATAGTTAGGCACTGCGAGGTAACAGCTATTGAAAACTAAAAAAATTACAAGAACAATTAATCAAAAATCAAATACATAAGCAACAATAGGCTCTAAAATCCAAAATATATCTTAATAATTGTCTAATGTTACCAATTTAAGTCTTAATAAGACTTAGAATAGCAAACTATGGTTGGTTTTAATTTATGCTTTAATTTCACTCGCTAAAAAACCATTTTGAGCTAATTCTTTCATAATTCAGAAATCTATGCAGGATTGTTTTAATAAATGGCAATTTAATAGTCCTTACTGGTGTCTTAGAGACTAGACGAGTTCCTTGTCAAAAACATGCCAAGACTGACAAAATCCCTGTTTCCGGGACAATTCAAACGAAATTCAAGAACCAAATCCAGCAGGATGCTGTAAGTCAAACTTGTCAGTCTTGTTTGGGCAGATTCTGACAAGAAAAAGTGAACAAGAAGTTAATTTGACCTCCATTTTATATATAAATCCCAAGCATGCGCACCACGCTTCTTCTTTCCAAGTGTTAAAAGAAATTTTAAAGTACAAAATTGGCCTGGAGCGACCCGGAACAACAAGAATGGTTAAATGAGGGGGAATTGCGAGAGGAGGAATGAAGGGAGGACACTTCAATTATTGTAGGTATATGGCCACTTCCGAAAGTGTCTTCGAGAGTTGATTATTTACATTGGTATTTACATTGGGGAGCGGTGTTTTGGGAGCATATTGATAGATCAGTTGTAGATAGGATGCCTGAGGATGAATATATAAATGTAGGAGATCCGTTATTTAAGATGCTTAGGTGGAAGGAAAATAGTGTTGTGGTAGTTGAAGTCTCCTGGGTAGGACAGGAGGGAAAAAAATTGATAATATTAGTAAGGTCATCTGGATTGATATTTGTGTTAGGAGGTAGGTAAAAATTACTGATGGATATTTTGAATGTTAAGTAGGCTGGCTTCTAATGGGGAGTTTAGAAGGATTTCTGTAAAGGGGATGTTATCCTTTATGGTAAGGATTACACTTCCAGATGCTCTGA